>CM076578.1:382444235-383044235 GCA_034641835.2 Pinus albicaulis | reverse complement strand
CAACCAAGGCTTCCACGATTAGTAACTCAAACCACCAAGGGCTTCCAAAGCGTTTATTCAACCATGGATTCCAAGACTAGTAACTCAACCCAAGTTGTTACACATCTTTCAGAGTGCTTGTCCAACCAAGGCTTCTAGGAACTAATAACTCAACCCACATCCAAAATCACATGATAACAAACTAGAAAAATAGGTAATGAAATTAACCCACAACACCATGGCTACCTATAAAATGGCAAGGCTATGAAAATCCACTATTAATCCAGGCAATCCTCCATGCCAATCACATATCATCACCCAGAAACCACATGCATATACCATGCATGCAAAAACTAGTGGGGAAAACATACATGCAACTCAGTACTATAAACAAAATACATTGTAGTTGATGATCCCAATTTTCTCTTGCAATTTCCTACTCTTCCTTTGCCTTCTTGCCCCAAATCTCCAAGTATGCCACACTCTCCAAGAGTTCTCCAAGAACTTTAAGTATCCAAGAGAATGGGAAAGAGAGAGAGAGAGTGAGAGAATAATGAGAGCTCCAAAAATGCACTGACCAAAAATTTGTGCAAAATCTTTCCCACTGATCCTCGGAAACCTTTTTATCAATGAGGCATCTGTTTTCTTCAATTTCCATTGTTTTCCTTCATTTTCCTCCTCACATGCAACCTGGGACCTTTCACCTCCCTTTTCTCTTATTTTCCTTTATTTTCATAAGTAAAATGCAACTTAATGCCTCATGCCTTTCCAAATCCTTTGACATTTCCTTTGCCAATTTCCTTTAGCCATAATAGACTGAAATGAATACCCACCAGGATTTCTTTCCCACCATTCAGCTTGGAATATGTGTCCCATGACCTTGGTCTTATATATTTTACATGGATTTTTAACGAGGGAAGTTACAGTAAATGTACCTATCCCTTTGAGTTTATACACCTATATTCAATACAATTGAGTCATCTTAGTTCAACCATGTTGTTACTACCCCTCAATCTCCTTTATAGTTTGAGCATATTCCCCCCCCCCCCCCCCTCTCAGAAACCATAGCCATAACCTATATATTCATTTTCTTATGAAAATTTCTTCTTTCACCATCCTAAGTCACCAACTGATGAGGAAATGATCATAGTGGAAGACACTACTTTGTACATAGAGTGTACTATAGGTCCTTGCTTTGTACACTAAAATTGTAACCTGAATGTGGTGTCACATGATGTATTATTTATCATGAATTATACTAATGTGGACATAAAAGTTGTTGTCGGCGACATCATGGAAATCATCGTCATTTACATCATCATCATCATTCAGACCATTATTTTTGTCGATGATGACCTGGATGAAAATGATGATAATGATGAGAAAATGATGATAACTTGGATGATGACACTAAATATAATGATTATGATTATGATAGTGACAACATTTAAAAATTGGGAATATTGGCCATGGTTGTAAGCATCCTCATCATGATAATCCTTGTCAACATCATCATCATTATTGTTGTAACCACCAACATCTTTATCATCATTATCATTATCATCATAATCACAATTCATGCCATCGTCATCATATTCATTATGATCATCATCATTATTATTCGCACTATCATCAATTGTTCATAATTGTAAATGTCATAATATATCATCAATGCAGAAATATGATGAGTATTGGAAAAGGGATGTAAAAGTGAACACAAAAATGGGGGTAAAAATAGACGTAAAATTGTATCAAAAGTGGATGCAACATAAATACATGCAAAACAAGACACAAAACCTAACACAAAAGTGGTTGCAAAAACATATGCAATAGCCAACGAAAACTTGGACACAAAATATGATGCAAACACATATTTAAAAGTGGAAGCAACCATGAGTGCAATAGTAGGTGTAAAACTTGGCTCAGATTGTGCTAAAACAAATTTAGATGCAACAATGGATGTAAAAATGGGCTAAGACTTGGATGCAACAAGGAGACAAACTTGGATGCAAAATAAGATACAAAAATGGTTGTAAACATGGACACAAACATGGGTGCAACAATGGACACAAAATTAGATGAAAAAGTGGATGCAAAATTAAATGAAAAATGAGATGAAAAACTTGATGTAAAAGTGGATGCAATAAGGGATGCAAAAAAATATACAGTATTTGATGCAAACTTGGACACAAAATATGATGCAAACTTGGACACAAAAGAGGATGCAAATATGGATGCAAAAGTGGAATAAAATGTGGGTTGCAACAATGGGTGGAATATATGGCACAAAAAAAGGGGATGTAACAATAGACACAGAAAAATATGCCAAACATGGATGCAAAACAAGATGCAAACAGGGATGCAAAAGTGGATGCAAACATGGGTGCAATAGGCCAAACAAAATTTGATGCAAAAAATGGATGCAATGGAAGTAGATGTAAAAGTAGATACAAAATGAGATGGAAAACCCAATGCATTAATTTGACACAAAAGTGGATGCAAAAAGAGATGCAATATTTGATGCAAATATTGCATGAAAAATAGGACATGAACATGGATGAAAAATTGGAAGAAAATGTGCGTACAAAAGTAAGTGAAAAACATAGTGCAAATTGCGTTACAACAGAAGTGGATGTAATTATATATGCAAAAAAAAAAATCAAACGAAGATGTAAACAAAGATGCAAAAAGGGATGCAAAAGTGGACATAACCATGGGTGAAAAAGTGGATGAAAATTTGGATGTAGAGGTGGATGCAACAAAATTTTATGCAAAAGTAAATTCAAAATGAGACACAAAACCCAATGCAAACCTTGACACAAAAATGGATACAAAAAGGGAAGAAAAAATAGATGTAAAAGTCAATGAAAAACTAGATGCAAATGAGGATGCAAACGTGGATGCAAAATTAGAAGGAAAAGTGGGTGCAATGGGAGGTGCCAAACTAGGCGCAAATTGTGACACAAAAAATTTTGATGCAATAGTGGACACAATACTAGATGCAGAAGAGCATGTAAATATGGATAAAAAACAAGATGCAAAAAAGGATGCAAAAATGGATGCAAAAAACGATTTTAAAAGGATGCAAAAGGGAATGCAAAGGATGATGCAAAAGTTGATGCAATTGTAGGTGCAAAAATTTGATGCAATAAAGGATGCAAAAATAGATGAAACAAAATTAGGTGCCAAACTTGATGCAAAAATTGGAACAAAACCTAGTGCAAAGGATGGAATAAAACCTTGGCATAAAACATGGTGTAGAACCTAGTGTAGAACCTAGTGCAAAACCTATTGTAATACTTGGTGCTAAAATTGGTGTAAGACTTGGTGCAAAACTTGGTGAAAATTTTGCATCAACGTTTGCACCATATTTGATTAATGGATGCAAATAGAACCAAAAATGGGCTCTAGACACAAAAAAGGAAGCAAAAAGGGACGTTAATCAAAGGATTTCGGTGTAGTGCCTACACAACACAAGAAAGCTCTTACCCATATTTTCTTACCTTCCCTTCAGGGATATTCATCAATTTTTTGTGCTCTTCAAAAAACACAATCTATTGATTCAATTTTGGGAAATTTTTGAAAAAATATAAATTGGTTGTCAAACAATCAATACTCATAAAAAATCTATGTTTAAGGATTTTTAATTTCCCACTCCTTAATAGTCATGTATAACCTCACATGGTCTAATTAAGTGGAAGGTAGAGTATGTACACCTCCATATAATTTAGCAATTAAATCATTACAAAGAGGTGAGTCCATTGTCTAATAAACAAGGGGTTCTCATATACCAATTTGGTTTCACAAATCCCAAATAAAGTACATAAATATCAAATAATTATACATAGATTTATGGCATCAATACCACCTCCAATGCATGTAGATAGATACTAATGCAAGGAACACACCTATAGTAGTTATTCATGCCTTGATATATGTGTTATTAGGTAATAATTATACAAGTTCTTCCTTCCAACCTCTCAAAAACTCATTTACATTTTACACATTAGGCTAAGTTAAACCATGGCCCTGACAACATTCAACTAAATTACATGTGATACTTGATGGAACTAGAAGGGGGGACTTCATGAGTAAAATTTCATAGTCATATATAATGTGTAAGTCTTCTTTGGATAGCTTTCAATATATATGGCCCTTCATTTACATCCATGATGGCCTTCATAAGGGTGCATTAGACCTAGAGTTCACACATCTAACAATGGATATTCACCACTGCTTTACCATGGAAATTATTAACCATACCATACCATGGGCCAATACTATGGTTCATAAATACCAAATGCCCAAAAACAATCTCTCATTTCACAATCAAAATAATACTTACAATTAATAAGACTTTTAACCATGGATAATCACCCCATTTTACAATGGATATTATAAACCATGCCATACCATACCATGGGACAATACCATGGATTATTAATACCACATGCCCAAAATCCATCTTTCATTTCAGAATCAAAATATTTTGATAAATATTTTTTTATTTTTTATTTTTATTTTTATTTTATTTTTATTACATTTTGGGGCCAAGATACACTCTCCATCCTAGTATGGAAGAGTTGTTATAATGTCGATTTATATTATGTTATCTAAACATTTTGGCCCAGTTAAATTACATAAAAACAAAAAATAAATTATTAATCAAAAAATTGACTCACTAAAATTATATAAAAATTAAAATTAAACTAAAAATAAAAAAATTAATAATTAAACCAATCCAGATCAATCTTAACTCGGGATCTATGCAGCTCCAAGAGGGATCAAATTTCTCTAGGTGCAAACATTTTTTCAAGTTTTACACTCAGAAAAGAGGTTTGCACCTTGAGAGATTTGATCCCTTCAAGTTTTTCTCTTAGAAAAGAGATGTGCCGGAGATTTGATCCCTCTGAGCCCTTATAGATCCGGGGTTAAGATTGATCTGGATTGGTATTATTAATATTTTATCATACACACATTATAATTAATAACAATAAATAAAATACACACATAAAATTTGTATTATTATTATTATTATTATTATCTAAAGTAAATCGCCAAGCCAAAGCTAGACACCAAATTAACATGAAATAAGTTGAAAATACTATAAAAAATTGTGTTGAAATACTTGATTTATTTAAAATCTTTAAATTACTCAAGTAACTAAATCAATTTCCTGCCATTTATCTATATAAATAGACTTTATATAATAATGGTTAAGAGCATGTGTGTCTTCCTAAAAGGTCACAGGGTCAAAAAACCAGAGGGGGTTAAAGTATGTATGCCTTAGTAGAGTTAGTAGCCGAATTGTTGTCGAGAGGTGGGTCCCTTGTCCCACAAACAAGGGGGTCTCATACACCAATTTAGTGTATGGCTTGGCTAACCTTAAAATTAGATAATAATAATAATAACTAACAATTATATGTGTTTCTTTTTGGTTTGAAATTAAGTTTCCCCACTTCTACACTATATATTTAATTGTGTTTTTATATTTTGAACTACCTAGTCTTTCATATTGTTTAGCTTCTTCATGTGTTGTAAAGCATTTGGGTAAACTCGATCGATCAGGAAATTGGTGTGTTTAGAGTGCCCTAATAGAGGTTATTTCAGAGGATGTCGTTAGGCAGTGTTTGCTAAGAATTCCTTTACACATCACACAATACGCTGAAAGCTTTGTGCAACAGCTGGGAGGCTATACTCAATAGACCTACGTTTTATCCTGGTAGGAATAAATGTGGGACGATTTAACAGCTTATTTGCTTGATTCAAAGAGATATCAGGAATCACAGAGATATGAATCCCGTCTTTGTAGTAAGGGTATACGACCCTGTGAAGGGCACCTGGGAAAGGCTACCTCCCATTGACGATCCCCAGATTACTGGAATACCAATATGGTGTCAGTGTGTGGCTGTGAATCGAAAGCTAGTTCTAATAGGCAGAAATCACCCGTCCAACGGGAGTTTGATGAAGGGTGTTTACATTTATGACTTTCAGTCTGCGAGATGGAGCCGCGGCGCCGACATACCTACACCTAGATCATTGTTTCCGTGCTCTATCTCTTCCTCCAACGGACTTGTCTACGCTGTTGGTGGTATCTGCGAGCGTGGCATCTGTGTTGCAGGTGCAGAAGCATATAACGTGGAGGAAGACAAGTGGGAAATTTTGGCTCCTATGATCGAACCGCGAGGCAGGGCATGCCGCGGTGTTTTCGTGGAAGGTAAAATCATGGTGTTGTAGGAAGGCCAAAATGCAAAAGTTTTCAATCCGAGTGAGGGAACGTGGAGAATGACAAATTTCAGGAGAGGAGTATGGACAAGTTGTGTGATTTCTTCTTCTTTGGGGGAGTTATACAGCTTCACCGCACGTCAGGTGGATAAATATGATGTCGAGAAGGACGCTTGGAGTGTTGTACCATCTCTTCCAAATACCCACGATATTGCCTTCTTTATGTGCGCTACACAGTGTTGTGACCAAATTTACTTTTGTTGAAAATGAATTTATTATATATACTTCTCAATATGACAACCAATTCGAAATATATTGGTATTCATATTATATATACGTTTCAATATGAAAATCAATTCGAAATATATTGGTATTAGATGTGCATGTACTCAATTCACTCAAAAAAAACTTTCTTTATTTGAAAATAAGTTAAATTTAGACCAGGAAACTTAACAAAATTAAAATTTTCTAGGAAGCAAGAATAATTGTTTTCTTTAACTCATAATCTTTCCAAAGAAGCTTGAATCATACTTGCCAAAGTGTCCCAATATTTCCTTTTGGAACCCAAGTTAGAGAGCTCTGGTAAAATAAGATTTATCCAAAGACTATTATTACTAATACCAACTCACCATCTCAAATTCAATGTACTAGAAATCCATTGCTTTATCTTTATATTATCCTCCAAGGAAGAATCTAAAAGGAAGGACCAATCCAATCTTTTAGCCACTCTAGAATTACCAACATACTAGTTTCTATATGTCATTGAAATATTTTCAAGATGAATATCTATTAAATCATCTATTTAAGTAGCCCAAAAAAAGTCTGAAAGGAGGTCAATATTAGGAAGCATATTCAATATTTCATTAGCCCCTAAGAAAAAAATAAGATTTCCACCAAATCATCAATCCTTCCTAGAATAATATGGATATATAGAAAGTATTTTACTAGAATCATCTTCTATCAAAATAGGGGTTGTACAATTTACATATATGAAATCCTAATATAGCTCTGGGAAGTTGATAATAGGTTGTGAGATGAATTTTGCATTAGGGGAATTTTGAGGTAAAACATGAGTTTCAAAAGAAAATTATAAGATATAAAAAACTAAAATTTGAAAGAGCCAATAAGAGTCAGTCTCTGTTGGGGGGTGACAAGGGAGGAGGTATCCCCCCTACATAGGCTCAGGGGCAACACCTCGGGAAATTTTTTTATGCGGACCCAATGATGGGGGAAAGACCCAAAGACGGTGGGTGGACCTACCCATGGTTTTGTGCATGGATTTTGTGTATGATGATTTACTGCCCGTGATATTTTCTAGATCTAGTCAAGGGAACTATGGTTATGTTCTAATCCATGGTTGATGGATTTGTGAAAGTTTCAAAACAAAAACCCTATTGTAGTGTCTTGATCTACTTCACCTACCACTACAAGGAAAAGACCCTCTAGCGGATGTTTTTGAGGAACCCCTTATAAAAATAGGCTAGATATCCGTTTGTAGAGGAGGTCTCTAGAGGAGGTTGGCAGGTGGAGGTTTTTGCGGATGTTTTTTTGTGGTGCATTTCTCATCATAAACCGAACTGATGCATTTACGCAAAACACACTGGTGCATACTAAAAATTGGCACACCGAGACACTTGTGCTCTCCGTAAACACATGCTCGGTGCATCTAGGTACTCTATCACACTAGTTCTCTACATATAAACAGGCTTGGTGTGTCTCCATAATCTAGTGCACCGTAACGACGTGCGGTGTGCCATTGATAATACCACCTAGTGTGTCTCAAAATCTCACGCACCGAAAAAGAGTTAAATAAAAAATATTTACAAGTCGTAAAAACCTAATTTTTACTTCTTCAGTGCTCTAGACCTCACAAGCACCGGTGTGAGTTTTCCTTTTGTGAGGCGCCCTGCCATTGGTGATCTCATTGCACACATTGTTGTTGCCCATTGCCCACTATGTGTAGTTCGAATTTTCGAAAATGGTAGGAAAATTTGGTTTCTTCAATTCCTCAGCAAATATGTCTCCTCGACGCGCACATGTACACTTAATCTACTTGTTTCTCAATAACTAAACCTTTTAGCAGATTAAATTTTGAAATTAACTTAAAATTAACCGTTAATATATATATATATATATATATATATATATATATATATATGCACGGTGCGTTCGAGTCATTCAACTTGCACCATTCGCGGTGCTGCTTGTAAATTTACAGGCCACACCGCAAATGGTGTTAACAGAAACCGTACCGGGTTCCAATGCAGTATCGAAAAAAAGCGTCCTGTAACAAAATTAAAAAATAACAATGCAGTGTGGTCGTTTAAACAACCTCATCGTTGACTATGTAATAGTGTCGAGAAGGCGGTGCGTTGACCAAACTAACCGCCCCGAGGCAGATAGTTAGGTCAGTGTACCGCCCTCCTAATAGCAGTACTTAGTCAATGGTGCGGTCATTTACAGGACCGCACAGTTGACCATGTACTGTTGTTGGGCAGTGCGTTGACCAAAATATCCACCCCAGGGCGGATAGTTAGGTCAACGCATTGCCCGCCTGACAAAATTACATAGTGAACGGTGTGGTCGTTTACAGGACCGCACCGTTGACCATGTACTGTTGTTGGGCGGTGTGTTGACCAAACTATCCACCCCGGGGCGGATAGTTTCATCAACGCACAACAGAAAAATATTCTCTTCTTTAGCAGTGTGCGGGCATTTTCCATGCACATTGTTGAGCCCCAAGATTGTACTTCAAATTCAAATAGGAAGGTTTCAGGATCTTCAGTTTTAAGTCCATAGAAGTTTGGAAGGACAGAGGGTGAAATGTTTTTCATGGTTGTATTGGTTTCTTCATCAATTATAGGGAACCCAAAAGAGCTTCCTATTTCTCTTCTACCTCTTCCTCCATCTGCACCTCTACCTCCTTCTCCTCTACCTCTACCTCTACCCCCTCCAAATAATGTGTGTTCTCCATTAAAGACTCCTCCTCCTTCTTCTGCCATGGTTAGTTCCTCTGTAGTAGTAGGAAAGTTTGTATCCCTAACAGGAGTCCTTGGCTTTTCTTCCAAGACAGATTCAGTGGATGAAGTGGAAGGTCTTTCTAATGAAATATCTGACCTTAGATCTTCTACGAGTCCAGGATTAGTAATGGATGGAATGTGGGTCTGAGTTGAAGGTGTACTAGCTCTGGGTCTAGGTGAAACAAGTGGTGTTCTAGGAATCAAATTTCTACTTCTGCTGCTTATGAATCTACCCCTTGAATCTCTCTCTCTACGCATATAATTGTTTTTTGGAGTTAAGAAACAAAGGTTACCTAGTTTTCACTTCCCCGGCAACGGCGCCAAAATGTTTGGTCTCAACCTAGTCTCCTAAATTGAGTTCATTTAATTGTCAACTAGGGTTGGTAAACTGCTGAAGTGAAGTGCACCGTATGTGCCTAGGTGTTTGTCTCTTAATGCGTTGTGTTTAGTGTTTTATGATGTTTTTGGTCTTTTGTGATGATTTATGATGTTTTTGGTCTTTTGGTGGTTTTTATGTTCACAAGGAAAATGACTAGAAAGCTAGTGGAAAGAAGCTACTGGTTTAAAAAAAGAGTGAAGCCTAATTGGTTGATGACAAATGACAAATGCAGATGCAAATACTGAAACAGAATCAAACCTAAACTATGAATAAGCAGAATACCAAGCTTGATAATGACTTCAAGAAAATGAATCAAAACATAAACTTAACTTGTCCAATTCTTTCATCAAAGGTATTTTGGGAGAGCTTGAGAAGTGGTCAGCTAAGTATACAAATTCTCCTAACTAAACAATTAAACAATCACTTATAATGAGACAACATTTTATCCATGATTAAAGATTTGTGAAAACATATTTGGAGGAAAACATTGGTACCATCATAAGATCTCTACTCTAAGACTAGTTCCTAACTCTATTCTGCAACTTAGTTTAACATTACTAAACCTTACTCAAGAGTTATAGATTTCTTTTTAAAGTAGTCTTTTGAGAAAAGGCTTTGTTTATGAAGTGGTAAAGAAGTTGCAAAAGTACTTCAGGCCTTGAAATGATATTGTCTTCTGTTCATATGGTTATGAATCAATTACAGATTTGGAACAAGAAGAGGTTTTGTAAATAATGAATGCCGTATTGTTAAGTTTAACAACTAATGTAATCTAATATGCAGTGGATGACAACTAATTGTGGAGTGAAAATGCAATGAGTTAAGCTAAAACTGAACTTAAGATGTCACTAGTCTAAAACAGTGCTGAACTAACAAGCCATTATCAAACTTAAAACAAAATAACAGAGCATGAATTGAATGCAATTTGACTCCGGAGTACCCTAACTAAGTTATCATGCATTAATCTATGGGATTCTACAGCCTGTTTTTTCCATCATGATTCGTATTTTGGAAGAGCTTCTTAGAACAATCCTGACTGTACAATTTAGTGCAAATGCAAACATAAAGACTGAAAGCAATTTAAAAGCTAAGACATCACAGCGATCTCCTACCCATCATTATGGTATTTTGGAAGGGCGTTTTAAGAGTAAGATCAGCTATGCTACTTAGTGCAAACAAACAACCGAAACGTTCAGTATCACAGTCATGCCTTAGACATCATAAGGATTTTTTGGAAGAGTTTGCTTAGTATAAGTTCAACTGTGATAGTGAACAAAAGAGATTGCAATTAAATCCTACAACACTATAGCCATTTCCCATTCATTATCATGATCTTTTGGAAGAGTTTCTTCTTTTGGAAGAGTTCTTAGAACAAGTATAACTATAGTGGCTAATGAAACTAACTACGAACTCAAACTTCAAAAACGTAGAAACAACTAAGATACTTATCTAAATTACGAAAGTAAAGCCGTGCAGGAGGCAGGGGCCCTCTACCACCAGACGGAATCTAACTCCAAATCAACTCAACGCGTTCAAAGCAATGTTGTCCTCTTCATTAAAGTAGAAATAACTTGAAACAGAGTATTCTTCGTTTTCAGAAATATAGCATGAAATCTAAGCAAAATCTAGCCTATCTCTCGGTTTCCCAAGTGTTTTTATAACAATTTTACATAACAGAATTTGCAACAATACAGGGATCCTTGTCTTTCCTTATCAAAATCACATTAGGACTCTGAAGATGGCAACGTAAAGAGAAAAAGGACATCTGGACTAAGACAGTCATATTAGAAGTCTGCTTCCTTAAATGAGTTCCCACGTACCAAAACCACGTCCAGAATTCGGTTCTTCCTTCATGGTGAGAAACGAATGATGTGGACATGACGTGGAATATACCCATATGTGGTTTTTCTTGAGAGGACACCTGGAACATGCCTAAATGTGAAGACAGCTGCAGAATTTCCGGTTAGCTATGGAATGTCTGCATTCTACAGCTAGTTCCGGTCAAAATGCATTACAATGACAAAAATCACAAAACTTAGCAAGTTAGCCATGTTAATCATTCTAAAAGTAATTTTAACTAATTTCATTGATCAATTGGGTCTGGGATAACAATGGACAAAGGAAAATGAGGTGAAGTAAGATGAAAGAAAGTACAATCTTGAGGCTCAACACACATCGAGTGCGGTGCGTGATAAAAAGTACACACCGGTATCGATGCATGACTGTTTTTTTGGGCGCATCGACTATTTTTTTTTCAAAAAATATATATATATTTATATACATTTCTCATTTAATAAAAAAAAATGTATTTAATATGTGAATCATTCAACGACGTCAACAGAGATAACAAAGGGAACAACAAGAGCATATGGAGGATCGTTATAACGTGATTCATCTATGGGAGGCAAGAGGAGGGAGAGACTTTTGTACCCTTTCCCTATTACAACAGCCACCCAGTTGCTCCTAAGGGAGGCAGGCTTCCTCAAGTTCTACGAAGAGGTTACACCCCCGAAGGGCCATAGTGGGTTATTAGGACAGCTAATCTACAGGTGGGATGCCCACTGACAGGCTTTCCGGGTCGGTCCTAGCCATTGGTTTTAGCTCACTAACGAGGACATATATTTTATTACTGGCCTATCTAGGAGAGGGCGGGATTTGCCCCAGTTCTCAGATGTCCCCATTGGCTATGCAATAGGGAGTCAGTTAGCGTACTCCCAGAGATACATTAGGGACGATATAGTTTCTCCTGCTAATTTTTAGGTGTCTGGTGGTAAATTACGTATTGCTTCATTTGGTGCAGAGGAGGTGAGGTGCCTCTCACTACTGTTGGCGACCATTTCACACTATACCACTAACAGGAAACACATTAGTTTCCCGCTTTTATTTTATGTTGATTCTTTATTCCAGGTGCCACGACTTGTGAGACCGTCTACAATTTTTTTGCGGTAGTTTTTTACATCATTAGATAGATTTCATTCTCGGGCACATGGGAGGTTGACCTTCCCTTTTTCTTTAAAGTTATTTTGTTTATTTTTTGAGATGTTTCAGGAGACGAGGCCTACTTTTTTTCGGCAACGTCGTAGGCTGATGATTCATGTACGGATGCATATGTGGGGCCAGATGATTCCCAAGAGGCACCAGTCTGACTTTCCCGCCAGGATATCTACTGATGCAGTGGAGTTGCTAGCCAGCGTTGATGATCACTTGTTCATTCTGGTGCCATCTTCGTACGATGGTTTGGATTGGAGAGGGTGTACCAACATCCTCTTCACATAAGATGATCCAGCAGATGCAAGAGGTAATATTAGTGTTTTCTTTGAATTAATATAGTTTCATTTTTTTCCTTAATTAATTAATTAGAATTATCAAATTTATTCTAACACGTTCTTTAACTTGTTTTATTAAATTTTTTAATGAAATTGTCTAATTATTGTTGTGTACTATATATTTTGTAGATTTTGGGACATTCGTAGGGGACATGATTCCACCCCCACCGAATGATCCAGGTGTATATGTTGACGAGGAGATGGCGTAGGTGGAGGATCAAGGTGACAGACATGATCCTCGAGTGCAGATACCCGCGGGGGTACGGCGTAGGGCGGAGACCCGATTCAATATGGAGTTGGTCGACCGACTGTGTCGACCCCTAGTTGATGAGGGAGTATGCCCTGCTACGATCACAGAGATCCAGGCTGATTGTAGGCTCACACAGCTCTAGAAAGACATGCCCCACGATATGATGGCCCTCATGTGTCATATCGTTGGAGCTTCCGAAGTAATAGTGCGGGCTAGGAGGGATAGGCGTTGTGGAGATGCATGACAGAGCAGCTCATCTGATGATCATGATCATGCAGGGAGTGATCACCATTCTCGTACTGCACTTCCTCCTCCTTCACCTCACGTCGGAGATCATGAGCAGCCAACATCTAGTCCTGATTAGTAGGCATCTTCTAAGGATTCTGCACCATCTCAACAGACCCCTAGTCCTGAGCAGGCATGACATCGACTAAGCAGGAACCTGATCTTGAGCAAGCAAGTCCATCTGAGCAAACCGCACCATCCACTGAGCAAGATGCACCATCGAAGACTCGTTAGTAGGCAGTTCCTGAGCAGACCGCACCATCGACTGATCAGCAGGCACCTCCAGAATAGGCACATCATCTATCTGAGCATGAGGCTACACCATCGATTGAGCAGGCTTCGACTAGTACTAGTATTCATGTATTACCATCAGATATTTGACATTTATACGCAGTTATATTACATTTGTTTAGTTTTGACATTATATATATATATATATATATATATATATATATATATATATATATGGTCCATCTATTTTATGTTCATGTTGATGTACTTAATTTACATGTTCGTATTCATCATGATGCGTATATTGATAGGTCATGTTAGATATGTTCATTTAATGTGCTTGCAGATAGATGTGCATGTGATAGCAGTTATTTGACATGAGATGTATATTTGATGTTTGTGTTGTGATGATGTTACACAATGCTTGTGTTTTGTTAGATGATCATCATGATGATTAAATGATGTTAGCGAATTTGAATGTGTATTTTAGAATATGATGTTTGTACGATGGTATCATGATCGTGATGTTTATTTTTAATATTAAATCATGATATTTATTAAATATTATGTCGTGATTATAATTGAAATTTTGATTTTAATTGTATGTAAAATTGTAATTGTATGTAAAATATTTGTAAAATTGAAATTATAATTGTACGTAATTGTATTGTGAAATTGTAATTGTATGAGTAGGACCCATAAAGATTGATTCTTCAATTTTTCTCTGTGGTTGAAGATCCAATCGGATCTCAATGATCCATTCTTTTTGAGTTCATATCATTTATTCATGTGATAATAAATATCACAAGAAATTTGAACATGAACCTGACTAGGCTTTGTTATTGATAGAGTGAATTGATCTTTCATTTCCAGAACAATTTTTTTGTTTGTTTTCGATCGAAAATTGTTGTGCAATATGTTAAGAATATTCTATCTGGGATCCGATGGAATAGCACAATTCGAGGGAGGATTTTTAATTTCAATATATGTTGTGATCTTCCATAGATCAACTATATTATTCATTCATGATTCAATTTTATTAAAATTGTAAAAATTTTAAAATTATAAAAATGTAGTTGTAATTGTATGCATAGTGATTTTAATTGTAATAAGTAAAATTGTAAAATTGTAATTGTAATTTTAATTTTAATTTTAATTGTAATTTTAATTGTAATTGTATGTAAAATAGTAAAATTTTAATTGTAATTGTAAGTAATTGTATTGTGAAATTGTAAAATTGTAATTGTATGTATTGTGATCATTCAATTTTATTAAAATTGTAAAATTTGTAAATTTATAAATTTGTAAAATTATAAAAGTGTAACTGTAATTGTATGCATCGTGATTGTAATTGTAATTGTATGTAAAATTGTAAAATTGTAATTGTATTTCTAATTCTAATTCTAATTAGAATTGTAATTGTATTGTGAAATTATTTTAATTGTAATTTTAATTGTAAGTGTTTGTAAAATTGTAATGGTAATTGTAAGTGTAATTGTAATTGTAATTTCATGTAAAATATTTGTAAAATTGTAACTGTATGTAATGTCATCATTCAAATTTATTAAAATTTGTAAAATTGTAAAATTGTAAATTAATTGTAAATTTTGAACCATAACTATCGTAAGTAAAATGTATACCGTAAATATTGTTAAATTACCATAATTGTAAATTTGTAAATTTGTATGAATATAAATATTTGTAAAATAATAAATTTAGAATAATATGAATTTTTGTAACATAATAAAGTTTAGAAAATAATGCAAATAAAATCATGTTTAGAATTATCATTATTTTATTATGATCTTACATACAAAAAATAACAATATACATTTTGAAGATATAATTCACACACATTTAAAGCAATCAAGTAGTTGTATTATTTTAGGAATTGACATATAAAAAAGAACTTGATACAGTGCGCCATTGTTTTCTTGATCAACATAATTGAAAATTATCAAGTGAAATGATTGTAACATTAACACAATGCAAACCAATCAATTCAAAATATATATTATAATGTTTCGAAAAAAAAGAGTCTTAGTTATAAGGTTAAGTCCTATTCTTTATAAAAACCCATCTTAAAAAGTATAAATGATGAAATAACACATGTACCATATCACTCTTTGTTCTCATGATCACCTTCATTATCTTTTAGCTCGCTTGACATGATAACACTATTGTTCTAAAAAATATGTTGTGATCTAGGGTCATGTCTCAATAAGAAGCGCCAATCCCTATCCAACGCATTTGGGTAAAAAAACACCTAGTTGCAGTGTTTGGGGAAAACATAGGGCTCCTTAGCTTCATGCCAAATATTTCTAGAGTTGATACATATCAGCCTAATATCGCAATATTCCTCTACATTATTTGGATCAAAGGTGTCCTACCACTTGCACATAAAAATAACACATTGGAAAGAAGATAAATACACTTCAATGATCTCTTGTATCTTTCTGACGTAGCCTAACATCCCTCGTACTAGGTTTTGATCACGATAGCTAGCTCGACTAGATTTATCGAACTCGACTTCCACTCCATAGTCTTGTGTCATGTGTCCATCATCAGCATTTTCTGTGAAAAAATGGTGTCCATATGCCCACATAGATGGGAACAAATACACCTATAAAAAAATTTCAAAAATCATAGTGTCATGTGTCTTATAATAACCCAACTATTAAAATATGAAATATAGATGTTACATTTCAAAGGTACATTATTAAGTTTAAAATGTACATAAATAGATTATTACTGAGTGGGTGAACCCAATCCCTACATTTAGCGCATCCTCTTCAACATGCGGGTAACAATCGGTTGCATTGTATTTCTCTCTGACTTGGTCAGCAACCCAATTGTTGGGGCATATAATTGGCATATTTTATTTTAAATGATCGGGATAAGGCACACTTCTACCATTCAAATGTCTGAATTATTTCCTGTCACTATCCCATTTCATCCTATTTTGTTCGTATAATGCGACCCTCGGTTGTGTCACTTCGGAATTGTAAAGAACAAATTTATTGATTGCTTCAATTTTTGCATTCGTTGATGAAATCAAACCGACATATAGTACATATGAGATCAAAATATACACTATATCGAAGTTCAACATGAATATTTACTTTTTGTAAATTTGAAAAATTATAAGTCGCTTACTCTTTATCAAGCGCATTTTTCCATTCTTTTAGAGAAGCTCCCCTTCTCTTTTGTCTTCATCCCTTTGATCGTCCCAAATCACCGCACCTGGTCTGTTTTTGATCTGTTTTATGTACTTACTAGCATAATAGAAAGACTCATATGATATTTACCTCTCTACCATAGACCCCTTGGGTTTTTCCCTTTGTCGAAAAAACCTTTCAATTCCTTCTTGTACGTCTCTAAGAAGAAAATCCAACGATAAGAAACCACCCCAACTAATTCAACCTCATCTACTAGGTCGATTAGAAGATGAACCTGCAAGTCCATGAAACTCGTCGGCAGTTCCTTCTCAAACATACAAACAATCTCAACTATCTCTTGACGCCACCATGGAATGATAGCCACGTGAATATCCTTTGAGGTAATCCAACGTACAAATGAAGATAATTTAGATATGGCACATCCTAGGTCTTGGGGGAAGTCATGTTTAACACATCCACGCACGAACAAAGGATAATGACACTGCAAATTTATAAACACATGCAATAATATACAAAATTAGTTATGTTTTATGATCCCTACATGGGATAAAATTTATTAATATAAAAAATAATAAAATCATGCTTTTGACATTATACGTATTCTTATAATATTCAAATGGTCATGTGATTTCAACCCCGATAAATGGTCGTCCACAGTGAAGCAGCGTCGTAGTGAAGACCCATATGAATATGGCACCCTCACACCCATTATAACTTCCTTTGCCAAAGAAATATCATCTTTTTTTAAATCCATGGGACATCACCTTCTTTGAAATACCAATTAGAGGGACCAGCTACCTTTGATCATGTACTTTCTAATCATATTTGCCAATGTTTCTTTTTAGTTTTTGAAGCAATAATATCTTTCCTAACAGCGAATGTCTCACTTGGTTTCGATGATATGTGCCTCCAAAAAGAAGATGAAACATTTTTAAATATATGCATGGGATCTAATAAGTGGCTAACCTTAAGATGATCCCAATATGGGAGGGTATAAAAGATATATTTCCTTTTCATCCAATGGGAAATTTCTCAACATAGGTGTCGAATAATTCTAAATCATCAAACATAAGCTCCCCATTTGAATCGAACATTTCTATGAACTCCTTCTCATTCTCTCTATCATATGCCCTAATCCATTCTTCTAGTGTCATTATTGGAGGCCTTTGGGTTCTCTCTCGTTTACCATTGAAAGCGGATGTTGCTCTTCTATAAGGTGTTCTTCTGGGAGGAATACCCTGGAGCAGTCATACACTTGCTTTCATAGGTCATTGGACCATCTATATTTTAGAGAAGTTCCACAACATTTACAACCATAATACCCTTTTGTTACAAGACCTGTGAAATTATTGTGTACAATATGCATGGCACGTTAAAGAATATCATGAATATTATAACAATTAAAACGAATTAAATAACTAATATGCGAAAGAATATTGTTATTTATATAAACAAATCAATAAACATGTAATTCACCAGAGAAAAATCCTAAGCCTAGATAATCATGTGTCGTGTAAGCACATATGCCATACAACGTAAAACTCCTCTCTATTAAGATGGGTCTTGATACATCATATACATTTATCCCATCCCATAATTACTTAAATTCATCTACCAGTGGTTGTAAGTAGACATTTGTATTCTTCACTTGTCTTCTACGAGGGACTACGATAACCAACATAAGATGTTCATTCTTCACGAACAACCATGGGGGTATATTGTTATTGATCACTACAGGCCAAGCAGAATAGTTAGTGTTCTAGAGGGAATATGGGTTGACGCCATCCATGTCTATGTTGAGTCGTAGACTTCGTAATTCATCCTTGAATTTTTCAGGCCATTTATCCTCTATATGCTTCATGGCTATTGAATCTATTGGGATTCGGATAACTCCCAACTCACTTCTATGTGAGGAATTTCATCCCTAAAACATAGCTAATTATTTGCAACGAAAGAGCCTTTGAATCCTTGGGATTATAAGCATGTGCCTCAATATCTTAAAAGGAGGACCACGTGATTTACCCTTCTTTTTTTATTTATCATACTTGTCATGCCCACATTTCAAAATAACCTTATCTTTGAATAACCTGTAGTTGGTCATGGAAAATATTAAATGTACATTAATGTCGATAATTATTAACGTTCACAAATTTGACCATTTGTAATGTTCATTGTGTGATTATATTTCTCAAAATATAAGGGACTTAATGGTTAATTACCTCAAAATTTCTGAGAAACATGCATTTGACAAGCCAAACTTTGCTTTCAAGTTGTACAGTAACATTGTTTTCCCCAACTGGGTAGACCTTGACTGACCACCAAGTCCAAAGAGAGGGGTGGTGGAAGAAAATTTAAGGCTTTCAAAAAATGTATTAGCGATATGAGCATCATCCCCTTGTTGATCATCGTTCTAGAATGCATCTAACAACATTGTCTCCATGGCAGTCATATCCCTTAAGTAATCATCCATACCAACCTCTATTTGATTTCCTCCATTGTCAGCGTGTGAAGAACTATTATTGTTGTAGTCTTTCCTAATAGGTGAATTTGGACGTAGTGGGAATTGAATAGGTGGTTAATTCAACCATTCTCTTAATTCAGCCTTCTCTCGATTTGACATTGTTGTGGGGTGCAAAAGAAGATGGTATTTAGGTCGCTTATCATCACTAGAATCCTAATAATTTCAAAAAATATATTTGAACATGATTAGTACAAAATTGATGATATCAATTAGTAAGCATGTCGACAATGCATGATTAATTGGTTTGACGTTGAAATAATTACATTAATATACCAAGTAATTATTATTACCATCATTTTGTGAGGATTATGGCTAGAAGATTCAATGTTACAATTGGCAAGGTGAAGTAGCTTTCCATTTTCATCTACCAAATGCGCCTTGCGGTATGCTGCTCCTGGTAAGAGATTCCGACGTTTTGGATTTGTTTGAATATTTTGTACATCTGAACTCGATTCTGAATCTGCATGAACCTGCAAATTTGTATACATCAATTTTATTCAGTTGGTTGACATGGATAAAATAAATAAATTCAATTAGATAATGAAAATATAAATAAAATTTGAAGTAATTACGTCTAGAGATGGATAAGGAGAACTTCGTGATGGAATTTGAGAAATATTATTTAACGAGTTACATTTTGAAGAATTTTCCATTTGATATAATTATGAGATTTTCTCCCTCCATTTGAGAAAAATCAACAATAATGTTTGGTGTACAATATACCTAAAAGTAATTTCGGTGCCATAAAAATGGACTTATTGTTATCGGTGCTAATGTACTATTAACCGCACCGGTGCATTTTAGTTACTGTGCACCGGTGCGGTTTTATTAACTGACGCACTTGTGTTGTTAGTTAACAATCACACCGAAAATTTGGAAATAAAAAAAGCACAACTTTATTTTTTTGAAGTGAAAAAAAAAAAAAAAAGCAGTAAATTGAAAAATGGGCGGAAAATTATTTTTGGAAATCTAATTTCATAAAAAATCTCTTTAAATAGTAAAATATATTCATTATTTCATTATTTTTGCAAAAAAAATCAGGGAGGATTTGCTCGAGAGACATACCTAGAGCAAGAGAGCACGAGAGCACTGTGGAGTATCAAAATACTTTCGAACAACAGCACTATTCAAAGAATCAGAATTTGAAACATCTGTTGATTCACACAAAAACCTTGTAGTATAGTAAAATTGTTAATTTTACTGTAATAATTGTTTTGTTTGTAATTTATGTTGGATTTTATACATGCGTGGTAAAAAATTTAAATTTTACTGTGCATTTTCAGGCAAAAAAAAAAATCATTCTTACATTAAACCCTTGCTTCTTCTTGTATATGTGACTTCACAATTAAGACTTTTCATTTTAGATTTATAGGGTTTGTATTACTATATGTAGGCGTATGACATTTAACCCGCGGGACCAGTTGCAAATTCAGATCCCAATCCATGTTAGCCCTTGCAATATTTTTTAAAAAACATATTTTTTTTAATCGGTGCACCCTGTTTAAAATAGCACACTAGTGCACTATTGTATTATAGTACACCAACCGCGTACTTAAAAAAAAACACTATTAGATAAAAAAAAAATTATTAAAATATATATATATATATATATATATATATATATATATATATATATATATATGTTTGTGTTAATCGGTGCACCGATTAACATATAACGCATCAGGTCTCCTTGTTGACAAAGAGCATTGTACAATGTTTCTACTATATAGGCAATGCATTGATAAGAACCTACCACGCCGCGTTCAGTGCGTACTTTGGGAAAGGCGCACCGTTTTCTTGATTTTTTTATCCTGAAAAGTATGTGATTTATTTATAATATATTAATGAATGGTATGGTACAGGTTTCATATTGATAAATAAATGGCTAACAATAGCTCAAGTAACAAAAATACTGATAGCACATCAAGAAAAGCAAAAATGGAAAGTTCTTTGTAAATTATTTACAAAAATTATTATTCTTGAACTATATGTAAGTTTAACTAATATATATTGTTTATTGTGTATCATGCAGAGCCACAAAATGACGAATATTGATAATATTATTGATGATATAAGACCAGAAGAGCGTAAAATCTTGATGGAAAAATTGCAGAAGGATTAATCGAGTGAATGAAAAAATACTATCGATCCAATATGAGTTTATTTTTTGAATTTTCATTAATAATATACTTAAAAATATTATATAACATGTTTCAAACAATCTATTAATTCACATATGTTTAATGTTCTACTAAGACCAACAGCGAAGAAAAGGAATTTTGTTCTAACAAAAGAAAAAAATAGAACATGCAAATGAAAATGAATTTCTCCTTAACTCATCTGGAGTGGCGCTAGAGGTTAACGAAAGGGGCGGGAAATTTTACAAAACTTTGAGAGATCTAGTGGAACGAATGTATAGACGTTCTTTCTACTTACAATACAAAAATCAATCCTATGATTCCAAGAACCAAATTTTATTTAAACTACAGGATGAGTTTCCAAAGAATTGGTCAATGAGACATGTCAGACTTTTAATAACAAAAAATTTACAACAACAAAAAAGAAGGAATGAAAAAGTAATATTCCTTTAAATTTTTTCTAGAATTATATGTATATATTACTAGAAAGCAATCATTTATAAATATCATTTTTGTTCTATTTTCTTTTCATATATCAATATAAACCCTTATTCAACCATTAAAGAGAACCAAATGGGATAATAAAAATGAAAAAGACATGGATTAATTGGAAAATTGTATGATCCAACCTAACAAATTAAGTTCTCATTTTTTATAAAATCCATTAGTGTACATATTACATTGTAAATCTAAGGGATTAAGTCCTCATATCTCAAAACTAGTGGAGAGCAACAAAGAGGATACTTCAATATACCTACAGTATAATTCAACTTGGGATCCTTTACAATTCAGGAGGGACTCCTTTATTGGTTAGTTTCGCTGATAGTAATTATCTTGGGTGACCTTTATCATTAGAAGTATACTAAAATTTATTTTTCTATATTGGTTCACTAATACCTACCACTTGGGCTTTTAAGAGGCAACATGCCTTTTCTCTTTATTCAGTGGAATCATATTATCAAGCAACAATTAGTGTAAGTCAAAAGGTTTTGTGGCTTCAAAAAATCCTTCCAAATTTCAGATTCCAACAGCAACATTTAATCACACTCTAGTGTGATAATAAAATTTCCTTTGAAATCGCAAATATATAGTTCAACATATTGCAATAAACACAATGATCTTCACATGCACTTTATCAGAAATATTCTTCAATATATTGTTCTCAAAGTGTTCTATTGTTCTATGAATGGTAAATTTGTATACATTTTCGTAAAAATCCTTACAAAAGTGAATATTTCCAACATTTGATCTATGTTAGGAGTTAAGAAGCTACATTAAGGGAGAATAAAATCAAATGCCTCCTTCCTTATCTTATTGTATCACCTTTGTAAATCGTTTAATAATATTTCTAATTGTTCTTATTGAGGGATGACATTTAGGAGTTAGTTAAGTTCAACTTGGTCTAATTTGTCTCTAAGTAAAGTACACTTTTTATTGTTTTTTTGTACTTATATAATCAAATACCCACAGTTATGTTATAAACATAAATGATTTGATTGTTCATATACTATGGCACTTTACTTGTGGCTTAACACCCAGTTGGTCCATCATCTCTATTTAAAGAGAACAAAGGGTCAATTTTTAATGATTGATTGTGACCCAATTCATATGTAAACTATTTTTTGTTATATTAATGTTTTTCCTCAAGTAGAGACATTGGCTAAGGTCAGTGACTATTTCCCTATTCGAGGGATTTAAACACATAATACTTTGATGTACTGATCTTTGATCTATTTCTATGAGTAGTTTCCTTAAGGTGTTCAACCTACATGGATATATTCTATTTATAAAACAAAAACCTTAAATAGGGAAACATCTATGGAGCAACCAAAAATTTGTATCATTGTTCAAAAAGGAAAAATTACATCTAGTGCAAACCTCTATTCTCTATCATGTGGCATCATCTACAAATGACACTCCATGACCTTAACATAAAAATCATGGGTAAATGAATTCAATACATCGATCAATTGTTATGCATACTAAGAGTATGAAGATCGTCATATCATATATGCACAAAATAAAGAAGTGACCATTGAATAACTCAAATACAAAATCATAATAAAGAAACATATTAAAATCACACATTATTAATACAGTATACCTATTTCATCCTAAGCTACTTCCTAACCTCTAATATCTTATGAGAGAACATATTTATTTTCCCTTATCCAACTTTGGCTTATGATCAAATATTCCCACATTGGATATTATCATTGACCACTTTAAGTGCAATCATGTCAATTAGGGCTCCATTAAACTCCAAATGAGTAACAAATCATTGTATCGGCACAAGTGTTTGGAAGTGACAAAACAAACCTCTAATGAATCTCACCAATAGTTTTCATCTACTAGTCTTGGTTGATAGACTGGATTTTTTGGCTTTCCCAAGTCCCTATTTCCTTGTTTTTTTTCCTTGGTAATTAGCCCCTATTAATTAGGGAAATTCCTCAATTGGAATTGCGCAATACATCATAGGCCTTCCTTTGGATGCATGCACCACTTGTACAATTTGGATAATTAAATAACTAATAGTACACTGCCCTTGAACTCCAATATTAGTTGGGTAACTCATTGATATTTCATGCATGAGTTATTTATGGTTAATTTATGATTTAACTGGTTGATCATAGAGTACACACCCCACTTCTTGACCTCCCACTAGTTCCTTCCAAAATATGGAACTAGTTAAACTGACTTTAACTCAGATAAAATGAATTAATTAATTAGAACTCAAAATAAATTCAACCACAGCTCCTAAAAAGTAGGTGCCACTCTAAATCACTAAAATTAGACCTTAAAGTCGAATTAACTGAAAGAACTAAGTCAAACTAATTTATTTAACTCGTACAAGTTGTCATAAGATGTGGACTTACAATTTTCTTTTTCTTCTAATTTAATTCAAGGGAAGATTAAATTAGAATATTTCTTGGTGTCATTTTCAAAACTCCCTCTCAACAAGAAAGGGATAATCAGATACCCAAATCCTGCCTCTATGGAACTTGAATTTTCATCTTAACAGTGCCTCAGTCAATATGTTCACATCTTGTTCCTCTGTAGGAATGTACTCTAGCAACTTGATCTGCCTCTGCACACAATCTCTGAGATGGTGGTACCGGATGTCGATATGCTTAGACCTATCATGAAAAATTGGATTCATCAAGAGTTTGATACAACATTGGTTGTCACAGTAAATCATTGTAGGATCCATTTGTTGACTAAATAATCCAACAAGTGTCTTCCTCATCTAGATAGCCTCACAAACTACTTGACTAGCATCCAAGCACTATGCCTTTGTTGAACTGAGTGCAAACGATTTCTACTTCCTGTTGTACTAGGAAATTGTTGTTCACCCAATAATGAAGATTCCTCATGATGTGATCTTCCTCTCTGATGGAATCCCTACCCAATATGCATCTAAGAAGCCTTACAGCTTCACTCACTTTGTTTGTATGTACCAAAGACCAAACTGAGTGGTGCCTCTGAGGTATCTCAACACATGTTTGTCTACCTTCCAATAGATTTTGGTTGGATTAACCATTTCTTGACTAAGCTGGTTAACCGCATAACACATGTATGGTCGTGTGTTCACCAAGTACATAAGTGAACCCACAAGATACATGTAAATGGTTGCTTCTATCACTTTTCCTGAAGTAGCATCTTCCTTCCTCCAATTCCCTGTTAGAGGAGTCTCCATGGGTTTGTTTCTATCAATGTCAAATTTCTCCAGTATCTCATTGGCATACTTTCCATGAGAGATAAATATTTCCCCATCTCCTTGCCAAATTTCCAAACCAAGGAAATAATGCATGAGACCCATGTATTTCATCTCGAATTATCTTCCCAAATACTCTTTGCAAGATTTTATCAACTCATCATCACCTGTTAGAATTAAATCATCGATATATTACTATAATAAATCAATTATCTTCAACCACAATATGGTAAAGATTTGCATCTGCTTCACTTTTGGTGAATCCCAACCCGGTGAAATAATTGCCGATCCTAGTGTACCAAGCACGGGGTTCTTGTTTCAATACATAGAGTGCTCGCTTGAGTCTGCACACATGCGACTCTTTATTGAAGGTCTTGAATCCTTCTAGATGCTCTATGTATACCTCTTCCTCAATAACTCCATTGAGGAAAATTGACTTCACATCCATCTGATGTATCTTCCATCCCATATGCGCTGAAAGTGCTAGAATAGATATGATTGAAGAGTACCTTACTACTAGAGAAAAGGTCTCCTCTTAATCAATTCCCTCCACTTGAGAGAACCCCTTGGCCACAAAGTTGGTCTTGTGTTTCTCTTCAATCCCATATGTTGTTTTTTTCACCTTATAGATCCACCCAGATCATACAATTGGCTTGTACTCTGGCCTTGGGACAATTTCCCAAGCATTGTTCCTGATAATGGAATCATATTCCTCCACCATAGAATTAATCCATATTGTTTGTTTCACTGCTTCCTCGAATGGGGATTTCTCAGTCTCTACAATCTCACTCATCAAATCCATGTAGCTAGTGTGCCGATTTGGTGACCTCCAATGCCTTTGTTGTGATGTGTGTGCTCCCATATACTCTCTAGCATCATGCATCAATATTTCAACCTCTTTGGTGTGCTTACTTCCATCTTTGGATGTCGTTGAATGAGTGGGTGCTTCCACTTTATGCTCCTCTGCTTGTGACTGCTTCACAACATTCTAAGGTTCTTCCTTTGGAGCTAAAATTTCCTCATCTGCATGCAACTAAAGCTCCCTCTTAAGGTAAAATCTCATGCCCTTCTCTTCATCAAAATTGAAATCTCTGCGAACAATTGTAATCTTGTGAGATGGAAGGTACACCCTATAGTTTTGAGGTGTATTAGTGTACCCACAAATATTCCCAACTCATTTGTTGGTTCTAGTTTTTTTCCTACATCCTTGAAAACATGAGAGTAAACCGATGAACCAGAGATCCTAAAGTGTGCCACATCTCGCTTCTTACCTAAAAAAAAATCTTCTGGTGTACTCATCCCAAGAATCTGATGAGGACTCTTGTTTTTCACATATATCGTTGTGTTGCATGCTTCGACCCACAAGTACAACAGTAGGCCATGATCATGCAGCATCTTCCATGAAGCTCCCACAATAATTTTTTTATTTATTTCTACAACTCCATTTTTTTGTGGGTTATGGGGTGTTATTAACTCCCATAAAATTCCTTTTGATTCATAGAAGTTCTTGAACTCATTCGACACATATTCTCCACCATTATCACTCATGAGAGCCTTCAATTTCATGCATGTGTCTTTCTTAACAAGTACTTTAAATTCAGAAAACTTTGAGAACGTCTGGTTTGTCATGCGCAAGAAGAATATCTAACACTTACGTCTTAAATCATTTACAAATATCACATAATAAAAGTGATTGGTCGTGGAGGCTATCGAGAATGGTCCACAAAAATCTAAGTGAATTCTCTCAAGGATCGCTTGTGCTCGATTGTCCTCATCTTGAAAGGTGGATTTGGTGTACTTCCCCAATGTACACCCTTTTCATGTATCACACTGCTCTAGTGCACCCTTGGGAAGCCCTGTAGAAATTTGTTTCATGATCTTCAAAGATCCATGGTGAAAAATTTGCATATGCCATAATTCAATTATGTCTCGGCTCTGCACCTTCTTGGCTTTCGTGCTCCAAACAGCATAGTCTTCTACATCCAATTTGTATAGGTTCTTCACCCGAACCCCAATCTATTTCAATTTTATCATGGATATGTGACGAAGGAAAGCCTTCATTTTCTAAATATCACATTGTAGCCACGGTATTCCAACATAGCAACTAAAACTAAATTCTTCTTCAGACCCAGAATATACTTGACATCTTTCAATGTGAGAGGAGAACCAAACTCCCTTTGAAAAATAACAGTATCGATGTTGGTCACGTTATACCTTCCATCATCTCCCGTCTCGATGTGCATCTAGAGGTCCTTCTCCTCCAAGCAACTGAAGAATTATTTATTGTCGGTCATATGGAATGAGGATCCACTATCCATATACCACACACTACCCATCATCGATGTCACCATGCATGCAATGAGGATGAAATCCAACTCAAATTGTGAAGCAAGAGCTTCACCTGCCACTCCTCCTCAAGGCTTCTTGTTGGCCTTCTTGTGTGGACACTTTGTGACATAGTATCCCAGCTCCTGACAGTGAAAACATTTATTCTTCAACAAGTTCTTCTTTCCTTCCTAATCAGAAACTCCTTTGGATTGGGATTATTCCCTTTCCCTTTCTTTGCCTTTCCATCCAAGGCACATCTCTCCTAATCATCATTCTTGGAAGAGGATCCATATTTGGTGTTCTGCCTTATCTCTTCTTGTACCAAGTCAGACCATAACAAGAAAACATTATAATTCAACAAGAATTATATAAAAAAAATTAAAATAAATTATGATGCAAAAAAACACAGTGATATTGAGAGTGGGAAAGGGGGACGAGGGTGTGAAAAGAATTTAAATTTATGTAATATTGATTCACCCACACCCACACCCCCCCACCCCCCCCCCCCACCACCCTCGGCACCCCCTTACTCACAGTATCATGTGTATTTTCAAAGCATAGGTCACAACTTGAGTATTTGTATTTAATGGTGAATTATTATCTTTGATGTTGTTTTGTGTCTAGACACTCACTGTTACTTAATAAAACAAAAAGAACACAATCATGCACTCATTAACTACATAAACACTAATGGTGGTTGTGATAATGAAATATTTAAAGACCAATTTTACTTAAGTGGAAAATTATGTCATTTTCAAAGTATTATATGATATCATTTTTAAGTCACCAAGATAATTTTATTGTAAATCCATTCATACTTGGTGCCAGAGCATATTCCTTACATTGGGTACACTCCCCCTTTGGGGAATATTCGCCAAATATGGGTTACCTGTACATTATCGCTGACAGGGATCCAGGCGATGTAGAATGGTGGTGGAGGAAATTATGGATGTTGGGTTTCCCAGCAAAATCAAAGTTGTTTTTATGGTGTATAATTGAAAACGAGCCCCCTGCTAGGGAAAATTTACAGAAGAGATACTTTTCAGGGCCAAGTTGGTGCACATTGTGTAAAAATTCAGAGGATACAATATTTCACTTGTTCCTTGAGTTCCCTTATGCTAATTTTATGTGGAATGTTGTGTTTACATTTGTCTTTAAACTTAAGGTGGAAAGAACCCTCTTACAAAGAACCTTGGCAATCTTGATGGGATAATGCTACCCCAAAATAAAATCAAAAAAATTCCTCCTGTTATTTGTTGGGGTATTTTTCTTGCTAGGAATAAGTAAATATTCCAAGTAAGGCCACAAACGATAGAGTGGGAGCTCAAGCTATTGTTGTCTATGATAATATCCCTGATGATGTTGTGACCCCCAAAAGCAGGAATATCATTATTGAAGAAGTGTACCACTCTTTCCCCAGGGCATATTTTTATGGGACGAATGTGGAGGTGGTGTTATATTATATCTGAAAGAGAACCATTATTTTCATCTTTAAAGTGGGTTGGGTAGGGGTACAAATAAGTATGTTGAATTTCTTAGTCTAAAACTCCTACTCTTGTTTTCCATAGAAAAGAGTTGTATGAGGCTTCAAATTTTTGGTGACTCTTTGCTTGTAATTAAATGGTTCAATGAGGTTTATATATGTCACATGCACAAACTGATCTGAATTCTTAAATAAGTTATACATTTGAAGCATGTTTTTTATTATATTTCATGTTGTCACATCTACAGGAAAAGTGTTATGAAACCAGCCCTAAAAATAGAAGAAAAGTGAGATCAACACCTTATAAATTAGCCACTTTGAGGGGTAAACCTCCTTTACATTACATAAATGAACAATTATTGGATGATTCAAATGAAAAAACCTCCTTTCCATATATAGGATTCCATGGGGTCACAATATAATCCTAGCCGACCTAACAATAATAATGTAAGGGCACAACAATAACAATAGTGGGGTTTTATGGGGCACAATAATAACAATATGGGGACTATAGGGGTACAACAATAACAATAAGGGGGATGCACTAACAACAGTAAGGGACTACACTAGTAATATAGGGACCTAACATGCCCCTCTCCTTCAAAAAAGTTTTGTCCTCAACACTTGAGTAGCTTTGGATGCTTTTGTATAAAATTATCATCCTCCCATGTGGAAACTGCAGTGGGTAAGTTCTTCCACTTGATGAGATCCTCTGAAATTGATCGATTTCGTAGCTATCGAGTGCTTGTTTTCGTGACTTCTTCAGGTTACAATATGATTTTTCCTTCCTCATCAAGTTCTAGAAATATTGTTTGAACTGGAATTTTGTCACCTATAACCTTCTTTAAGCATGAAACATGGAAAATTGGGTGTACTCGAGAAGAAGCAGGAAGCTCCAATTTGTCTTCCATAGTACCAATATTTTGCAACACCTGGTAAGGACCATAGTACTTTGGCGATAATTTATTATCCTTCTTAGCTTGCTTGAGGGACATTTGTTTGTATGGTTGTAGCCGTAAAAATACCTGGTCTCCTACATCAAAACTTCTCTCGATATAATGTTGATATGCCTATTGTTTCATTCGATTTTGTGCCAAATTTAGGTTATCCTTTAAGAGTTGGAGAACTTGTTATTGATTCTCGATGTGATATTCCACTTCTTGAACCTTATAATTTTCTCTTAAATATGATGTGATGGACGGTGGATGATATCCATAAAGTGCCATAAATGGGATCATTTTTGCTGCACTATGGAAGGACGTGTTATACCACCATTCAGCCATAGATAACCACTTGACCCATTGTGTTTGTTTATCAGATACAAAACAACAAATATATCCTTCCAAACATTTTTTCACTAGCTCAGTTTGCCCATCAGATTGAGGTTGATAAAATGAGCTATGGGCTAGTTGAGTATCCAAACAAGAAAATAATTCCGTCCAAAAATTTCCAGTGAAAATGGGATCTTTGTCGCTTACAATAATCTTTGGGTTTCCATGTAGCTTTTGAATTGTTTCCATAAATGCAGTAACAATTGTACTTGCTTTAAATGGATGAGATAATGCACACAAGTGTGCATACTTGGTAATTATATCAACTACCACCATGATGACACTCTTTCCTTTGGACTTAGGTAAACTAGTGATAAAATCCATTGAAACCTCCTCCCAACGTTGATCATGATCACAAATACGTGGGAGTCCTTTGGGAGTTTCAAACACCTTTGAATGATTTTCCAATACTTTTTGGAGATCTGAAGAAATAGATGATTTTGATTTTGGAACTTCTAGTGAGCACAATTTTGCAATTACGCCTCGTTGTTCTTTCTTCAAAAGCTTTGTCATGAAATTAAAGCTTATTATCCTTCCTAGCTTTCCTTCGATACCCTATAATTCAACTTCCTTTCCTTCTGAAAACAATTTCAAGAAAATTTATTGAAAATTAAAAGATACCATCCCCAAATATTGTAACCATTGTACTCCTAGTACAACATCAGCACCTCCCATTGGAATTGAAAGCATTGGACTATTCAATACGTATTCTCCCATGGTTAGCTTGATATTATGAAATTTTCTAAAGCAATTTATAGTCCCTCCATTTGCAACCATCACTTGACACTCTGGTGTTGGGTATAGGAAGCAATTCAATTCCTTGGCTACCTTACAATGAATAAAATTATGGGTACTACCTGAATCAATCAACACTATTACATTTTTCTTCTTGATATGTGCTTCTATATTGAGAGTTTGAGGAGTGGTATTTCCTTCCAGTGCATTACATGATATGGTTGGACTCATTTATTCTTTCTCTAGGGTTGGCTCCTAGTGTATATCCTCTTCTTTTGAATTTTCTTGTTCATGTTCTTCCTCCTCTTCACAATCTATGTAAAATAATAATTTCTCAGTGCTCTTATGACCTTTAGTGTATTTGCTATCACAACTGTAGCAAAGGCATTTTTCTCTTTTTCTTCCAATTTTTGTGGTGTCAACCTTGTAGGTTGTGGAAGTCTAGGAGTAGTAACACTTCCATCTTTATAGATGTGAGTGGTAGGCTTCCTTGTCGCCATAATTTTACTTTCAATTTTTCTTTCCAACATGAATTCCTTCTCTAAAGAATCAGGTTCCCAAAGGGGAACCTCATGTTGGATGTTATCCTTTAAATTCCCTATGAAGACATCAAAAGTGTGTTCCTCTGGAATATAAGTTACCCTTATATTCAAATTTTGAAAATTCCTCAATGTGATCCACCATTTAACCCTTTTGTTTGAGATTTAAAAATTGGCTAAAGAAGGTGTTTCTTTTTGTATCCTCATAATGTGTTATCATTTCCTCCGTAAAAATTGACCAAGTGACAATTGTTTTACTAGAGCAAAGCCATCGATACCCTACAAATTTATTTTTTTCTAAATGTAAAGTTTCAATGTGTACCTTTTGTGTGTTTTGCACATTATGGAGATCAAAATATTGCTCCATCTGTAGTATCCATGTTTTGGGATCCTTGCCATCAAACTTCCTTATATCGATCTTTGGAATATGGTGGGTCTTCAATCCAACATTAGAGTTTATGAAATCACGATTAACATTTATTTTTTTCTCATCATGAGTTTCTTGTACTACATTTTCACCATTAGGAATCATTTCTTGTATCAACATTTTCAAACCTTCCATGTCTGCTTTTAGATCATTCTTCATGTCTTCCATGTTGTCTTTCATTTTTTCATCCATGTTATCCATCTTAGCTTCCATGCCATTCGTCAACCCATCCATCTTAGCTTCCACGCCTTTCTTCAAACCATCCATATTAGCTTCCACGCCTTTCTTCAAACCATCCATATTAGCTTCCACACCTTTCCTCAAAACTTCCATTTCATTTTTTGTCACTCTTTGCGAGAGCGAAATTTGGTGCACTTGGTCTTGTAATTTTGATATATCATGTTACGCTTCTTCCTCTTCATGAGTCATAGTAGAGCCTTCTGAGGGCTTAATGGGTGTTTAATTATTTTTATGGGACATTTTAAAACCCAATACTAATATCTATGCTTCAATATGCCCTTGGAATCACTTCAAACTGATTTTTCAAACAAGACTTATGCAATTTGAAAAAAAAAATACACACCTTTTTCCTACTTATGAGGAGCTCGATATTGAAACTAATGTATCTCTTGAATTTCGGATCACCGAGATTTTATCTCCAATCCTTTAGTAGCCCTATGAATCTTCTTTCCAATTCCATGGGTCTGACTTGATTTGGATTCTTCAAGGAAAAATTATGCTTAATATCCTGCAATGACCTAATTATGGAGTGGTTCAGTAGAGCGAACTTGTACGATGTGCCACGTGTCACTGTTTCCTACTTCGGCTCTGAAATTAATACACAGTAAACTACAGTCCAAGTAATTTTGGCCACTTTTTACACAATTCCAATCTAATGCTCAGAGAGAGAGAGAGAGAGAGAGAGAGTTATGACGATTTTCCCAAAGTCACCTCTTGGAGATGAAATTTAGGAGCCTGCAAAAACCCTAACTTCCACAGATCATATCTCCGAAAATATAGTGAACCAAGATCTGAAGTTTTTACATGAAGTTCATCAAGATTTCCTTGAAAATGGGTTTTTTTAGCTTCTGAACCTTCATAGAAAAACAGTTATAGCGAAAATGCATTGATTACCTGTTTGAAGCAGTGAAACCCTAGAATCCAAATATCTGATACCAAATGTTATGAAACTAGCTCCAAAAATAGAAGAAAAGAGAGATCAACGCCTTAGCAATCAGCCACTTCGAGGGGGAAAACTCTTTTACATTACATAAATGAACAATTATTGGATGATTCAAATGACAAAACCTCCTTTCTATATATAAGAGTCCATGGGGTCATAATATAATTCTAGTCGACCTAACAATAATAATGTAAGGGCATGACAATAACAATAGTGGGCTTTTATGGGGCACAATAATAACAATATGGGGACTACAAGGGTACAAAAATAACAATAAAGGAGCTACACTAACAACAATAAGGGGCTACACTAGTAATATAGGGACCTAACAGAAAGGAACTCTATTGTTGATGTTTTTACCAAGGCTAGCATAGAAAAATATATGGGGACCTCGAAGATTCAGGAGCAGCTAGAAGAAATTACTTATTAGTACTATCACAAGCCTTTTATAGAAGGCCTACAGTTGGACGATCAAAATTCTTGATCACTATCAATTTGACTTATGTTTTATGGTTCCAGGATCTCATTCATGGATGGTTGTTGATATATTTTTTAATTATGTATTTATCTATTGATTTGTCATTTTACAAGTCATGATATGGGTTTTCAAAAATTGTTTTTTTATTTTACAAAAAATATCCTTAAATAGTTTTTTTAGCATGCACATTATGCCTATGTAAAAATGTAATTTTCATTTTATTAATGAAAATTAAAATTTTTCTTCAAGAGGATAATAATTAAAAAAATTGTAAATCCATCAACAAAACCATGTTACAGTAAGTAGGATAACATGTTGGCTATGAAGCTTGAAAACCTCACTTCAGCTCGGACGGAGTTCACATCTCCGAAATCCAAACTAAGAAATCCAAAAAACAACAACATGGAATAGGAGGAACAACAACAATAAGGAATAGATAGATTTTCATGTCTTGTATGTCTAAAGAGAAGACAAACCTTGAATATTGGATATTTCAATTCATTTTTTATGAAATCACCATGAAAATTCGTCATTCATTTGTATTTGAGATCACCATGAACAATAACTAAGGTGTTTCGTATATTAAGAAAAGTGTATGTGATTGAATAATTGGTCTAAGTAATTTTTAATTAGACCTCAATTTTTCCATTTATTATAAAAAGGGAAAAACCTATAAAAATCTCTCTTTACAATCTTAAAGTACAAATCATTGTAAACACATCCAAGAGGGCAACAAATTTAGGGTTCATGATTGATAGTTCCTAACAATGTATGGTTGTTGGTTACAAGTGAAAGCATGACAAAATTTCAAATCTAAAATGTATAATGGAAAAAATATTGACAAAATTCCAATCATGAAATTAAAGAACTACATAACTCCTTGCATTATTATATCCGTGAAATCAAAAGATTACAAAAACAAAATGTGTTAATGTTGAATAAATTGATAAAAGAAAACATGTTCTATCGAAATCTTGAAGTGTCATATACGCAATGTTACAAAGAATTAGAAAAATAATTAGCATTTCTAAATGATCAAGCAGTTGATATTCACAAACAAATAAATATAACAGATTGGTTGATAGCATCACTTAAAAAAAATTAAGAGAAAAAGAGTAGGAAATGTTAAAAATGAAAATTTAGTAACAAGAAGCAATACAAGTTTATGATTAATGATCTTTGTAATAAAAATGAATATTATACATATATGATTAATGGTTTCCTCACTAGTTTTGAAATGGGATCGCTCACATTTATTAACAATGAATCCATGAAGGTGAGTTTTGATGAAGACAAAACACAAGCAGAAAATTGGGTAGCACAAAAGGTACAAGTTAATATGAACTTGAAAGTTAAATTAGACAAAAAAAAAACATTCCTAAATGTATGGAAGTAAGCAAGAAATCGATAATGATATTTCCCAAAAAATTATCAGATTGTAGAAAACAGTATAGCACTACAAGATTCAATATATATATATATATATATATATATATATATATATATATATATATATATATATATATATATATATATATATATATATATATATTAAATTATGATGAAAAATAATCTCAACTTTCATATTTCAAATTACTCCAAACCAATTCAACTTGTGAGTATTCGACACATATTCTCCACTGTTATCTCTCCTGAGAGACTTCATTTTCTTGCATGCGTATTTCTCAACAAGCGCTTTAAATTCACAAAATTTTGAGAACGCTTTGTATTTCTTCTACATGAAGAATATCCAACACTTACTTGAGAAATCATCTACAAATGTCACATAATACTTGTGCATGTCCATGGATAATGTCAATAATGGTCCACACACATCTAGGTGAACTCTTTCAAGGATCACTTGCACTTGGTTGTCCTTATCATGAAAGGTGGTTTTGTTGTACTTCCCCAATGTACAACCTTCTCATGTATCACATTTCTCTAGTGCACCCTTGGGAAGTCATGTAGAAACTTGTTGCATGATTTTCAAAGCTCCATGGTGCAAATGGCCAAGTCGCATATGTCATAATTCATTGATGTCTCGACTTTGCACCTTCTCATATTTCGTAATCAAAGCAGCACAGTCTTCTACATCCAATTTGTAGAAGTTATTCACTTGAACCCTGATTTTCTTTACTTGTCATGTGGCTTTGTGACGAAGGAAAACCTTCCTTTTGATAAATATTACCTCGTAGCCACAGTCTTCCAACATAGCAACCGAAACTAAATTCTTCATCAAAACTATAACATACATGAAATCTTTCAATGTGAAAGGATAATCAGACTCCCTATGAAAAATAAAAGTATCGATGTAGCTCGCGCTATCCCTTCCATCATCTCCCATCTCGATGTGCATCTGGAGGTCCTTCTCCTCCAAGTCGCTAAAGAATTATTTGTTGTCATTCATATGGAATGAGGCTCCACTATCCATATACCACACACTACCAATCATCGATGTCACCATGCATGAAATGAGGGTGAAATCCAACTCAAATTGTGAATCAAGAGTTTCATCTGTTGCTCCTACTGAGTGCTTCTTGTCGGCCTTCTTGTGCAGACACTTCGTGGCATAGTGTCCCAGCTCATGACAGTGAAAACATTTAATCTTCGACAAGTCCTTCTTCTTGCCTTCCTGGCTAGAATCTCCTTTGCATTGGGATTTATTCCCTTTCCCTTTATTTGTAATTTAATCCAAGGCACATTTATCCTCATCATCATGCTTAGATAAGGATCCATCTCTGGTGTTTTTCCTTACCTCGTCTTGCACCAAGTTGGACCACAAAGACTCCCACTGTAGTAGGTTCTACCTCCCATTTACAAAATCCCAATAGTTGTGTCAGCTCTTGGGAAGGAATAGAAGTGTTAGGTTGACCAGATCATCTTAAGAAACATTAACACCAACACTCCCAATCTCATCCCGACTTTAGGTGAAATTTCTCAAGTACTATGGTATTGTGTCGCCCTTTTCCATCTTGATCTTCTGAAGCTTATCCTGCAATTCCAGCTTCCTGTGGTCACTGCTATTTTGAAATAATTTTGTCAAGGCCTTCCACATTGCATATGGATTTTCCTTCTTGTGGACGTTCAAGACAATATGATCTCGAACTACTTCCAATAACATCCTTCTTGACTTGGATACATTCTTCTTCCATTATTCTAGGGTCTGTGCATATGTTTTTATTGGTTTCAGAACATTGCTATCAATTTATTCCTTCAATCCATTTTCTTCTATGATTGCTTCCATCTAGTCCTTCCAAGCAATGTAATTCTAGCTACCCTCAAGGTCATACTCAAGCCTCTACAATATAAATCCATCTTGATCTTGTTGCTATCTCTAGAGAATATATCTGCAAAACTAGTTCCTCCTACAAGGATAAACTCGTATTCTTCTCTTCTATAGTGATTTCAGATCTAATACCATGTAGAAATTCCTTGTAGATTGAACCTGCTAATTTTAATTTTCTAAAACAATATACTTGAATATACTCTACCAATTGCAGAAACAATCAATGACCATGAAATCATGAAGCATACGAGAAAAATAATTCAATCAGCACATTATATAATGATTTCCTAGGGAAATCCATAGCTAAAAAACTTGTTATCTGTATATTGCATTAGTTAGAAAATATGAGAATATTACAATACTTATCTCATGCCCAAGCAACCTCAATATTATCTCTATATATCTCACTGCTTCCTAGACAAGCCTAGGCCAATACTTAACCAAAAAATTTCTTGCCCAATTCCCTATTTCCTTGTGTTGTTTCCTTGGGAATTATCCCCTATTAATTAGGAAAACTCCTCAATTGGAATTGCGCAATACATCATAGGCCTTCATCTAACTACATTCACTAGCTATACAATTTGGATGATTATACAACTAATAGTACACTGCACTTGAACACCAATATCAATTAGGTAGCTTGTATATCTTGCATGAATGAGTTATTTTTTGTTGATTTGTCAGTTAACTGGTTGATCACAGAGTACACACCCCACTACTTGACCTCCCACTAGTTCCTCCAACAATTGGAACTAGTTAAACTGACTTTAACTCAAATAAACTGAATTAATTAATTAAAACTCAAAATAAAATCAATTAGGGCTCCTAAAATGTAGGATCCGCTCTACATGAAACAAATTATACCTTCAACTCAAATTAAATGAACCAACTAATTCAAACCAACTTAGTTAACTCGTACAAGTTGTCATGAGATGTGGAATTACAATTTTATTCTAATCTAATTCAAGGGAAAATTAAATTAGAATTTTTTTTGGTGACATTTTCAACACTGAGTGCATAAACACTAATGATGGTTATGATAATGAAATATTTGAAGACCAAAATGACTTTCCTAAAGTGGAAAATTATGTCATTTAAAAGTCTTATACACTATCATTTTAAGGCATCAAGTTAAAATTTAATTACAAAGACATCAAGTGTATGTGATTGAATAATTGGTCAAGTCATTTTTAATTAGATCTCAATTTTAACATTCATTATAACAAGGGAAAAACTGCAAAAATCCTTCTTTACAATCTTAAAGTACAAGTCATTGTAAACACATCCAAGTGGGAAACCACTTTAGGGTGCATGATTGATAATACCCAACACCATATGGTTGTTGGTGACAAGTGCAAGCATGAAAATATTGTGAATATAAAATGGACAACGGAAAAAGGATTTGACAAAATGTCAGTCATGAAAATAGTACACTGCACTTGAACTAATAGTACACTGCACTTGAATAAATTGATAAAAGAAAAGATGTTCTATCGAAATCAAGTACTGAATGTTACGAAGAATTAGAAAAAAAAAATGGAGAATTTTTAAATGATCAAGTAGTTTAGCTTCACAAACAAATAAATATAAAGGGTTGGTTGATAGCAGCACTTCAAAAAAATTTAAGTAAAAAAAACTAGGAAATGTTAAAAATGCAAATTTAGGAACAAGAAGCAATACAAGTTGATGATCAATGCTCCTTGTAACGCAAATGACTTTGATACAAGTGGTTGATATTTATATGATTAATGATTTCCTCACTAGTTTTGAGATGGGATCGTTCACATTTATTAACAATGAATCGATCAAGGCAAGTATTGATGAAGACAACCCACAAGCAAAAAATTGTGTAGCACAAAACATATAAGTTATATGAACTTGAAATTTAAGTGAGACAAAAAAGCATTCCTAACAGTATGGAAGTAATTAATGACCTAATAATTATCTTTCCCAAATAATTATCAAGTTTTTGGAAACATTATAGTTCAACAAGAATTATATATATTAAAAAATAAATAAATAAATAAATTTATAATGCAAAAAAAACATAATGATACTGAGAGTGGGGAAAGGGGGTGGGGGTGGCAATGTGAAAGGAATTTATATTTATTTGATATTGATTCACTGGCACCCCCCACCCCCACCTCTCGTGACACCCCCTTACTCACAGTATCACTATGTATTTTCAACACATAGGTACAACTTGAGTATTTGTATGTAATGGTGGATGATTATCTTTGATGTTGTTTTGTGTCTAGACACTCATTGTTACTTAATAAAACAAAAATAATGCAATCATGCACTCACTAAGTGCATAAACACTAATGGTGGTTGTGATAATGAAATATTTGAAGACCAATATGACTTTCCTAAAGTGGAAAATTATGTCATTTTCAAAGTATTATACGATATCATTTTTAATTCATCAATTTAATTTTATTGTAAATCCATTCAGACTTAGTTCCATAGAATATTCCTTGCCTTGGGTACACTTACCTTTTGGGGAATATTCTCCAAATATGGGTTACTTGTACATTATTGTTGACAGGGATCCGAGGGATGTATAATGGTGGTGGAGGAAATCATGGACGTTGGGTTTCCCAACAAAAGAAAATTTGTTTTTATGGTGTATACTTGAAAACAAGGCCCCTACTTGGGAAAATTTACATAAGAGATACGTTTTGGGCCGAGTTGGTGCACACTGTGTAAAAACTCATAGGATACAATATTTCACTTGTTCCTTAAGTGACCTTATGCTAATGTTATGCGGAATATTTTGTTTACATTTGTCTTTAAACTTAAGGTGGAAAGGCCCCTCTTACAAATAATCTGGAAATCATGGTGGGATAATGCTACCCCAAAAAAACTCAGGAAACATCCTCTTATTATATGTTTGGGTATTTGGCTTGCAAGGAATAAGTACATCTTCCAAGAAATTCCATAGACTCGTGACAAAGTGGGAGCTCAAGTTATTATTGTCAATGATAGTATCCCTCATGATGTTGTGACCCCCAAAACCAGGAATATCATTATTGAAGAAGCGGGCCACTCTTTCTCCAGGGCATATTTTGATGGGGAGACTATGGAGGTGGTGCTATATTATATATGACAGAGAACCATTCTTGTAAACTTCAAAGTGGTTTGGATAGGGGTACAAATAATTATGTTGAATTTCTTAGTCTAAAACTCCTGCTCTTGTTTTCAATAGAAAAGGATTGCACGAGGCTTCATATTTTTGGTGACTCTTTGCTTGTAAATAATTGGTTCAATGAGGCTTCCACATGTCACATGTACACACTGATCCCAATTATTAAAGAATTTATACAGTTGAAGCATGTTTTTTATTAGATTTCATGTTGTCATCTCTATTGTTGATGCTTTTTCCAAGGCTAGCACGGAACAAAATATGGGGACCTGGAAGATCGAGGAGTAGATAGAAGACACTACTTATTAGTACTATCACAAGACTTTTATAGAGGGTTTGCAGCTGGAGGATCAAAATGCTTGATCACTATCAATTTGACTTATGTTTAATGGTTCCAGGCTCATTCCTGGATGGTTGTTGATGTATTTTTTTATTGTGTATTATCTACTGATGTGTCATTTGACAAGTCGTGATATGGGTTTTCAAAGCTTGATTTTTTTTTTATTGAAAAAATGTTTCCTTAAAGAGTTTTTTTAGCATGCACATTATGCCTATGTAAAAATTTATTTTTCACTTTATTAATGAAAATTACAATTTTTCTTCAAGAGGATAATAATTAAAAAAAATTGTAAATCCATCAACAAAGCCAAGTTACATTAAGTAGGATAATGTGTTGGCTATGAATCTTGAACAGCTTGATTCAGCTTGGGGGTAGTTCACATCTCCGAAATCCAAACTAAGAATCCCAAACAACAAAAACATGAAATAGGAGCAACAAAAACTACAAGTAATAGATAGATTTTCATGTCTTGTATTTCCAAAGAGAAGAGGAACCTTGACTATTGGATATTTCTATTCATTTTTTTTTAATATCACCATGAAAATTCACAATTCATTTCTATTTGAGATCACCATGAATAGTAACTAGGGTGTTTCTTATATTAAGAAAAGTGTATGTGATTGAATAATTGGTCCAAGTAATGTTCAATTAGATCTCAATTTTGATAATTATTATAACAAGGTCAAAACCTAAAAAAATCTCTCTTTACAATCTTAAAGTGCAAATCATTGTAAACACATCCAAGAGAGAAACAATTTTAGGGTGCATGATTGACAGTGCCCAACACCCTATGGTTGTTGGTAACAAGTGAAAGCATGACAAAATTGTAAATCTAAAATGGATAATGGAAAAAAATTATTGACAAAATTCCAATCATGAAATTAAAGAACTACATAACTCCTTGCATAATTATATCCATGAAATTAAAATATTACAAAAAAAATGTGTTAATGTTGAATAAATTGATAAAAGAAAATATGTTCTATTGAAATCTTGAAGTGTTATATACTCAATGTTACAAAGAATATAAAAACAATTAGCATTTCTAAATGATCAGGTAGTTGATCTTCACAAACAAATAAATATAACGGATTGGTTGATAGCATAACTTAAACAAAAATTAAGTGAAAAAAGAGTAGGAAAAGTTAAAAACGAAAATTTAGGAACAAGAAGCAATACAAGTTGATGATCAATGCTCTTTGTAACACAAATGACTTGTATACATATATGATTGATGGTTTCCTCGCTAGTTTTGAAATGGGATCGCTCACATTTATTAACAAAGAATCGATGAAGGAAATTTTTGGTGAAGACAAACCACAAGCAGAAAATCATGTAGCACAAAAGGTACAAGTTAATATGAACTTGAAAGTTAAGTTAGACCAAAACAAAAACAAAAACATTCCTAAATGTATGGAAGTAATCAAGAAATCGATAATGATATTTCCCAAATAATTATCAGATTGTAGGAAACACTATAGCTCTACAAGATTTAAAAAATAAATAATAATAATAATAATAATAAATTCTGATGAAAAAAGATATCAACTTTCATATTCCAAAGTACTCCAAACCAATTCAACTTGTGAGTGTCAAAGTTCTTGCCAAAATTTTAAATTGACAAAATTTAAATCTTAAAAAAATTGATAGAGTTAATAATAATACTAAAAATGTTGTTCATAAAGTTGATGATCAACATATTCATTAAGTTCTTGATGAAAGCTAACATTGTCATCAAGTTAGCCATGTGAAGACCAAATGTTTTGATATGCATATTGTTAGTTTTTGTAGCATCGGACAAGTGTACTAGTCTCAACTTGTGTCAGAGAGGCTAAGAGCATCAAATCTTCAAAACCCAGAAAAGGTTTCGCGAAATAAGCTTGTGAAATGCATTAATTAAATTAATTAACCATTATTTAAATTTTTCACTAAGTATAACATAGGAAAATTAGTTAATTAATAGCAATTAATTAAGGAAAGGTGAGAATGCTCTAGAAAATCACATGGATTGAGTTTGAGATGATATTAGCCATTGATGGGGATCTATCATGGTCGTTGTTTCACCAACGAGATATTATAAGAGAAGGATGATGGGGATGGAGAAGATATATTATGAAGAGTGAGTTCCTTAGAAGATCGAGCTATTCAATTGTAGAGATTGAGAAAGGAAGAAAATTTTGATCCAGAAGTGGCGTAGAGTCAAGAGGGAGCAGAGAAAGTGATTCCAGAGGAAATTTCCAATGTCAAAGAGTCGGCAGCAAGAGGGTCGAGTTTTCCTCAGTTAGGCTACACAAAGACAGCTTCAGAAGGAGTTCGATTTAGCTGAAGGAGAGAGTGATATAGTTGTTGGTGGCCAGGAAAATTCCAGAAGGCCAAGCGAGTCATTTTTAGAGATTGAGTTATGTTGAACAACAACGTGAGAGAATTTCCTAAGGCAGTACGAATTGGCCTGCACAAAGGCAGCGCAGACGCTGACAGGGGTGTTCGAGCAGCCAGTTTGAGCCTGTTTCAGAGCTAAGATTAGTGTCGGGTGAGACAAAAATTATCTCTCTAATTTTTGGCCAAGTTATTTTCCTAAGGATTCCCAGTTTTGGCATCCATATTTTTGTACTCAGATTTCACTATTGCATAATAATTATAAAACGCTCATTTGTTGCACCGATTTGCCCACATTTTGTTTTTCTAGGACATTTTTCCAAAATTAATAGTGTCAATTTTATTGTGTGTGTGTGCTCTTTTTCTCGGTTCCAGATTTAATTTTTGTAGTTCAATGTAGTTTTGGTGAAAACTGCAGTAGTGATATTATTCGTTGTTTGTAATAGAAAATAAACCGTACATAATAATATTTAGTTAGAAGAATACTTTCCAGTTGCTGCAATAGTGAAATTTTCACATGGTGTCAGATCTCTTCTCAATATACCAGTGGCTCAGTAATAAGGGAGAAATTTGCAGCTTCAAAGGGAGTCTCTAGGAAAAAAATTTGGATCTACCCAGAGGCCAACCAGGAGTGCAAATTAGTAGAGTCAATGGTTAGATTTTTAGTTTGCAGGCAGCAGAAAATTGAAAATACTCTGTTGCAGTGATTTGCAGCTAGTGGTGTTTTTGAGAAGCAGTTCTAGTGTGAAGATCAGAGATTTCATTGAGAAGCTATGAGTTCAATGATTTCGCAACAGGTTTTGTAGCAGCATATTAGTGCTGGGAGGAAGAGAAAAAACACACAGAGGAAGGAATTTTCCAAAATTTACCTTGGGGTTTCCAAATCCAATTTTCTAGATGAAATCCAAGTTTTTCCATAGAAAAAAAAAAGTAGCTGGGAAAATTTGTGCATTCCAAAAGGGAGTGTGAATAGTAGAGCAGGAAGCTGAGCTGGAAACACTATAGCTCTACAAGATTCCAAAAAAAAAAAAAACGATGAAAAAAATCTCAACTTTCATATTCCAAAGTACTCCAAACCAATTCAACTTGTGAGTGTCAAAGCTCTTGCCAAAATTTTTAAATTGACAAGATTCAAATCTTAAAAAGGTTGATAGAGTTAATAATAACACAAAATGTTGTTCATAAAGTTGATGTTCAACATATTCATCAAATTATTGATGAGTTCTAACATTGTCATTAAGTTGGCCATGTGAAGACCAAATGTTTTGATATGCATATTATTAATTTTTGTAGCATTGGACTGGTATTCTAGTCTCAAATTGTGTCAGAGAGGCTAAGAACATGAGACCTTCAAACCCTAATAATTTTTTCCTGAAATAAGCTTGTGAAACGCCTTAATTAAATTAATTAACCATTATTTATTTATTTTTTAATTCTAACTTAGGAAAATTGGTTAATTAATAGCAATAATTAAGGAAAGGTGAGAATGCTCTAGAAAATCACATTTATTGAGTTTGTGATGATCTTATCCATTGATGGGGATCTATCATGGTCATTGGTTCACCAACGAGAGATTATAAGAGCAGGATGATGGGGATGAAGAACATATATTGTGAAGAGTGAGTTCCTTGGCAGATCGAGCTATATAATTATAGAGATTGAGCAGGGAAGAGGAATTTGATCCAGAAGGGACATAGAGTCAAGAGGGAGCAGAGATAGTGATTCCAGAGGAAATTTCCAGCATTGAAGAGTCAACAGCAAGAGCGTTGATTTTTCCTTAGTGAGGCTATGTAGGGACTACGCAAAAAAAATCAGAGGGAGTTTGATTTAGCTAAAGGAGAGAGTGATTTAGTTGTTGGTGGCCACTAAAATTCCAGAAGGCCAAACGAGTCATTTTTAGAGGTTGAGTTATACTAAACGATAGCATCAGATCAGTTCTTAAAGCAATACGAATAAGCATGTACAAAGGCACTGCGGACACTAACACAGGGGTGTTCAAGCAGCTAGTTTGATCCAATTTTAGAGCTAATATTAGTGTCAAGTGAGACAAAAATTGTCTCTTTAATTTTTGGCCAGATTATTTTGCTAAGGATTGTTAGTTTTAGCGTCCAGATTTTTGTACTCAGATTTCATTGTTGCATAACAATTATAAAACCCTCATTTGTTGCATCAGTTTTCCCACATTGTGTTCTTCTAGGGAAATTTGTCCAAAAATAATAGTGCCAATTTTACACTCTCGCTCATCAAAGCCATGTAGCCAGCATACCGATCTGGTGACCTCCTCTTCCTGTGTTGTGATGTGGTTTCTCCCATATTCTCTCTAGCATCATGCATCAATATTTCAGCCTCTCTGTTGTGATTCCTTCCATCTTTGGATGTCTCTACATGAGTGGGTGCTTCCACTATCTGCTTCTTTGCTTGTGGTTGCTCCACAACATTCTGAGGTTCTTCCTTTGGAGCTAAAATCTACTCATTTGCATGCAACTGAAGCTCCCTCTCAAGGGAACATATCATGGCCTTCTCTTCGTTGAAATTCATATCTACAAACAACTGTAATCTTGTGAGATGTCAGGTACACTCGATAGTTGTGAGGTGTATCATTGTACCCCAAAAATATGCCCAACTTAGTTGTTGGTTCTAGATTTCCCCATGCATCCTTGGAAACATGACGGTAAACTGATGAACCAGAGATATTGAAGTATGCCAAATCTGTCTTCTTACCTAAAAAATATTATTCTGGTGTACTCATCACAAGAATCTGATGAGGACTCTTGTTTTTCACATACACCATTGTGTTTCATGCTTCGGCACACAAGTGCAATGGTAGGCCCTAATCATCCAACATCGCTCGTGTAGCTCCCACAATACTTTTGTTCTTTCTTTCTACAACCCCATTCTGTTGTGGGTTATGGGGTGCTATTAACTCCCGTTGAATTCCTTCTGATGCACAAAATTTCTTGAACTCATTCGACATGTATTCTCCATTGTTATCTCTCCTGAGAGACTTCATTTTCTTGCCTATGTATTTCTCAACAAGTGCTTTAAATTCACAAAAATTGGAGAATGTTTGGTCTTTCTTCTGCATGAATAATATCCAACACTTACGTGAGAAATCATCTACAAATGTCACATAACACTTTTTCTTGGACATGGAGGATTTCAAGAATGGTCCACACACACCTGAGTGAACTCTTTCAAGGATCGCTTGCACTCGACTGTCCTTATCATGAAAGGTGGTTTTGGTGTACTTCCCCAATGTACACCCTTTGCATGTATCACATTGATCTAGTGCACCCTTGGGAAGTCTTGCAGAAATTTCTTGCATGATCTTCAAAGCTCCATGGTGACAATGGCCAAGCCGCATATGCCATAATTTATCAATGTCTCGACTATGCACCTTCTCAGCTTTTGTAGTCAATGCAACACAATCTTCTATATCCAATTTGTAGAGATTCTTCACCTGAACCCCGATTTTATTTACTTGTCATGTGGCTATGTGATGAAGGAAAACCTTCCTTTTTCTAAATATCACATCGTAACCATGGTCTTCCAACATAGCAACTGGAACTAAATTATTCTTAAAAACTGGAACATACATGACATATTTCAATGTGAAACGAGAATCAAACTCCCTATGAAAAATAACAGTATCGATGTCGGTCGCGATATCCCTTTCATCATCTCCCATCTCGATGTGCATCTGGAGGTCCTTCTCCTCCAAGTCACTAAAGAATTCTTTGTTGTCGTTCATATGGAATGAGGCTCCATTATACATATACCACACACTACCCATCATCGATTTCACCATGCATGAAATGAAGGTAAAATCCAACTTGAATTGTGAATCGAGAGCTTCACATGTCACTCCTCCTTAGTGCTTCTTGTCAACCTTCTTGTTCGGACACTTTGTGGCATAGTGTCCCAGCTCATAACAGTGAAAAAATTTAATCTTTGACAAGTCCTTCTTCTTGCCTTCCCGACCAAAATATCCTTTGGATAGGGATTTACTCCCTTTCCCTTAATTTGTAATTTCATCCAAGGCACATTTCTCCTCATCATCATGCTTGGATGAGGATCCATCTCTGGTGTTTCGCCTTATCTCATCTTGCACCCAGTCGGACCACAAATGCTCCCACTCTAGTAGATTTTGCCTCCCATTAAAGAAATCCGGCTAGTTGTGTCAGCTCTTGGGAAGGCCTAGAAATGTTAGTTTGACCAGATAATCTTAAGAAAATTTAACACAAACACTCCCAATCTCATCCTGACATTAGGTGAACTTGCTCAAGTATTGTGGTATTGTGTTGCCCTTTTCCATCTTGATCTTCTGAATCTTATCCTGCAGTGCCAGCTTCCTATGGCCACTGCTATTTTGAAAGAAGTTTGTCGAGGCATTCCACATTTCATATGGAGTTTCCTTCTTGTGGAGGTTCGAGACAATATGATCTCGAACTAATTCCAATAACATCCTTCTTGCCTTGGATTCATTCTTCTTCCATTCTACTAGAGTTTTTTCATATGTTGTTATTGGTTTCAGAACATTTCTATCAATTTATTCCTTCAATACATTATCTTCTATGATTGCTTCCATCCAATCCTTCGAAGCAATGTAATTCTCGCTGCCCTCAAGTTCATACTCAGACCTCATACCATATAAATCCATCCTGATCCTGTTGTTATCTCTGGAGAATATATCTGCCAAACTAGTTCCTCCTGCAAGGATAAACTCACATTCTTCTCTTCTATAGTGATTTCATCTCTGATACCATGTAGAAACTCCTTGTAGATTCATTCTGCTAATTTTAATTTTCTAAAACAATATACTTGAATCCACTCTACCAATTGCGGAAACAATCAACGATCACGAAATCATGAAGTATACAAGAAAAATGATTCAATCAATACATTATATAATGATTTCCTAGGGAAATACATAGCTAAAAAACTTGTTATATATATATATATTGCATTAGTTAGAAAGTATGAGAATATTACAATACTTATCTCATGCATGGGCAACCTCAACATTATCTCGGTCTGTCTCACTGCTTCCTAGACAATCCTAGGCCAATACTTAACCAAATTTTCTCTTTCCCAATTCCCTATTTCTTTGTGTTGTTTCCTTGGGAATTATCCCCTATTAATTAGGAAAATTCCTCAATTGGAATTGTGCAATACATCATAAGCCTTCCTCTGACTACATGCACCACCTGTAGAATTTTGATGATTATACAATTGATAGTACACTACCCTTGAACCCAAATATCAATTGGATAACTTGTAGATCTTGCATGCATGAGTTATTTTTGGTTGATTTTTCAGTTAACTGGTTGATCACAAAGTACACACCCCACTACTTGACCTCCCATTAGTTCCTCCAACAATTGGAACTAGTTAAGCTGACTTTAACTCAGATAAACTGAATTAATTAATTACAACTCAAAATAAAATCAATCAAAGCTCTAAAATGTAGGATCCTTTGTGCATGACTCAAATTAAATGAACCAACTAAGTCAAACCAACTTAGTTAACTCGTACAAGTTTTCGTGAGATGTGGAATTACAATTTTCTACTCATTTAATTCAAGGGAAAATTAAATTAGAATCATTTTTGGTGTCATTTTCAACAATAAGTGGATAAACACTAATTGCGGTTGTGATAATGAAATATTTGAAGACCAATATGAATTTCCTAAAGTGGAATTTTTTTCATTTCAAAGTCTTATACAATATCATTTTAAGGCATCAAGTAAAAATTTAATTATGAAGCCATCAAGTGTATATGTTTGAATAATTGGTCAAGTCATTTTTAATTAGATCTCAATTTTAACATTCATTATAACCAGGGAAAAACTGCAAAAATATCTCTTTAAAGTCTTAAAGTACAATTCAATGTAAACACATCCAAGTGGGAAACCACTTTAGGGTGCATGATTGATAATACCCAACACCATATGGTTGTTGGCGACAAGTGCACGCATGAAACAATTGTGAATATAAAATGGATAATAGAAAAAGGATTTCACAAAATTTCAGTCGTGAAAATAAAGAACTACATAGTTCTTCACATAATTATATCCATGAAATTGAAATATTACAAAAACAAGATATGTTAATGTTGAATAAATTGATAAAAGAAAAGATGTTCTATCAAAATCAAGTACTGAATGTTACAAATAATTAGAAAAAAATTAGCATTTTTAAATGATCAAGTAGTTGATCTTCACAAAAAAATAAATATAAAGGATTGGTTGATAGAAACACTTCAAAAAAAATTAAGTAAAAAGAGGTATGAAATTTTAAAAATGAAAATTTAGGAACAAGAAGCAATACAAGTTGATGATCAATGCTCCTTGTAACGCAAATGACTTTGATACAAGTGGTTGATATGTATATGATTAATGATTTCCTCACTACTTTTGAGATGGGAGTGTTCACATTTATTAACAATGAATCAATGAAGGCAAGTATTGATGAAGACAAACCACAAGCAAAAAATTGTGTAGCACAAAACGTATAAGTTAATATGACTTGAAAGTTAAGTGAGATAAAAAAAAATTAAAATTAAAATTAAAATTAAAAAATTAAAAAACAAAAACATGTCTAACTGTATGGAAGAATAAAGAACGTGATAATTATCTTTCCCAAATAATTATCAGATTGTAGGAAACATTATAGTTCAACAAGAATTAAAAAATAAATAAATAAATAAATAAATTATGATGCAAAAAAACACAATGATACTAAGAGTGGGGAAAGGGGGTGGGGGTGAGGGTGTGAAAGGAATTTAAATTTATGTGATATTGATTCATCGGCACCTCCCCCCCCCATCCCCCACCCCCCGACACCCCCTTACTCACAGTATCACTATGTATTTTCAACACATAGGTACAACTTGAGTATTTGTATGTAATGGTGGATTATTATCTTTGATGTTGTTTTGTGTCTAGACACTCATTGTTACTTCATAAAACAAAAAGAATGCAATCATGCACTCACTAAGTGCATAAACACTAATGGTGGTTGTGATAATGAAATATTTGAAGACCAATATGACTTTCCTAAAGTGGAAAATTATGTCATTTTCAAAGTATTATACGATATCATTTTTAAGTCGTCAAGTTAATTTTATTGTAAATCCATTCAGACTTAGTGCCAGAGAAGATTCCTTGCATTGGGTACACTCCCCTTTTGGGTGATATTCTCCAAATATGGGTTACTTGTACATTATTGCTGACAGGGATTCGGGGGATGTAGAATGGTGGCGGAGGAAATTATGGAGGTGGGGTTTCCAAGAAAAAGAAGGGTTGTTTTATGGTGTATACTTGAAAACAAGGCCCCTACTTGGGAAAATTTACATAAGAGATATGTTTCTGGGTTGAGTTGGTGCACACTGTGTAAAAATTCATAGGATACAATATTTCACTTGTTCCTTGAGTGCCCTTATCCTAATGTTATATGGAATATTTTGTTTACATTTGTCTTTAAACTTAAGCTGGAAAGGCCACTCTTGAAAAGAATATTGGCAATCATGGTGGGGTAGTGCTACCCCAAAAAAACTTAGGAAACTTCCTCCTATTATTTGTTTGGGTATTTGGCTTGCAAGGAATAAGGACATATTCTAAGCAAGGCCACAAACCCCTGACGGAGTGAGAGCTCAAGCTATTGTTGTCAATGATATTATCCTTGATGATGTTGTGACCCCCAAGACCAGGAATATCATTATTGAATAAGCGGACCACTCTTTCCCCATGGCATATTTTGATGGGGCGACTCTGGAGGTGGTGTTATATTATATCTAATAGAGAACCATTCTTGTAAACTTCAAAGTGGGTTGGGTAGGGGTACAAATAACTATGTTGAATTTCTTAGTCTAAAACTCTTGCTCTTGCTTTCAATAGAAAAGGATTGCAAGAGGCTTCAAATTTTTGGTGACTCTTTTCTTGTAAATAATTGGTTCAATGAGGCTTCTAGATGTCACATGTACACACTAATCCCAAATCTTAAAGAATTTATACAGTTGAAGCATGTTTTTTATTATATTTCATCTTGTCACCTCTATTGTTTATGTATTTTCCAAGGCTAATAAAGACCAAAATATGGGGACCTAGAAGATCCAGGAGCAGATATAAGACATTACTTATTAGTACTATCACAAGCCTTTTATAGAAGGACTGCAGCTAGAGGATCAAAATGCTTGATCACTATCAATTTGAATTATGTTTTATGGTTCCAGGATCTCATTCCTGGATGGTTGTTGGTGTATCTTTTTATTATATATTTATCTATTGATGTGTCATTTGACAAGTCATGATATGGGTTTTCAAAACTTGGTTTTTTTTATTGACAAAACGTTTCCTTAAAGATTTTTTTTAGCATGCACATTATGCCTATGTAAAAATGTAATTTTCACTTTATTAATGAAAACTACTATTTTCTTCAAGAGGATAATAATTAAAAAAAAATGTAAATCCATTAACAATGCCAAGTTACATTAAGTAGGATAATGTGTTGGCTATGAATCTTTGCAACACCTTGATTCAGCTTGGGGGTAGTTCACATCTCCGAAATCCAAACTAAGAATTCCAAACAAAAACAACAGGAAATAGGAGCAACAACAACTACAAGGAATAGATAGATTTTCATGTCTTGTATGTCCAAAGAGAAGAGGAACCTTGACTATTGGATATTTCTATTCATTGTTTTTTGATGTCAGCATGAAAATTCATGATTAATTTCTATGTCATATCACCATGAACAATAACTAGGGTGTTTCATAAATTAAGCAAAGTGTATGTGATTGAATACTTGGTCCAAGTAATTTTTAAATAGATCTCAATTTTCACATTTATTATAACAAGGTAAAAACCTAAAAAAAATATATCTTCACAATCTTAAAGTACAAATCATTGTAAACACATCCAAGAGAGAAACAACTTTAGGGTGCATGATACCCATAGATATGTAGCAGCTAGAGAACTACAATAAGGAGATGGCCAAGGTGAAGAGGATGATCCTTGATGGAGTTTGAGATCATATAGTATCACATCTAGCTGTAAAACATGCTGCTAAAGAAATGTGTGATGGTGTCGCAACACTTTTCCATAATACTTTTGAGAACCGGAAAATGTTCTTGAAAGAGAATCTAAGGACCACCAGGATGCATAAGGGTGAAGGAGTCCCTCCTTATCTCACTATAATTCAGGATGTCCAAGATGATCTTGTAGTAGTTGGAGAGACACCTCTCGAGAATGAGCTAGTGCATACAACTCTGAACAGTTTCACCAAGGAGTGGGAAACTTTTGTCCAAGGTATTACTTGATGACATCAACTACCTAGCTAGGATCAATTGTTGGCCAATTTCGGTCAGGATTAGATGAGGCTTGCTCTGGTCGAAAGTAATATCAATCTCAGTAGTAGAAAATGACTTAAGAGTGTGAACATTAGAGGAAATTTTAGCCTAAAAGTGCCCATGAAATTTTCACGTAATTTCCATGTCATAATATGTAAACCAATCAAAATCTTATAAATTTAAAAAGAGCTACATGTAAATATTTTGGAGGGAAAATAAGAAAAACTATTTTTTTTAATCGTATTTTGGGCTTATCTCCTTATAGGTTTACTCAAATTTCAAGTGTAGACACTCGTTGGATGCAGAATCCAACGATTGTCTACACTTGAAATTTGAGTAAACTTATAAGGATATGAGCCAAAAATACAATTAAAAACGTATTTTTGTTATTTTCCCTCCAAAATTCATAACTCTTATTTTATTATTTTAACTATTGTCTTTTTATTTTTCCTTAGGAGGCCACTTTTAGGTTGATTTTCCTCTAATGAGATGAAGAGAATGTAGCCCTTGCATTGAACTAGAAGACAAAAAAAGGTCTCAGTCAAGGAAAAAGCTCAAAGGGAAAAGAAAATAAGAAGAAATATGTGTTGAAGATCAAATGCTTCAAATGTGGTGAATTTGGTCTTTACAGTACCCAGTGTTCCAAGAAGAAGATGGAAAAGAAGGAGAAGTAGGAGCAGGCAACAACTTCGACAGAGATCGATAATTATCCAACAGGTTGGAGGACGAATTCACTTTGTATGCAACTATACCTCCAAGAGAGAGGTGGGGAGACCTTGAACTCTAGTTCCCAGAGTTGCATAGATTATGGGTGGGGTCCAAGGAGGATAGCTTCAAAAAAGTGCTTCCTCATGGATCATTACCCTTGCTACAAGGGCCCGCAGATTCAGTAGCAGATGGATCAATGTCGGCATGGCGCATTCAGATCTTGAGGAACAATTGCGGAAATATTGGCAGTCAGTTATTGAGGGGCGCAAAAACAATCAGGGCGCAGACAGATACTCAATAGACACTACAAAGGCTAGTTGTAATCAGAGACACGGGAGACGGATGTAGAGCCAGTACAGGGACACAGTTTATTTGTGTTTTTTTCCTCAGTTGTAGTAGTTGCAGGAGTAGCAGCAACAGATATGCAGTATGGTTCAAATACATAGTTGACATATGAATCAGAGTATGTGTAGTGGCTTGGTGGAAAATCAAAAATTGTCACAGATATCAGACATCAGCATCACGAGAGAAGATGTTATGGGAGAGAACACCTTCCTCGCTAAGAGGGCGTGTTATTCTTTATAGCATTGGAAAAGTGATCTAGGATTGACTTGTGTCGGAGAGACTAAGAACACAAGATATTCAAAATCCAAACAAGGTTTCGCAAGATAAGCTTGTGAAACTCCTTAATTAAATTAATTAATCATCATTTAAATTTTTCGTAAGTCTAAGTTAGGAATATTGGTTAATTAACAGCAATTAATTAAGGAAATGTGAGAATGCTCTTGAAACTCACACGGATTGATTTTGAGATGAACTTAGCCGTTGATGGGGATCTAATCATGTATGTTGGTTCAACTGCGAGGGAATATAAGAGAAGGATGATGGCGATGAAGAAGATATATTGTGGAGAGTGAGTTCCTTAGAAAATAGAGCTATCCTATTGCAGAAGTTGAGGGTGGAAGAAGAGTTCGAGCCAGAAGAGACACAAAGGAAGGAGGGAGCAGAGACAATTATTCCAAAGGATATTTCTAGTGTCGAAGAGTCAGCATCAAAAGGGCAGAGCTTTCATCAGTGAGGTTATGCAGGGACTGCGCTTGCAACTTCAAAGGGAATTCGATTTAGCTTGAGGGGGTGATTCATTTGTTGGTGGTTGATAAAAATACAGAAGGTTAAGCGAGTCATTTGTAGAGGTTGATTTGGGCTGACCAGCAACATCAAATTCGTTTTGAAGGCAGTGTGAATTGGCCAGCACAGAGGTTGATGCAAGGGCGTTCGAGCAGCCAGTTTGAGCCAATTTCAGAGCTAAGATCATTGTCGGGTGAGAGAAAAATTGTCACTAATTTTTTGCTAGATTATTTTGTTGAGGATTGCCAATTTTGACATCCAAATTTTTGTACTCGGATTTCACTGCTGCATAATAATAATAAAACCCTCATTTGTTGCACCAGTTTTCCCACATTGTGTTTTTCTGGGGACATTTGTCCAAAAATAACAGTGTCAATTTTTTTTTGTGTGTGCTCTATTTTCTCAATTCCAGATACAATTTTTGCAATGCATTTTATTTTTGGTGAAAAGTGTAGTAGTGATTTTATTCATTGTTTGTCGTAATAGAAAATAAACTACCCATAATAATATTCAGTTAGAAGAATAATTTACAGTTTTTGTAGTGAAAATTTCACATGGTATCAAATTTATTCTCATATATCAGTGGCTCACTAATGAGGGAGAAATTTTGCAGCTTCAAACGGAGTCTCTAGGCAAAATTTTTGGATCTGTACAGAAGCCAACCATGAGTGTGACTTAGCAAAGGCAGGTGTTTGATTTTTTAGCTTGCAAGCAGCAAAAAAAATTGAAAAGACTCAGTTGCAGTGATTTGCAGGAAGTGGTGTTTCCGGGAAGCAGTTCTAGTGAGCAGATCATAGATTTCATTAAGAAAATATGGGCACAGTGATTTTGCAGCAGGTTTCGCAACAAAAAATTAGCGTTGGGAGGAAGAGAAAAAGTACACAGAGGAAGGAAATTTCTAGAATTTCCTTGTGGGTTTCCATGTCCAATTTTATGGAGGAAATCCAAGATTTTATATAATAGAAGGCAATAGTTGTGCAGATCTGCGCATTCCAGGACGAAGTGCGAGTAGCAGAGCGGGCAGTCGAGCAAGAAAGGGAGGAGATTCTTGTTTATTTTCACATATTTTAGTTTTATATAAATAGCCTCAGCAGGACTTTGAGATCATGATAGGCTTGATGAAGCCTCTAACTATTGTATCTGGATAGCCAGAATGACTTTCTTGTTATGTGAGCATGGTCTGAAGACGTATGCAAAAAGATTTATATCCATACCTACATATCTACAACAACTAGAGAACTACAATAAGGAGATGGCCAAGGTGAGTATGATCCTTGATGGAGTTTGAGATCATATAGTCTCACATCTAGCTGGAAAGAATATTGCCAAAGAAATTTGGGATGTTGTTGCAATGTTATTCCATAATCCTTTAGAGAACCGGAAAATGTTCTTGAAAGAGAAGTAGAGGATCACCATGATGCATAAGGGTGAAGGATTCAATCCTTATCTCACTAGAATTCAGAATGTCCAAAACGAGCTTTTAGCAGTTGGAGAGACACCTCTCAAGAGTGAGCTAGTTCTTACAACTCTCAATGGTTTCACCAAGGAGTGCGCAACTTTCGTCCATGGTATTTATGGACAAGATCAGCTACCTGGATGGGATCAATTGTGGGTCGATGCCACTCAGGAATTGATGAGGCTTTCTCTAGTCGAGAGGAATATCAACGACAGCAGTAGCATAGGGCTGAAGAGTGTGAAAGACGAGGCAATTATAGCCCTTGCATCGAAAAGGAAGGCAAAGAAAGGTCCCAGTCAGGGACAAAACTCAAAGGGAGAAGAAAAGAAGAAATATTTGTTGAAGCTCAAGTGCTTCATATGTGGTGAATTTGGTCACTACAGTACCTAGTGTCCCAAGAAGAAGAAGGTCAAGAAGGAGAAGCAGGAGCAGGCTGTAGCTTCAACAAAGATCGATAATTTTCCTAACAAGTTGGAGGACGAATTCGCTTTGTATGTAGCTATACCTCCAGGAGAGAGGTGGGGATACCTTGAACTCTAGTTCCCACAGTTGTAGATATTATGGGCAGTGTCCAAGGAGGATAGCTTCAGACAGCCGCTTCCTCATGGATAATTACCCTTGCTATAGTGCCCACAAATTCAATAGTCGATGGATCAATGTCAGCATGGCGCAGTCAAATCTTGAGGAACAATTGTAAAACTAGTGGTAGTCAGCAATTGAGGGGTGCAAAACCAGTTGGGGTGCAAACAGATACTCAGTAGACAATGAAGAGGCTAGTTGCAATCAGAGACTCAGGAGACAGTTCGAGAGCCAGTATAGGAGTTTTGTTCTCAGTTATAGTAGTTGTAGGAGCAGTAGCGGCATGAGATCAGTGGCAGCACAGAGCAGAGTTGGTAGCAGTGCGGGAGGCACAATGCAGTGTCAGAAGCAACACAGATGCAGTATGGTTTAGTTATGGAGTTGGCAGATGAATCAGAGTATGTGTAGTGGTTGGGTGGACAGTGGAAAATTGTCATAGATGTCATACATCAGCATCGTGAGGGAATATGTTATGGCAGAGAACACCTTCCTCGCTAAAAGGGAGTTATTTTTTGTAGCATCAGACAAGTGTTCTAGTCTCGACTTGTGTCAAAGAGGCTAAGAACCCAGAAAAGGTTTCGCAAGATAAGCTTGTGAAATACCTTAATTGAATCAATTAACCATCATTTAAATTTTTCCTAAGTCTAACTTAGGAAAATTGGTTATTAAGAGAAATAAATTAAGGAAATGTGAGAATACTCTAGAAACTCACACGAATTGAGTTTGAGATGATCTTAGTTGTTGATGGGGATCTAATCATGGCCGTTGTTTCACCAGCGAGAGATTATAATAGTAGGACAATGGGGATGAACAAGATATATGGTGAGGAGTGAGTTCTTTGGTAGATCAAACTATCCAGCTGTAGAGGTTAAGCAGGGAAGAATATTTCGATCCAAAAGGGATGTGAAGGCAAAAGGGAGCAGAGAGAGTGATTCTGGAAGAGATTTCCAGTATTGGAGAGTCAGTGGTAATAAGGTCAATTTTTCCTCAGTGAGGTTGTGCAAGGACTGTGTTGCTGGCATTAGAGGGAGTTTGATTTAGCTGAAAGAGAGGGAGATTCATTTGCTAGTGGCCAAGAAAATTCTGGAAGGCCAAGCGAGTCATTTTTAGAGGTTGAGTTGGGTTGAACGACAACATTAGGGCAGTTCCTAAGGCAATATGAATTGGCTTGCGCATAGGCAATGTGGAGGTTGACGCAAGGGTGTTCGAGCAACCAGTTTGAGCTAGTTTTGGAGTTAAGATCAGTGTCAAGTGAGACAAAAATTGTCTCACTAATTTTTGGCCAAATTATTTTGTTGAGAATTACTAGTTTGGCATCCAATTTTTTTTACTCAAATTGGCGCCTACATAATAATAATAAAGCCATTATCTTATGCACCGGTTTTCCCACATTGGGTTATTCCGAGGACATTTGTCCAAAAATAACAGTGTCAATTTTATTGTATGTGTGTGCTCTATTTTCTTCGTTCCAAATTTAATTTTTACAATGCATTTTATTCTTGGTGGAAATTGCAGTAGTGATTTTATTTGTTGTTTGTCGTGATAGCAAATAAATTGCACATAATTGTAGGTTTTAACCTTGTACAGAAATTATCTCAAACGAACTCTTAAAACAGAAAATAAAAAAATAGTGAGAGCATAAAACATAAAACAGATATACACAAAGATTTTCCCCTAGATCCCAAAACTAGGACTACCAGCTTGATTTTTCATTATATTTCTTTCATTGTTACAACATATATATATATATACATGCCAAAGCATTCATAAACCCCAATCCATCAACCCTGGATTAGAACATAATCGTAGTTCCCTTGACCGGATCTACAAAATACCATAGGCAGAAAACCATCATGCCCAAAACCATGTGCAAACCCATGCACAAAACCATAGGCAGGTCTGCCCAGCTAATATAGGGTCCAAAAAAAATTTCCTCGGGGCGATGCGCCCGACACAAGCATAGGGGGGTTGGTTGCTCCCCTCTTACCCATCGCTTCTTGCCTAAGGCTAGTCGTGGAAAGAATATAACACAAACCCAACATACATAATAATATTTAGTTAGATGAATAATTTCCAGTTACTACAATAGTGAAATTTCACATGGTATCAGAGCTCTTCTCAATATATCAGTGGCTCAATAATAAGGTAGAAATTTTGCAGCTTCAAAGGGAGTCTCTAGGTAAAATTTATGGATATACGTAGAGGCCATCCAGGAGTGCAAATTAGCAGAGGCAGGGGTTCGATTTTCAATTTGCAAGTAGCAAAAAATTTGAAAAGCCTCAGTTGCAGTGATTTGCAGGCAGTGGTGTTTCCAGGAAGCATTTCAGGTGAACAAATGAGAGATTTATTTGAGTCTATTTGGGCGCAATGATTTTGCAACAGGTTTTGCAGCAGCAAATCAATGTTGGGAGGAAGAGAAAAAGCACAAAGACGAAGGAATTTTCCAGAATTTCCCTTAGGGATTCCAGATCCAATTTTTCCATAGTGGAAGGCAGTAGCTAGGCATATATGTGCATTCTAGGAGGGAGTGTGAGTAGCAGAGCAGGCATTCAATCAAGAAAGGGAGGAGATTCCTGTTTATTTTCCCAAATTTGAGTTTTGCAAAAATGGCCTTAGCGGGACTTTGAAATCACGATAGGCTTGATGGAGCCTCTAACTATTCTATCTGGAAAGCCATAATGATTTTCTTTTTAGATGAGCATGGTCTAAAGACATATGTAGAAAGAGTTATAGCCATACCGACAGATCTACAATAGCCAATTTACTACAAGAAAGAGATGGCCAAGGTGAAAAGGATGATCCTCGATGGAGTTCAAGATCATATATTCTCACATCTAGCTAGCAAGAATACTGCCAAAGAGATGTGGGATGTTGTTGCAACGCTTTTCCATAATCCTTCCAAGAACTGGAAAATGTTCTTGAAAGAGAAGTTGAGGACCACCAGGATGCATAGAGGTGAAGGAGCCACTCCTTATCTCACTAGAATTCAAAATGTCCAAGATGAGCTTGCAACGGTTGGAGGGACACCTCTCGAGAGTGAGCTAGTGCATACAACTCTCAACTATTTCACCAAGGTGTGGGCAACTTTCATCCAAGGTATTACTGGACGAGATCAGCAACCTAGAAGGAATCGATTGTGGGCCGATTTCACTCAGGAAGAGATGAGGTTTGCTTTGGTCGAGAGTAATATCAGTGACAACGATAGCAAAGAATGTGAAAGACGAGGAGAATGTAGCCCTTGCATCGAAAGGGAAGGAAAAGAAAGGTCTCAATCATGGAAAAAGCTTAATGGGACAAGAAAAGAAGAAGAAAGATTTGTCGAAGATCAAGTGCTTCAAATGTGGTGAATTTAGTCACTACAATACCCAGTGTCCCAAGAAGGAGATGTAGGAGCAGGCAGCAGCTTCAGCAAAGATCGATCATTTGTCCAACAGGTTGGAGGATGAATTTGCTTTGTATGTAGCTATACCTCCAAGAGAGAGGTGGGGAGGCCTTAAACTCTAATTCCCATAGTTGGATAGATTATGGGCAAGGTCCAAGGAGGATAGCTTCATATAGGTGCTTCCTCATGGATCATTACCCTTGCTACAGGGGCCCACAGATTTAGTAGCAGATGGATCAATGTCAACATGGCACAGTCAGATCTTGAGGAACAATTGCAGAACTAGTGGCAATCAATTATTGAGGGGCACAAAACCAGTCAAGGTGCAGACAGATACTCAGTAGACAGTACATATGCTAGTTGCAATCAAATACTCATGGGACAGTTGCAAAGCCAGTATAGGGACATAGTGGATTTGCAGTTTTGATCTCAATTGCAATAGTTGCAGGTGCAACAACAGCATGAGATCATTGGCAACACAGAGCAAAGTTGGAAATAATGCAAGAGGCACTATGTAGTGTCAGCAACATCACAAATGCAATATGGTTCAACTACAAAGTTGGCAGGTGAATTAGAGTATGCACAGTGGTTTGGTGGACAGTGACAACTTGTCACACACGTCAAACATCAACATTGTGAGGGAAGATGTTATGGGAGAGAACAGCTTCCTCGCTAAGCGGAAGTATTAATTTTTGTAGCATCAAACAAGTGCTCTAGTCTCAACTTGTGTCAAAGAAGCTAAGAGCACGAGATCTTCAAAACCCAGAAAATGTGTCCTGAGAAAAGCTTGTGAAATGCCCTAATTAAATTAATTAACCATCATTTAAATTTTTCTTAAGTCTTAACTTAGGAAAGTTGGTTAATCAATAACAATTAATTAAGGAAATGTGAGAATGCTCTAAAAACTCACATGGATTGAGTTTGAGATGATCTTAGTCGTTGATGGGGATCTAATCATGATCATTGGTTCACAGCAAGAGATTATAACAATAGGACAATGGGGATGAAGAAGATATATTGTGGAGAGCGAGTTCCTTGGAAGATCGAGCTATCCAATTGCAAAGGTTGAGCAAGGAAGAAGAGTTCGAGCCAGAAGGGACGCAAAGGTAAAAGGGAGTAGAGATAGTGATTCCGAAGGAGATTTCCACTATCGAAGAATCAGCGACAAGAGAGATGATTTTTCCTCAATGAAGTTGTATAGGGACTGCGTTGGCAGCTTCAGAGGGAGTTCGATTTAGATGAAAGAGAGGGTGATTCAATTGTTGGTGGCCAAGAAAATTCCAAAAGGCCAAGCGAGTCATTTTCAAAGGCTGAGTTGGGCTAAACGATAGCATTAAAACAATTCCACAGGCAATACAAATTAGCCTGCGCAATGGCTGACGCGAGGGTGTTCAAGCAACCAGCTTGATCCAGTTTCGGAGCTCAGATCAATGTCGGGTGAGACAAAAATTGTCTCACTAATTTTTGGCCAAATTATTTTGCTAAGGATTATCAATTTTGGCATCGAAATTTTTGTACTCAAACCTCACTGCTGCATAATAATAATAAAACCCTCATCTGTTGCACCAGTTTTCCCGCATTGGGTTTTTTTGGGACATTTGTCCAAAAATAACAGTGTCAATTTTGTTGGCTTTGTATGCTCTATTTTCTTAGTTCCATATTTAATAACCACAATGCATTTTATTTTTAATGAAAATTGGAGTTATTCGTTGTTTGTCTTAATAGCAAATAAATTGCACATAATAATATTCAATTAAAAGAATATTTCCAATTGCTACAATAGTGAAAATTTCACACATCCTTTTTTTCACTTGGAAAAACAAATCTCCTTTTTCACAAATATTAAAAACCGAAGGTTAAAAAATGAATAGTTCAATATGGTTGGATGATCTCTTAGCAATATCATTTAAAAGCCAAGGTTTTGCATAAATCTTACCTTCAACTTCAATCATAGGTAAAAACATATTCAAATAGAAATGTCACAAGAACATATGGCTTTCAACACTTTACAAATGAATTTGAGCATGATTAAGACCCAATTCTGGATGTCTATTTGAATTGAATAATGAGTAAATGACTCCTCTAAGATGGTAATCTCTACCACCTTAAGCGATGGTATACCAATGAAGTGTAAATAGTCAATCGTAAATCAAAACCAACAAATTAAGTGAAAATGACTAGTAGTTAACTAAAACCACCATATACAATGATGAATCGATTCATGGTAGTCCACAAAACAACCTATGACTTCTCACTTTTCAACTGATAAGGGGAGATATTGATCATGATTGTCAAACTTCAAATTTCAACAACAAACAAAACACCAAACGAGCAATAGCAACACTATAGATGACAAACTTAAACAAAATATTGTATGGATAACAAGGATAATATAAAGATTGCACCAATTGTAAAGGTTTCTACCACTCATCGCATTTCTATGCAACACCCATTGATTGTTTCAGCTTTATGTCAACATCGTGATTTATTCATAATTTTTGCTATTCCTAGAAAACACCTACTTTTGCACTTCACAATTTACTGAATTATGGTTCAATATCTTACATATAGATCATTCACATGATTCAAGACCGGAACACTCACTCACAATCTTTATGTCAATTGCAAACATTTTGTTCACCTACATGGTCTTCAGTGCTAGCAAAAGCCAATGACATCCATCTACATTTTTCCTTGGTATTTTTAAAGATGAGTCAAATTTGCAACCAATTCACTTCCCATGGCTTTCTCATTAATATTGGACTTCACATCAATGAACAATCATAAATAGTCTAGGTCACATGCTTACATAGCGGGATTTTTCTTATTTTGAGTTTTTGATATCTAGATTTGACACTTTTTCAATCTTATCTTCATCAAAATTCAACACAAGTGTCATTGAAAACCTGGAGATGGTACCAAATTATATACTATTTGTCGCTTTACTAGTATAATTGTTTGGACTTGTGATTAGGAAAGAGGAATGCTAGCTTGTGGCTCCCTCTACAATCATAGTCCTATATCACCTCCCTATGTGTGTCATAATATAAGATATAGTTTTTATCTTAAGTGTATATTAAATCGTATTTTGTCACCTACTAAGCTTGTCTTTACAAGCTATAGACAAAAGAGTAATTCTAACTTATGAATTGGTTACTTCCATATATTATAAATTAGCTTATGAATTGGTTTCATCTATATATTATAAATTTGTATCTCGACATTGATATAATTGAAATATGTTTTTCCATCATCTTCTCATGTCTAATTACATAATTTATAACTTACTCAATTCTTTCAGATAGTTGGTAAAAAAATTATTCACATTTAATTATCTTTTGTAGATCATAGTCTCTGATCCTCAATTGTTGCAATTTTAATAGAATGTACTATCCATTTGGCCATGCAAAACAGTGATAATTTTTCAACTCATTGTCATTAACATAAAATGGAAAATGCCTAAAGGAATATGAAAATTAAAAAGGAACCAATGTTGATTTGCAAAACAAATTAAGCTGCACTATGTTCCACACATATGTTACATCTAACAATTTATACTCTGCCTATGAATTTTGAACGAGTTGTTTTATCGATCCTTTTGTAGAATTCAAGGAACACTGTTGAATTCAGCAACATTCTTCCGATCGTGTGCCATGAATTATGTGAAACGTCCCAAAGGCCTTGCACATGTTTCAGAAACTTGATAACAACACTATTGACACGCCTCTCTTTAGCCACATTCTTTTGATCCTGTTCCATGAATTATGTGAAACTTCCCAAAGGCCTTGCACATATTTTAGAGATTTGATCACTGCACCAGCTTCACTTGTAAGTTTTGCATGGCAATGGCCACGTCCACATCTCATAATAATGGATCGACGTTATTCTCAGTTATGACCAATCACGTCTCCTTGGAATCTTGCAACGTATTCTGAGGCTTGCCCCTACTAATCCAATCATTACAAACTGCAATCTGCGAAAGGGACGCAGCATTGGAAATTGTTTGTAGAAGGAATACAAACGGGTATCCATGTTCTAATGTCATTCTAGCTAATTAGAGTTACATGAAAAAAACAATGGTCCCGATTACAACGAACAAACCAAAGCTTGCTGATCAATGGACCAGATCATACTGCATAAACGAGCTTGTTCTTTCATTACACCACTGACAGTCAAGTTCAATAGTCTCGTCTAACAATCAAGATCTTCAAACCAAAAACAAACAATGATAATTCACATACATCTGACATCAGATGCGTATAATCGAAACCGCGGTTCTCTCTTCAAAAGCCTGCGACACATCTTGCATAGTGGAATTTTGATCCTTCTCCAGATTAAGAAGCTCAGCAAAAGTACCCCCATTGGTACCCTTGGCCAGCCTACCAGGATTGATACAAACACACTTTGATTGCTTTGTGCAATCACCATAACTGCCATTTTGTAACCCTGGCTCTGTTAGCTTATGGTCATCACCAACTTGCAAAACCTGAGAAGGCAAAAGGTAAAAATACCAAGAAAAACTCATTATATACATTATACAATAAATCTTGATGACTCAATTTATATGATTCTACAAGAATTTTAATTACCTTTACAAATGCTGCAAGATCAGAGGGAAAAATTATGATGTCGGGTATGGAAAGCATGTGCAAAGCCTCAGAAGAAACAGATAAGTCCAAAGGCAAACCAGGAGCTGCTGGAAAAAGTGGGTAGAAGCTGTTCACAGTAATACAAATTTACATCCACAAAGTTGATATTTACTATTAAGATAAATAAATATATAAAATCAATTTGACAGCTTCCCATTGGATTTATTCCCAGCATCTTACAACCTATTGAAATTTGTATCAAAATCAGAAACAGTACTTTAGAGACATGCCTACGCTGGCTTAGAATGTGAGTTGAAAGCCTTGCAAGCCGATCATTTGTGCTTTGTTCTGGAATCCGGGAGATTTCTTCACTGCTAAGGTGTCTTAGGACATCGACTGTGCAAACTCCAATGGTAATCTGCATCATGTAATAGATTTTACTCCAGGAGAAGCAAACCAAATGTTCATAAACTCACTTTCTATACACAAAGATTCTCGCAGTAATAAATGTAAGCAACATCCACTGAAAGAATGTTTCATGCTAACCTCATCCAAGCAAAAAAGCCCTGGATTTGCAACACAACTTATCTGCATATATGTTTAGTGATTTTCTTCAAGTCAAATTGATGAACAATGAAAATAAACACAAAATTTGCACAGGAAACAAAGATGCCAAAAAAATTAATTCAATGGAATATTGGCATACCTGATGAGTAGGATCAAAAGCATGAACATTGAATGGTGGCTGCACGAACATTCAGCAGATATGTCAAGACTTAGCATTATGCATAAGACATCATTTCAAATGCTGAAAACATTAAGTCTTGAGGATAAAAATTGTTTGCTGGGAAAGACAGAATTATCTGATATCAAGATACCTGTGGAAACAAATAATCATGATGAGCATCACGTGTAGATGGAACAAGGACAACATGTGCACTAGGTCCCATCTCTTCACAATAATCTCGTAACTGCACCAATAATGCAATAGAATAAAGACTTGATTAATGATTTTGTTGAATTCGGGCAGACTAATGTGAATTGAAAGCACAGTAATTACAGACCCTTGCGCAAACTTCCTCCTGGAATATTTCCTCATAGAACCTGTCTACTGTTCCACTTTTTATCTGTGGATGCTCTGAATCAACAAAAGGACCCATCTGAAAGAAACAAAAAAAAAAAAGTTCCTCAGTCAAAAGTTCACCGTGGATTCACAGGGTAAAATGTATGCAACTTGCAAGTTGACCCTAAATTAAGTTCTTACGCATGGAACATACCAAAAGAATATTATTAACTTGTTTTTTCTTGGCATACACAAGAAGCTCTGCTAATGGTTGAAATGCTAAGTTGTCTGTAGTAGTGAAGGGACCTGCAGCAAACAACTACAAGAAGGAAATTTCAAATAAGTAAAAATTTACTCACTGCCATGTAGAGCTGCTAACATGATCTCTCTGACCTTAGGGGCAAAAAAATAACTACTGAACTTGTGAAAGAATGAACAAAAAGTGGAATTCGCTGGTTTTATTTGCAAGAATGAAGCATTGCACAACAATAGTAAAGATTTATTTAGGCATCTTTCAATACATTGAGAGTGGCCATACTGTTAGAAAATCACTCGAAAAGGAGAAACTATTGTACCTGCAAATATATGATTAATGATGAATGATTGTGTTATGAATTAGAATTCACATTTAAAGATAACAGCAATTGCAACCATAGATATAATAGCTGTAAACAACAAATAAAAGGTGGCTGTAGTTACCATTGAAATAGCTTTTGCAGTTCTAGGCAAAGGTTTCATCTGTGATGCCTGATCTATTGCTATTCGCTTTGCTGAACGGGCATCCTGATCTCGTGGATGCACAGAATTTGAAAGAGGAAATGAATCAATTACCCTTGATGCAACTAGACAGTGCCCACTGGGATTGTGACCTTCAACTCCAATCACCTGGACAAAATTCTACAAAATTAGTCATGCTCCTTTGTCCAAAGCTCACAAACACATTGACTGCCAGATGTTAAAAATCAAAATAACCTCTTACTAAGGAAATTCAAAAATTGTTATCCATTCTATACACATTTTAGGATTTACCTGACCAGGGAATAAAGAAAATTTGGCCAGCTTGTGGAGGTCAAGCCTTACCCTTTGGCCTCCAGAGTATTCAACACTGGCAACACAACGGGAGTTAACAATCAGGAACAGTTTCACAGCACCAGATTTTTTCATTTTTTAGTATGGTTCTTCTTTTGTTTGTTTTGGTTTGTACATGTACTATAAGGTGGTCTTTTGACAATTCATCATTTTACTTGTACCTATAAAATTGCATTTTAACTTATGCAATACAGGATGAATGGCACAACTTTGAAGCAACCAACCTGCCTTGAAGCAGAACCGACTTATCATTCAGATGGCCCTCTCCATCGCAGCAAACCAGCCCCACAACAAAGACACTCTCCTATCAGCAGATAACTGATGTGAAATGGAGATTCCAGAACAATAACTAATAGAATCTACAGCCTCTTAAATAGGTGCCTAACTTATTGAGATAATTATAGACATCAATGATCAATTTAAGTGAGATGAAAAGCATTTCAAGATGATTGCAATACAGCTAGGCATTCACCTGTGATGCAATAGCAACATGATTGAAAACATTCCGAGCTTCCTTGGCAGCCAATGCAGTGGCAAATGCCTTGATCTTCCTCTCCAGAAATTCAAACTGAGACACCAGATGCTCCTCTTATAAACAAAGCAGCTTATATATTTTTTATTTAAACGGAAGACGCACATCAACATATTTCCCAAAATGACAATTCATTGTGCAATGTGGTGTGCTATGAAGTGCTTAGACCAAGAAGCTATTATCCTGGAGAAAGAATTCAAGCATATAACAAATTTAGAAAAGAAAAATGATAGTAAGTACCTTTCCCTCAATGCTGTCATACATGTAACGGCATCCTGGACTAGGTAATAAGCCTAAATTTTGCAGAGAACAACTTTTGGCTTCTGGCATCCTTTTAATAAGGTCATCTTGAGACTCTGATACAGCTCCTTGACCCACTATGGAATCCAAAATATGCTTATTGAATACAAACTGTAATACACATTTACTTGAACGATTCTCAAAAGGAGTAATAGGACCAGGACTACTTAAGACTGTTGACCTCTGTTTCCCATTAGAAAGCCTTCTATCTGTACTGGGAGTTTTAATAACAGATGATGGAGACAATGTGTCTGCTGTATTTCGCGAAGTAGAAATATCTGATTGTCGAACTGGAGTCTGCAGCAGCTTATCTTCATTACTTTCATGTTCATCATTCAAAAGCCTGCAAATATAGCACGCTTAAGACAATGTGGCCAAAAAATTAGAGGGAGGCAGTAGCACAAATTATGCTCCATTATTAGACCAACATTCATAACAACCAAATACATTTTGTCAATTACTTGTATGCATTCTGCAATTGAACATTTTGACAGGAAATGACATATCTCACATGTCAATATCGTTACTAGAGTAGAAATGCAAATCTGTTTCTTGTTTAAGAAAGGCTTCTTTTTGTTCATTTTGCAGATGCTGCCGCAAACCATCCATATGAGAGCTCCGTACCTTAGATCCATCTAATTGCCTGAAAATAAGATGTAGAAAAGAACAAATTAACATCAAAAAACAGCAGTTCAAAAGCAGCATTTTCACCAACAATCTACAACAACTTCGTTTGAGGTAACCTTGTCAAGTTTCAAGAATAAAAAATAGACATGCTATCGAGATATTATTGTCCTAATCCTTATCTGCACTGTAGATGTCATATGAAGTTTTTAGAGCATGGTAAGCAGCTACACAGCTGTTTGGTAGAGGCCATTTAATAGTAGGTAAAGACCATGCCCGTTTAAAGCAATGTTACATCTATCGTTACTGGCAATTTATTGCTGGGGTCCAAATTTAAATTATCAATAATATCGGGGAAAATATCCCAAATTATCAGGAAACTTTAAAAAAATACAAAAATAATCATTTTTTTTTCAATTTTTTAAAAATTGACTTCTAAAACAACATCAACATCAAACAAACACTTTGCTACGTAAATGTGAAAATAAAATCAATATATAAGATGTGTAAGAGGTCAAGTGATACATCAGATATTGACACTGAAATATGATATTTGTCCTGAGTCATGAGATCTGATGGAAAGATACAAAATAATATCAAAACAAAATAAATGTATCCCATGACATGAATCATGGCAATGAAAACAACAGATTTCCCTTGTTTGCTTGATGGAAAATGGTCACAGCATCCTCAGCAATGTTATAAGAACTGGACCAAAAACTGGTTGACCAAAAAATACATAAAATATTCAAATTTTGAAAAAGAAACATATAATTCATGTGCATCCATATGAATCCAAATTATTGTACACAAATATGCAAAAATTTCCATGCATATAGCAAGTAAGGGTTCATATAACCAAAATATCATCGAGTGCAATCTATATTTGAATCAAAATAGATCAACAGAGGCTCTAAATGGTCTCAGGGATCCAAAGAAAATCATGCTGCAACAAATAGCTACATAATATCAAAATCATTGTCATTATTGGCATCCTCCTCATCAATATCACCCTCTAAGTATTAAAATAAGATTGAAAAAGTTTAACATCCTAATCAATGAAGAATGAAGTCGTACTACACTAGGCAAAACCCATCGTACTACAGTTGCTGCAAGGGAAAAAGTGCAAAGTCAAGGAAGGGGTCAAAAGGAGTGTGAGTTTGGACAAGCTAAAAGATTGAAGGAAAATCGAAATTTTGGTGTTTCTATCTCTCTCTCATGTGCCCTAAAATGGAAGATCAAAGTCCCTCCTTGATTTGTTGCTGCCAGTCGCTACCAGGCACTGCATGTTGTTGCTGCCAAGAAAAGAATAGGTCGAAGCTGATTTCGCTGGGTGTTGCTGCCTTGAGGAGTTGTATTGGATCAAAATCGAACTCCTAGAAGCAAGATCGAAGTCTTTCCTCCAAGATCGAAGTTCTAGAAGCAAGGTCAAAGTTCCAAGGTCGAAAGAAGCGCTGCATAGTGTTGTTGTTGCTGCTGCTGCTGCCAGATTGAGGTAGGATCAAAAGAAAGGTTGACTTGGTGTGGAGGAAGTCTGAGTCAAGGTCTAGAGTCTCAAGATTACTATTGAAGGAAGAATTACTGAATGGGTTTTCCCCTAGAGTGGGGTTTTGCCCTGGCTGCTGGCCAATATCTGGTGTCCTCGATCTATGTACTTTTGCTTTGATATTTGCTTGATGAACTAAGAAGAAAGAAGATAAGAAGAACACAATAAGAATTAAAGAATATCACAAGTAAATAATCAAGATCAAGAGAAGCTTTCTGCCTTTCTGATTCTTTAACATGTATATGGTACATTGCTCCTACACAAAGAATTGTGCCCTTGTCCATTAAAGAAGTACCTTTACTTAGTCGTTCATTGACCTCACCTTAAGTCATCTAGCTTAGAATATAATTTAGGTGAAAAGTGGGAAGCCTCTTGTATGGTGTAATTCCATTAAAGAGCAAGAGGAGGATTGTTGAGGTGATAGTGGAAATCCACCTCGCTGTTGCAACTAGATTTGGTCTTTGTCTTGTGAGGCCTTTCACAAGGCCTACTAGATTATGAGGCAAGAAGATCCAAGGAAAAAAGAACTAATTCCAGCTCAAAAGATGTTTCTAATAACACAAGCTCAGGCATGACCTTCGACACCTTTGATAAACCTTAGCAACTCTAACAAGTGACGTCTAAAATACATTTTCTTATCTTCTCTTAAGACAGTATTCTTATCTTCTCTAAATTGGCATCCTTATCTTCTCCAAAATTGTATTTTAGACATATTTGAAATTTCATTTAAATTAGGATTTTTATCTTATCGTTTACTAAATTAGCATCCAAACCCTTACGTTAAATCTCCTCTAGGACTATTGTTAAAATTTCTCTCATCTTATCCTAGCATTATCTTGCCTAATTTTAGAGCAATATGAATCTATTTAAATTTTAAACATGCTTGTACAAGGGTTGAGGTAGTTTTTTAGACATTTTATTCTACATGTATGGAGACTAAATTCTCGAGCCAAGTGCAACACCCATACTGCCTCTGAGACTTGGGCCTGAGTTGGCACCCATACCTCCTCATGAAGTTAATTTATCTTATGTAATTATCTGGAACAATTAAGTGGCTCTATGAGTTTCTATTCCAGTGTTATATTTTAGTTCCCTTCACTGACAAGTTTCCAGATTTCAATTTAGAAGTTCAGTTTTCTGATTGAATCTACAAAGCTTAGGTTTTTATTTTCAATTGTAAGTTGTCAAATTTTTAGCTCAAACTTCAGTTATACTAGCAATTCTTCTATTCAATTTGTGAGCAGTTATTAGGATCAATTCATGACATCCAGGGTTACACAAAACCGTGGATGCCCTCCTTAATGAAGATTTTACAACTATAGCTCAACATGTCTTCTCATGAAACCACCCTCTTTTCCTCCATCCCCTGTGAAGACTCGTGTGAAAATTACAACAAAAAGAGATCACACCAATGGGATTGCATCTCCCATTTGGCAACGAAGCAACTACCAATGAGTTCTCCCATTCAACAAAAACTAGCTTCTAGTAGCAGACTCAAGTTGCTCAAGAGCCAAAACCTGTGTTACCAAATCCACCCGACAAGCAGGTGGAAATGACTAAGATCAGCCCCTGTAAATGTAAGTGGACACTGGAAATGACCAGGATCCTCCCCCGTAAACATATCCCACAGCACATAGATCACAACAAATAACAAAATTAGTTTTGGAGAAAAAATGGGTGATAACTACCAATCATCGTATAAGTCTTTATTCTGAAATTTATATGAATAATAAAATACAGCTATATTTTTTATAGATGTTGTTTCCCCACCATATCAAGATCATGGTTTTTCAAAAATCTGGGATATCCATATCTATATCTACATTCAGATCTGGATATTGGTAACTTATCCCAAAACTTTGGTTGCATTTGCATCCATTTCACCTTACAGGGTTGAGGGCCTCTTTATGGCCCATCTTCTAAATTTTTATGGTCCTTGTTACCCACCAAAGGTTTGGTGGGTAACCCCATAGCTGAAATTTCTTCTCCTACTCTAGACAGCCAGTTAGCCAACAGCCTTACATTTTCTCAGTATATGATGATATACCACATTCCTCCACCATTTGTATTGATTAGACACCTATCACCATCTGATATTCCTCTTGAAGCAAGGTGGGTCACCATCCGATATGTACTTTAACCATTTTGCAATCATGTACCTTCACTTAATAATTTGGGCATTATAACATGGATTAAGCAGTAATCTGGATTGACCTTGATTGTAAACTTGTTCTCCCACATTACCAAGGGGGTTAGTTTTTCATCCTAGTCTAGTGTGACATCCTCTAAGGCGTTAGGGTTATAGGAGTGGCACTTCTTGGGAAACTTTGATTGAAGTCGTGTGTACATAACCTCTCCATACTTCCACTCTACACCATTCCCCTGATTTCATCTCCATCGTTCAAGTTTGATGTCATTAGTTAAGGGATTAGCACCCTCACATCCTCATCCATGAGTCTAGGCCAAAAACTCTGCCCTGAAGGTTGATGAAACCGCAAGAAAGGTAAAAGCATAAGATGGCCACAATGAAAGAAAAAGAAAAGTTAAAATGCAAAAGATGGCCAAGACATTAATTATCACGTGTGAAAAATTTTAGCATGAGTTCTACCCCTCCCCCCCAAAAATAGCCATCACTCAATTCCTAAGCACTAGATGCTCCATCATAAAAATGAAGGAACCCTTGCATGTCCTAACCTGGATGAGCGAAAAGCTAACTAATCATTAAGGAGTAAAGCAATGATATATCATTAAATGCAAGCTTGGACACCTACGCTACGCTCCCTATCAAAGCATTATCAAAAGGAAGTAAAGGCGCACTAGAGGGGTGTAATGTCCTCATTCGCTTAGGAGACATAAGGAAGCGGATCTCCTAGCCTAATAAGGTTCCCATAGGTTAGGACGAGAAAAAATAATCAAGGGAACATGATTCGCCTAGGAGAAAACATTACAAAAGCTAAAGTGGTAAAAAGGGAGAAATGGGTCCTAGGCTAGTAAAAAGTCACTTTTAAATTACAAAGTGAGAAAACTCACTAAAGTGACTTTATTAAAATAAAAGGGTAAAAAGGTGGCAAAAGTGGAAAATGAGTTATAAAACAGGGAAAATGAGGAGTTTCTCTTCATTCTTGCATTTGCTCACTTGAGAAAAAAAAAACTTGGAGAGCTCTTGAGGAAGAGTCTAGGATTTTTGTAAACCCTCTTGTTGGTTGCTTGTTTCAGTGTTGACACTTGAAACTATAGACCCTAGCTAGATTGGGAACGAGATCACTCAGATTTCAACATTGTGTTTCAGTGGAGAAAAAGATTTTGGGAAAAGAAGTAAGTTCTCAATGTTATCAGTTGATTTTATCTTCTAATATTGAGCATTCTATAATATTTTACAAGCTAAGTTATCTATGGTGGTTGAGGGCCGGATCTAAGTTATATTGAAGAGGCCAAAGCCATTTCCTTTGTTGTTCGAAGTCCTTGCTTGCAAAGGTCGAGTTTTGTACCAAGTGGTCGAGTTTCCATTGTTAATAAGGGGTTGAGTTCAAAGCCTCCCTTGTTGGTCGAGTATCTATTCTGTGGGCCAGAAATCATTATTGTAGCTGATCGTCAGCACCATACTCATTTATGGGTTAATTGTTGATCATATAGGGGCCAAGTTTATTGGTTGTTGGAAGGCCAAGTTTCTCTACATTATTGGCTGAGTGCTACATTTCATTAAGGGAGGAGTTTACCTTGATGGTGGGACAAGAAAAGTAACCAAAAAGGGTCAAGTTTATACTTTGAGGGTTGAGTTAACTGTCATTTTTTTAGGTTGAGTCTTGCTATCCTTTGGGGTTGAGTTGTTGGCTTAGAAGACTTAGAAGACCATCCAAACAACTAATGTGAGGTGTCGATATCTCTGTGTTAAAGAATTGATTTCACAACCATCCTGGAGCTATACCCTTTGAAGACTATAATGTCGAAACCATTCAAAATTGTGACTGATATATTAAGTCTTATTTGCTAAAGATAAATTCCATGTTCTTGTTCTTACCATGTATTGTAACCTATGTTCATGAGTTAATGAAATGGTTGAGCATGTTTAAATCTATTGTTGTGGTGAATGTACATTTGTGGCAGTTGTATTCTTGAGTTTAATCTACAATATTCACAGTTGGGTTGAGCTTTTCCTTGGCATATCATTGGTATTGTGTGTAATACATTGAACAAATTAAACAAAAGTGCACCTGCAACCATGCGTCTATAAATTCTTTAACGAAACTCATCAAAGACAATCTTAGTAAAAATCAGAAATTTTAGTATTGGAAATTGAGATATTCTGGGAGGGTATTGTTACCCACCAAAAGTGGGTGACCCCATAAGAAAAAGTTTCTACTAGATTTGTCTTCAGCCAGCAGCCCCTAACAGCCACCAGTGTAGTTGATGTATTGTGCCATTTGATCTCCGCTCCCCAAGTCAGTCGTATGTCTACTCGCCCATTTGTCGAGAGCATATGTTTGAAGGTGGGCAATCCAATCCTAAAGGTGTGTTTTTCATTGTGCAAATGGGTGCTTATGCTTGTTTTTCCTTGGGCATTTTGGGCATGGATTATTGGATGACTTGGAAGAAGGAAGTGTTTTGACTATAGTCTTGTTCCCTCACCTTAAATGGGGGGTTAATCCTCAATCCTAGTCCTGTGGGATCTCCCCTATTGGCTTATACCTTTAGGAAGGGCACTACTTGGGAAACCTCGATTTTGGTAGCATAGTCTCATTTTCCCATTTCTCATTTTTCACTCCTCCCCACACATTACAAGCCCTATTTCATCAGCTTCCCTCTTTGGGTCCACATGACCCCTAGGTCCACAAGGCATTGGCTCACCCCCTCCCTTTGTCCACATGTTTGGGTCTAGCCTGGAAATGTTGCCCCAAAGATTGATGCAGCTAAAATAAAGTTAAAAGCATATCATGGGCGCAAGCAAGAAACAAAAGAAAATAATATTATAAAATGCAAAAGATGGTCGGGACATTATGTTAGCACGTGGGCAAAAGCCAAACATGAGCTCTACCCCTTCATTATGGACATCACCCTAGTTGCTAAGGCCCCATGAGTGCCCTCACATCATTAAGAAACCCATGCACGTCCCAACACCTGGTGGGCGATGAAGTGCCCCGGCTTAAGGGGGTAATAACTGCTTATATCATACACAGCATGCTCTCATCTCCTAGAGCCCCGAGCAGTAATACAAAGAAAAATCAAGAAGACGAAAAAGACAAATGAAAAAGTGTGGAAAAACTAAGGCCAAGGTAACTCATGTATCCACAATTTCTCCCTCCTACATCTATACACCTAAATATGTGGACATCCCTCATCATTACCACCCTTGAACCCATGGCATTTGACTTTGAGACCCCTGTGTCCCTATCCATCTCATTGTTATTCACATGACCCCTATCAATAGAAGGACGTACCTAAGACCTATATTTCCCTTTAGGGGTTGGTAACACCTAATACGGTTGTTTATTAGCCACTCCTACCTAGGGAGGCAACTATTACAAGCTTAAGCCCCAAATTTGGAAGGGAAGCCCATTATGAAGTCTCAAGGTGCCCTTGATTAGCAAGCTTGGTTCACTTAGATGGACTAGTGAATTATTGTCCCTGATGGTGAGGAAGAGCATTGGATCTTATATGTATTTGGCATGTGGTTTCATCATGGGTTGGGCAACTTAACTGAGGCCCAAGCCCACCAGAGGACCATATTAACACCCTTAGGGGATGTGTTAAGAGCCATGGGACTTCATCATGTGTTAGAGCATCATTTCATAATGGGCACCCTCAGCAACTTTAGCAGTTTTTTCATTGCCCCACATTATTTGCAAGATGATGCACTTGGACCAGTGTACCCCAACCAGCTTAGCATGATCATGGTAGTTGATCCAAGGCCCAAAGGAGGTTTGTCTCACCTTTGAGACTTGGGAGGGCAGGCATCATCATCAAAGCCCTCATTTGGAGCAGTCTACAGGCTTATCTTTCATGAGGAGACCCATGAGACCAGCATTTGTGCCCAAACCCACTATGGGACACCACATGATGACTTGCATGGAAAATTAGGGTCCATCCCTTAATTCATCTTTATTGTAGCCCTCTCTCTCATCATGGCAATTAGAAGATTCAACATGGCCCTCCAACGGCCCTACAATATCATGACATCATCAACTCAACTTACATATGGATGGTTTATTGAATTATTCATAACTTGTGATAGCTACTTGGTCGGCATGTGACCAAGGCTTGTTCTTAACACATTATTTTATAATTTTAGGGGCTCATTAGGCTAATTCAATTTAGCGAGACTCATATAAATAGAAGTCTCATTTGTGAGAGATCATCATCACATGGATTCTTCTCTTGTAAAAGAACTTGCACTTTTTCGTTGGAAGTTATTGGAGTATCTTGGATGAATTATGACATTTGGCACTGATTTTTTATCTTGTCTTGGAGCTACTTCTTGAATGTGGATGGATATATTGCATGATTATCTTTTAAGTTCCTTTGTTGATGAAATCTTTCTTTGAAAATGTCTAATGTATGTAATTGCTACAACTAATGTAAATGTTATTGTACCCTAATTTCGTTGAAGAATTTTTTTGGAATCTGTTTGGTTGGCTCTTGCATATGTTACTCATGATATAACATGCAATGTATGTTCCTAGTAATGAAATGTTATTTTGCTTCATGAAACTTCATATTCTAATAGTAGGTAATTGTTGAAGGTTGGCAAGCAGGGCATCAACTTTTGACCTCCTTGAGGATAAATTTGGCCAAACTAACTATCTAAGACTCCATGGCCTAAAGGACTAGGCACTAGTCCAAGGATTTTGGTGATCAAACACTCTTTCTCCATAATTTATCCTCCGAAATTTCAATTCCCTAAAGACAGGATGGAAATCTAAGGCTTGCAGCGAAATTTTAGGGAGGTGATTTTTCGAGAATCCAAGCGTCCAAACATCAAACTCAAGGTCTAGGCTACCTATGCTCCAAGTTTGGTGGGCATCCACTTGAGTTTCATCCATAAAATATCTTGTGTTAGGTGCTACTCTAAGAGGGAAAACCAAGGCCTTTCTCTCTCACTTTAGGGACTTCTTTAAGGGTTGTATGAGCTTAGTATTCATTGGAATAAATCATAAGAATCCCTTTCTTCTCTCGGGTTTTGACCTTGTGCATACCTATTACCATTGAGAAACCTCAAAACCCTAGGTCTTGTGCCTTCTTTTCTAGCATTTTTCTTAGGGAGCGGTTTGATTCGTTGAAGCCTTGTACCTTTATTGAGCCTCTCTTCGAATGAGCTCTACCTTCATCACCTTGAACCTTCAAACCTTGAATATTTATTATAGGTGATCACAATCATTCCAATACTCCTCCCATCGGTGAAAGTCCGTGAAGAGCAGTGGACCTTGGTTGTAGTGACAATGTGACATTGTCCCATTGTTCACTTAGTCTAGTAGTTGTCCCATAGGTTTTCTCCCCTTAGGGCCCTGCTAGATTTTGTGGTAACAAGTATCTTACAAGGGGTGGAAAAAGTAGGCCAAGGAAAGGGGTAACTCATGCTTCCATGATCGCTCCCTTCATACATCTATACACTCGAGATAATGGGCCTCCATCAATTAGTCTCGTGACCATCGCACCTTGCCATGAAGCATTTCCCTTTCATTGCCATATTATCACTAACACCTACGAATTAAAGGGTTGACCTAGGACATGTCACCACCCCTTAAGGGTTGGAAGCACCTAATAAGGCCCACCATCAAGTCATCCCTAACAAGGTAGGGAACACTTCTACGAGACTTGGTCTAGTTAGAAATTTGAAGGTGATCCCAGTTTGAAGTATTATTATGCCCTTAACGATTGAGTATGGTCCACTATGATGCATCTATGGTCATTGTCCCTAATGAATGGTAACTTTCACTTGAATTTGACATGGTTTGACAGGTGGCCCTTCACAAAGTAGCAGAGGCCTTGAGGGCACACTACATGCCTCCACTACACATGATGCCCAAGCCATACCACTTCCAAAGAGCAATGATGACCTTGTATATCCTATGTTACCTCTCCAAGGCAGAGCACTGGCCACTTTGATGGCTCCAGCATATGATTGACACCTCAGAGCACCCCCAGATCCTGAAACATTGAACTCCTCTTGCTTGGTGTTAGATATTCTTAATGATGTATACAGCAAACCCAATACGGCCCTAGACTGTGCATGACACTATTTGATGTGTATGACATTGATCCGGAGTCCAGATGATGATGGTCGTCCCCAAGATGAAAAGGAAGGGATTGTACTACCATTTAGAGCCCCAACATTAGAGAGAGATTGTGCCACATCATACTTTTAGCGCCTTTGAAGAAGACATGGGGCACCCAGAGCATTGTTTTGACACTTGGAGGCATTTTGAGGCACTTCTTGAGGGCTTTCCCTCAAGGATAGAGTTCATTATTATGATGGCACATCACCTTGGCCCATTCCATGCACTTTGGAGAGTTTCGACCTGCACATGTGGGCTTTTGTGGCATATTTTTATTATTATGAGCCATTGGGTTGGATTGTAACCCACTACCTTGACTTGTACTCAAAATCAAACTTGTTATAGGGATTTTAGGCTAGTATTAGTTAAAGATAGACCTCATATATATTAAGGATCACTCTTTTCTCATTTTTCATCATCACATTTGGATTTAGACCTCTTCTTGAGAGCTCGACTTGACCTTTGTGTAACTCGCTACTTGCGGAGATGTGATTTTTATGGTGCCATTGCTATTCAAGGTTGCCTTATGTCTTGGATATGTCTTTTTGGGATTGAAAGAATGCCTTTTCATGGAAGAATTGTAAGTTTGTTGCAAGTTTTTCACTATTTTATTGCTAGGGTTTTTCGTTGTTCCATGCCTAAATGCAAATTATTTATGGAAAATCTTCATTAATTTTTGCATGTTGAATATATCTTCCTTTAAATCCATAAGAGACCTCCTAGCATGCTTCTCCTATTTAATTTCTCCCCTCACAAAAAATATGGTTAGGGTTTATTTTAGTGCAAACAAGAGCCTTTTCCCTCTTACTCCAACCATTTGTCCTTTATTTCATGAAATTACCCTAAAGACTCCATCTCCCAAGTAAGACTAGGCACTAGCAACCTTTGTGTTGATCAAAAACTTTGAAAAACTAAACATCTTTCTTCTTTTCTATTTCTCTAATCCTTTTAAAGCAAGTCGCTAAGGCATTTAGCTAGGGCCTAATTGATTTAGGGCACTTGTATAGGAGTGTTTGTGGTAATAAAACCTAAGTTTTGTCTTGGTGATCATTTTAACTCGAAATCTAGCCTTTTACATGGTAAAAATTTCCCTTGGAGGACTCACATCATCCCTTTCTAGATAATTTTTGTGCCCTAAAAACCCGAACCCTTGTTGGGCTTCAAATTGAGACTTAATTTGAGGGTTTGCCCTACTATTTTGTTGATCTTACCTTTTAGTGAACCCTTTCTTTGACTCATGTGTGCCTAGGTACTCCCTTGTTTCTACATATCAAGAAACCCTAACTTATATTAGCCTTTGCTAGTCTTGGTGCATGATACACTATTACTTATTAAAGAGTCTTGAGCCTTTGTCCATCATTAAGTATCTCCACCTAGCCTATGCTTCTATCACCTTGAACAATATAACATAGAATATCCTCTTAGGTGATCACTAGGAAACTTTCGTTGTGGTGATGTTCTGATAAAGAGCAAAAGGAATTTTGTCGAGGTGACAATGGCAATATACCTCATTATTGCAACAAGGTTTGGCCCTTGTCTAGTGAGTCCTCTCACGAGATCTGCTAGATTTTTAGGCAACGATTTTTACATTATTGCCAATGAGTTGAGTTAACCTCCTTAAAACCCGAAGTCTAAAGCTTCAATAAAATTTTAGTGATAATAGCTTATAAAACAGTAGCATAGATTCTCTCCTACCTATTCCAAAATCTTATCCATCTATTTCCCCTAGTAGCTCGCCTGACGAAGCCATATCTCTAAGAAAGGAAAGAACTACCCACGAGACAACTACTAATTCTTCCACTTCTCCCATAGTTCCTAAAACTCCTATAGTTAGGAGTCTCTTTAGCACTTCATCCCCCCTGACACCATGGCTAGACCATGGCACATTATTACATTTAAACCATTGGATGTGAGTGACTTCCCAGATGCTCCTCAGAAATTGCCTGATAAATATGAAGAATGGTTGCCTAAATCAATGGTGCTTATGTTATCACAATTGAGAAACACATGCATGAGTTTTGTTAAGTTGTGAGTGGAAAGCTGATAGAAGAGGAAGATGATGTAATGATGTTGTTTTCATTGTCTTTAGAAGGAAGTACTAGGGTTTGGTACCTAGATCTGCCTAAAGGGAATCTTAAAAACTGGGACATTTTCTATCAAGCATTCAACAAAATATTGGCCACAGTCAAATAAGGCACACAACTTCTCAATAAGTTCTAGGGAACCAAAAAAATTGAGAATGAAACTATTAAAGAATTCACAAAATGATTTGACAAAATGCTCGATGAAGTCCCTCCCCTATTTTCAATACATAGAAGCTTTACCTGAACACTTGTCCTATACTTTAAAAGACAAGGGACCTAAGACCTTGGAAGAAGCAAAGGCACTAGCTATGAAAACTGGGCATAATCAAAGCTCAGTTAAGATTGATTTCCTTGCTTACCGAAGGGCTAAAATCGAATTTAAGGCTAAGCTTAGGGCCCAAGTCAACCCTACCTTGCAAGCATTTGCCCAAAAGTTTGACAAAGTCACCACTAAGCTAATGCAAGCGCAAATGGCTATGATGAACAAGCTCTCAATTTTGGAAAGGGAAAGGGAAGCCCGTAAAATTTTCCTCCTAAACCACAATTCAATAAGGAAAGGGCTCCCAAGAAGAACCCTTGTAATGGAAGCAATGTCTCACAACAAGATGTGTCCAATACTCTTGCCCCAGCTAATGTGGTTGGCCAAGGACCCTCTTGGTGTCAAACATGTAATTAATTTCATAGTCAAGAGTGCCCAAATAGTCAAGCAAAAGAAGAGGAAAGCTTGGAGCATCTTAACTTGATAAATGACAATGTTGCATTTAGTGTTTTGCTTGGTCTATCTTTTTCCCTTCTCAACAACAACATGAATATCATCGTTGTTGAAGAGGAAGAGAGATTCAAAAGGTTGCATTACTCCAAGACAAATAATAAATAAAACCACCCTCAAGCAAGTACTAGCAATAATAGTATCCCTCAAAAGAGTACTAGGCCACCCTCGCCTCTTAAGAACATCCAAAAACCCAATACAACTAGTCCTAGTATGTCCCTAGATGTTGACCTAGGAAGTGTTTTAGCAAAGATGAATGTGCAAGTGCCTCTTTTAGAGTTGGCTAAACTTGACACCCAAAGAGGGAAAGTTAAAAGGGCATTCAACCTTGAAAAGGAGTCTTAAAACCCTCTAGTGATCCTTCAAAATATGTATAGTGATTGAAAAAATGGAGGGCAAGCACCTTTCCTGTTGTCTCTAGTGGTAAATAATCTAATCTTACACAATTGTATCGTTGACTCGAATGCCTCGACAAATGTGATGACCTTAAAAGTCATGGATTAGTTGGAAACGCAAATCACTAGACTAAATAGGAATGTGTGTGGCTTTGGCTCAAAGTCTATCCTTTTGTATGGTCTGATAAAGGATGTTAAAGTGTCATTGGTTGTTAAAAAGGATATATCATGCTAATGAATATTGTAGTCATTAATGTGCCAAATACTTGGGGTATGCTCTTGTCTAGGAAATGGTGTACCTTTATAGGTGGGCAATTACAAATGGACTTGTAATATGCTACCATGTGAAAATTCCTAGATTTGACAATCTTAGGAATCCTACTGGAACTATCTAAGTTTACTTCTCCTATTATGTAGATTACATTTACAAAATTAATTCAGAATGCGTCATGAATTATTGAAGTAAACTATTAAAGCAGCTTACACTTAATTAAATATGATTATGAAACAATAAAATTGAGCAAGAAATCAATCACACATAGGACACCTTTATTTTGGACTAAGTCCCCGAAAAAACCTAATGCGAGAAAACCAGTGCAACAGATTTGAGGATTTGTATTATTAAGCAGTAGCAATTCCTGAATACATCATTGAATACCTCAAGGGTTATTCAGTTACAGAGAGAGAAATATTGGCAGCAAGAATTGTGAGTTTTACCTCACTCAATCACTGGAAAATTCGACTGATCTGGACACTAGAAGAGCTGCCCATGGAGGTCTCTGCGCAGTCAATGCGTAAGCCCTGCATCACCTCCTCTAAGCACTATGTCACCCCAACAAAGGATTGATCTGACTCTTAGAATCTCAAATCTTGGCCTCTCGGTCTCACACCCCAGCTCTCGGCTTCTGGATCTGATCTGACAACTAAATCTTGAAAACCCTCTCAGCCACTGCGTAGCCCTGCGTGGCTCTGTGTTGGCTCTATGTCAGCCTATCTAGCTCTGCGTTGGCTATGTTGGATGTGTCTCTGCCTCTCTCTACTAATGATTCTCCGGCTAAGAAAATCTCTCTGGAAGCTACTCTGCCCCTCACTGCACTAAATCACTTAGATCTGATCTTCGTCCGAGCACGTCAGAAGAATTCGATCTCTAGATTCACTCGGTGTGTCTTTCCAAATGACCCTCAAGTCTTCCTTTATAGTCTTCTCATTGAGAAATCAATGGTCGAGATTAGATCTCTAATCAACAGCAAAGACTATAACATGACTTGGTCTTCGCTTTCTAGATCATTCTCACTCTGTTTTATTAATACCTTTTAATTATTCAATTTCCCTAAGTTAGACTTAGGGTCTCCATTAAAATAATTAATTTTAACAATAAAACATGATCCGAGTGGAATTTTCACAAACGATTTCTATAATCTTTGGAATACAGTGTCTAAGCCTCTCCACAAAATTTGGGGCTTAGAGCACTTCTGATGCTTCCAAAAATCAACACTCCCTCTTAGCGAGGAAAGTGCACTAACAATATGTCTGTTGCATAATGCTTTGACCCTGAAGCATCCTCTGCGTTGCTGATGTCTGACAAGTTGTCCACCAACCTCTGCATTGTTGCTGCAACTGTACTGCTACCCATGACAGTGCCACTGCCACTATTGCATCTATACTACAACTCTCTCTCAAGTGCAGCATCTACTATGCTGCTAACACTTCATTTGCACTGCAACTCAGTTGCTGAGAGAAGTAGCTGAAAACACCCAAAGACTGAACAAGTGTTCAGTGGATGCACCTCAGTGCTGAAGACTCTGACTATTGATAACTATTGTATTGTTTGTCTGATGCACTATGTTGTTGTTGCTCTGTTGTGCACTGCGTTGTTGTTGTTGCTCTACTCTGCGCTGCTCCAGAAGTAGGCGTTGCTACCTACTGCAACTGTCGCTCCATCACTGCTTGGCTCCCACTGAAGACTCATCCATCCTGCTACTGCTGATATGGGCTCTCGTAGCAAGGTAATGATCCATGAGGTGGGCTCCTCAAGGATCATGCCCAACTGAAGTTCGGAGTGAGCTACAGTTCAATATCACCCCACTTCTCACGTGGAGAAGCACGGGCACTCATGGCGAACTAATCCTTCTCGATCTTTGCGACTGCAACTTTTGGATCGTGATTCTTATCCTTGTCCTTTTTCCTCAAAGGACATTGTGATGCAAAGTGGCCCATCTCACCACATCTGAAGCATTTCGCCTTCGAGACATCTCTCTTCAGTCTTTGTTGCCCTTGTTGCCCTTTCGATGCGAGGGTTGCATTCTCCTCCTTTGAATTCTTAGATCTGCTCTCGCTGCTACCGTCAATCTTGCACTTGACTAGATCTCTCCTCAGCTCTTCCTCCTGAAGTGTTGACCACATCTGCTCCCAACTAGGAAGCATAGCCCTGCCCAAAATGCTTTGGACAAAAACTTGTCACTCCTTCGTGACTGCATTAAGGGCTAGCCTCACCATAGTTTCCCAAGGTGGGGTGGATCCCACAGCTACCAACTGGTCTCGAAAATCCTGAAGTCTAGTAAGGAATGAAGCAATGTGCTCCCCCTTCTGCATCTGGATCATCCAGATGCTTTTGCTCCAAGTACATCTTCCGTTGCTTGGAAGTTCCTTCGTACAACAAGGAAGGGCCTCCCACACCTCCCTGGCGGTGTTCTTACCAGCTACATGAGAGACGATGCGATCCTTGACACCATCAAGGATTAGTCTCTTGACCTTTGCCATATCGAACTTATACTTCTTAAGTTGATCCGGACCTATAGGTACAGCAACCACATTCACCAAAAAAGTCTTGAGATCATATTCATCCAGAAGGAATTGGATCATTTCCTTCCAAATTACGTAATTGGAGGAACCCTCCAACTGATCCTGATCTTTAAGACCATGAGATGCCATCTCAGCCGAAAATTTGTCGAACTTCTCCCTCTTCTTGCCCCTCTGCGCAGCACTAGGCAAGCTTACGCACTCCTTGTGGAGCTTGTAGATCTGCTGCTCTGATCTTGGAAAAATGTTGAATTCCTCGGCTAGGAACTCACTGAGGAAGAATTCCCTGCCATGTGCTCTTTTCTTTCTTCTAACACTCCTCTGCCCAGCAACTGCCTAGAAAACTATGTCCCTCTGGCTCTGCATGAAGGCTCTGTGTTGTTCCCTCTGCCTCGGCAAAATCTCGAACTGGAAGTCCTACCTCTCTGTCGACTTACTCAAAGAGAGACAACCTCGAAAACTTCAACCCTTCTAGCTAGAACTACGCAATCCCTCTAGGGATTCAATCTGTTGTTGCTGCAGCAATTCGGCCTTCACTTCAGTGCTAGATCCACTCTTCATGTTTCACATCAAATCCTCTGATACCATGTGAAAATTCCTAAATCTAACAATCTTAGGAATCCTACTGCAACTATCTGAGTTTACTTCTCCTATTATGTAAATTACATTTACATAATTAATTCAGAATGCATCATGAATTATTGAAGTAAACTACTGAAGTAGCCTACACTTAATTAAATATGATTCTGAAACAAGGAAACTGAGCAAGAAATCAATCTCACATAGGACACCTTTATTTTGGACTAAGTCCCCGGAAAAACCCAATGCAAGAAAATCGATGCAACAAATCCGAGGGTTTGTGTTATTAAGCAGTAGCAATTCCTGAATACCTCAAGGGTTATTCAGTTACAGAGAGAAATATTGGCAAAAATACTAGTGGATTTTACCTCACTCAATCATTGGAAAATCCAGCTAATTCAGACACTGGAAGAGTTGTGATCTTTGCGTAGGCCCTGTGTCACCTTCTCTAAGAACTGTGTCACCACAACAAAGGATCGATCTGACTCCCGAAAACTCGGGTCTTGGCTTCCCAATCTCACACCCCATCTCTCGGCTTATAGATCTGATCCGACAGCTAAATTTCGAAAATGCTCACAGCCTCTGCATAGCCTTGTCTGGCTCTGTGTTGGATGTGCTGGATGTCTCTCTGCCTCTCTCTGCCTCTCTCTGCTAATGATTCTTTGGCTGAGAAAATCTCTCTCCGGAAGCTACTCTGCCCCTCACTGCACCAAATCACTTAGATCTGATCTTCGTTTGAGCATTGCTCCGTCAGAAGAATTCGATCTCTAGATTCACTCAGTGTGTCTATCCAAATGACCCTCAAGTCTTCCTTTATAGTCTTCTCATTGAGAAATCAACAGTCGATATTAGATCTCTAATCAACGGCTAAGATTATAACATGACTTGATCTTCACTTTCTAGATCATTCTCACTATGTTTTATTAATACCTTTTCATTATTTAAAATAATTAAAATTATTTTTTACAATAAAACATGATCCGAGTTTTCACACACAGTTTCAAGGTTCTTTGGAATACCAGTGTCTAAGCCTCTCCACAAAATTTGGAGCTTAGAGCACTTCCGATGCTATCAAAAATCAACATACCATACCCACTATGGATGGGAAACCATTCATTCTGTATAGAGAGCCACACGTGCCTAAGCATGTAGAAGACATAGAACCATTCCTTTCCCCCAAACCTACTAGCAAGGCCAAAACCAATATACCACCCAAAGACGAACATTTTGAGCAAAACCACTTTGAGACAAAGATCCTTGATAGACTTGTTGATGCTGCCTAGCACACACACCTAAGTTAGTGTGAGGAAAGCCCTTAACCCCACAAGGTGTGGCTTGGTGGCAAACCCAAGAGATGGGGTTGTCACATATTCCCAACTCTCTTCGTTAAAGCTCTCTCCTAGGAGCTAAGGGGGGTGGTCCCTAATGAAAGGTTAACTGAAATGATGTGAGTTTCTAGGAGATCCTTAGCTAATGGGACTACTTCAAAAATTATGAGTAACCTTAGTGAATATAATGAGCAACGTAAGATATAGATTCAATAATCAACCACAACATTCAAGAGATAAACACGTAAACCAATGCCTTAATGATTGCTTCAAAAACAATAAAGACTTGCTCAAATGTAAATACTCAAAATGAGATAACAAGTAATCTTTTAAAACAAATCAATGTTAGATAAAGAGATATCAACTTGCAAGATATAAATTGCACTTTAAAGAAATGCTTTAAGCAAAGATACTATCATTCATGATCATAAGCATGTAAAGTAGCAATTTAAAGGACAATGACTTGCAAAATTAAATTAAATGAACCAAAGCTTTACTTGTAAAAGAAAAGTGTAGCACTTGCTAGATGAAATACTTCAACAACAAAATGACAACTTCAATGGATAATGAGGTTATTTACCACAACAAGTACATGAGATAAATTTGCAAGTAAAATGTTTTAAATGTTGAAATTTGGTACCGGAGGACAGGTGGTTCCCTAAGGCTTTGATCTTTGGCCTAGGGAAAAGTGTCCAAAAGAATTTAATTTTTCTCCTAAAGTAACTTTATAATTTTTTATAAAGTTAAATCTAATTTAAAAGTGACTTAAGTGATAAAGTTACTAAAGTGACTTTATAAAGTTATAAAGTCAAATTTAATTTTAAAGTGACTTTAAGTGATAAAGTTACTAAAGTTAAAGTGACTTTAAATAAAGTCAATGTAAAATTAGAAAGGAAAAAGTGACTTTGGAAATAAAAGACTAAATGGGTCTTTATTAAAGTGGGGTGAATTAAAAAATAGAAAGTGAGATTTAAATGAGCATTTAATCTCAGCCCTAGATCTCAATCTATCTCAGCCATTGGATTTAGGGATTCCCCAAAAGTCACTTAGGGTTAGGTTAAAGGAGGAAAAGGAGGAAAAGGTCATTCATTCTTTCATGAGCAGATTGGGAGAAGGAGAAAGAGAGCAAGGGAGATTTCTGGGCAGTGAGGAGAAGGAGACAGCAGCTTGGCACACATTCCAAGGCAGCAGTTCAGCAAGTCCGTACAGCAGAGTTTGGCACACATTCCAAGGCAGATTTTGGCACGATTTTCTAGAAGGCCGTACAGCAGCCTTTTGGCACGATTTCCAAGAGGTCGTACAGCAGTTTCAGCACAGATTTCGAGGCAGCAAAGGGGCTGTTTTATTTGGCACGAATTTCGAGGCAGGCCGTACAGCAAGTGGCTGTACCGTTGCACGAAAATCGAGGCAGATTCCGTACAGCAAGTTTCTGCTGTCTTTTGGCACGAATTTCGAGGTCTGTACAGCAGCATTTATTGCTGTTTTGGCACAGATTTCGAGGTGGCTGTACCGCTGCATTTATTGCAGATTTTTGGGCACGAAAAACGAGAAAATCCGTACAACATTTATTGCTGTTCCTGTTTTGCTGTTTGCACATTTTCCGAGGCGGTGGTTAAGCATGGAAAACGAGATAAGTTGTATAAGTTTACTTGCTGATTTTTTGCTGAATATTTCTCTCTCTGTAAAAAGCATTTTTCCAGAAATAAGAAGGAGCTTTCGAACTGGTTTTCCCCAAGAGTTGTAGGGGGTTTTTCCAGGGTCACCTTGACCAAAAATTACCGAGTTATGATGTGTTGAATGACTGTTTGTTACTGCTGTTATTTTATTTCTGCATTTTCAGCATTCTGAAAAATTTCCAGAATTTGTGTTTTCAGCAAATTTATTTTCCAGTTTATTAAATGTATGGATATGGGAAAGGGCATTTAATTATTTTGGAGTGATAAGGTGAAAACTGAAAACCGGGGTGGGAAATAGAATTTTCTACATTAAAATCAACTGAGTTGGAATGATATGCACTTAGCTAAGGTGAGATGCACTTATCTTGGTAAGTTTTTAAAATAAATGTCTATTCTAGGTAAGAGATTCTCCTTTCAAGAGGGGTTGAGGAAGCTCTTGTCTTCGTTAATGATATCTTTCCCTAAATCCTTACAAGCCATGTGTGTCTTCGTTCCTACAAGGGGACAAAGTCACCTTCATAACTGCAAGGTCACACACTTTACCTTACTCTGTACCAATTGGAAGAACTTTCTACTCCTCTTTTATTTTTTCCCTAAAAAACAAAAATATGTCATAAAATTCTAAAATCCATAGGGTTTTCTATGCAGATTTTGCAATTCTTCCTCATGGCCCCCAAAAACAAGAATGATCCAGCTTGGGTTCACTGTCATTTAAATGAACAAGGTATAAAAGTCTCCAACTATTGTGGGAAAAAATTTAAGGGTGGGGGGATCCATAGAGTCAAAGAACACCTAGCACATTAGAGAGGGCAAGTTAAAACTTGTGAAAATGTTTTTGATGACCTTAAAGCAGAGATGCTAAGTTTTATTGAAGCCTACAATGAAGAGAAGGGGAGAAACAAAAGACTTAAAAAAGACATAGCCAAAACCCAAAAGGATAATGCTATGTTTAGTGACCTTGATTTTGAAGAATATATGCCCAGTTTTGAAGATTCCTCTAGTTTCCCTAGTAAAGCTGGAGAGGGTAGTTCAAGTGGTTTAAACTTGAAGAGGGCAGTAGCCTGTAAAGGGATTGACTCCTTCTTTGTACCCGCACCACCCCTGGTTCTCAACCAACCCATGATGCTAAATGGAAGAAAATAGAGAAGGGGGTTGCATATGAATGCATTACTAGATGGTGGTATGATGCAGACATACCTTTTAATGCTACTAATTCTGCATATTATCAACCCATGATTGATGTTATAGCTTCATGTGGACCAGGCTTCAAAGGCCCTAGCTTTCATGATACTAGAGAGCCACTTTTACAAAATGAGGTCCAAAGAATAGAAGAGTACCTTACAAAGTTCAAGCAATCATGGACCAACACTGGATGCTCTATTATGTCTGATGGATGGAGTGATAGTAGATCTCGCACCATACTAAATTTTTTAATTGCTTGTCCAAAAGGTACTATGTTTTTGAAATCAGTTGATGCATCTGATCAGGTGAAGGATGCACAATTGTAATTTCGTCTTTTGGATGAAGTAGTTATGGAAGTAGGGGTTGAAAATGTTGTACAAGTTATAACAGATAATGCCTCTAACTATGTTGCAGCAGGAAAGATGTTAGAGGAAAAACACCCCACTATTTGGTGGTCTCCATGTGCATCCCATTGTTTGGACCTCATGCTTGAGGATATTGGGAAAATTGAGTGGGTAAGAAGTGTGTGGAAGATGCAAAATCCATAACCATGTACATCTACAACCACTCATGGATTTTGAACCTTATGAGAAAGCACACAGTGGGTAGAGAGCTTGTTCCATCAGCCATCACACGATTTGCAACCAACTTCCTTTCGTTGCAATCCCTTGTTCAACAAAAATCAAACTTGAGGAAGATGTTTTCATCTAATAAATGGAATTCATCTCAGTGGAGCAAAAAGGCAAAAGGGAAACATATGGTTGACCAAGTATATGACAAAAGATTTTGGTTAAAGGCAGAGGAGATTGTGCTATTTAGTGAGCCTCTTGTCAGAGTTTTGCGGATGGTGGATAGTGATAAATCTGCTATGGGTTTTGTTTATGAGGCGAATCAATGAACAATATACTTAAGCATAAATTGACAATGAAACATGTAATGTAGCCAAGAGTAAAATGTTTGCTTATAAGTGAGCAAAATAATTGCTAGATTGCAAGTTGTATCAAAGCAAAGTACTTAAAAGATATGATGCATGATCCAAGCAACAAGTGAGCATGAAATGAGGCAACGTATTCCAAAGAAATAAAAATGCTAAGTAAATGAGTTAAACTTGCCATATAAAATTTAGAATATTTGCATTTGCTCAAAGATTATGAATTGATAAAGATTGCAATATACAAATACTTTGAGAAATATAAGTAAACTGGAAATGAAATGAGACGAGGATGCTATGTGAGTTAGAAAGCCAAAAGAGCATGTTAATGAAACTAAGCAAGAAAACTAGTCAATCCACCCACAAAAGTCGTCCCTCTAAATGAGGAGTAGGGATGCCATGGGTAAAATCCCAAGCTCCCACAAGAAAATTTGGAATTTTTATTAAATGTTACAATGAGGAGAAAGGTCTTTAGAAGGCTTCCCAAAAGGTGAAGGAGAAACTTGTACAAAATAGGAATTATAGAAGCTAGAGTCTCCTTCCAAACTTGGCAACCACAATAGTCGAAGGGATTTTCTCAAAATCTGAAGATTACAAGGAATAAATTAGCCTCAAAGAGCCCATGGCCTAGCTATTTTAAAGTTGCCCTCAAGTTCTCACAACCTCCTTAAATTAATCTTCGAATGTGTGAGAGGTCCTACAAACACTAGTTAGAAGTTTGAAAAAAATTCTCCTCAAGGCTCGTCACAAGATGAGTTGTCAAAGCCTCCAACTATGGGTTGCAAAAAAAAGGGATCATTAGTGGAGAGAGCATGCAAAGAAAACAAAATATAGTACATACTAACATACAAGAAACCAAACCAAGTGATGGGAGTGAACCCCCATACTTGTCTAGTTTAGAAAATTGTTCTTAATTAGCTAATGTAATCTTGAAAGCTCTAGATCAAAATAAGCATGTAATTCAAATTTATAAATGATTCAAGTAGATAATGGCAAAGAGAAAATTCCCTCTTACTCCTCTTTAGATGAAATCCTTGAAGTGAAAAATGATGGGTCTTGAGCAACCTTGAATACAAGAGTGAGTTGATCTATGTGAGACTTCTCTCACGTCCAAATAGACTCCTAAACACAATTCAAATAGATTTTCCCTACACACTTAAAGACAAATATTAGCTTGCAAAGGAATTAGAGCAACACAATGGGTGAAATGGACCAAATATTTCTCCAAAAAATAAATTGGCAATTTCACTCCTAGAATACTACTCTAAATCAAGGATATATATAAGATAGCTTGCACATATCAATCCAAAATAGATGGCAAATAGAAGCTTACAATATTCAAATATGCAAGAAATTTGGAGCACAATAACAATAGTATGGAAAGAAATCACCGCAAAGTGCCAAGAGAACACCACCAAAATTGCCCCAAAGTCTTTGTTTATTAGCAAAATGCAAGTGTACAAAATAGTAGAGTTTCCTCAAGCCCAATAGCTCATAACATGAATACATAGTGAGAGCCCAATGCTCAATTATATAGAAATTTGAGAGCAAACCTCAATGAGAGATCCAAGTGACAAGTGGTGTTGGAGAATATCCCAAGAAGAGAAGTCAAATTCCAAGTGGAGAGATGAGATGACATGTGTGGAGCTTCAATCAAATTGAATTTCTTGAGGTGACCATCGAAATCTTCATCAAGCAAGTTGAAATTCTCATGTGTGAGACCAAGATTTGCCAAATGTGCAACATGAGGGTGTTAACTCCCCAACCATCAAGCCAAGAAGTGCCACATCGAATTGATGTTTCCAATGTGCCATGCGTTGGAGCTCCTTGAGGAAATGCGTGGGCCTTCCTTGGGGAACTCGTTGATCATGATGATGCCAAGTGTAGAAGTCGTGTAGTTGTGTTGGAGACAAGCCTCCACTAAAATATTAATAAAAAATCCATCCAAATATTCCCTCATTTGCATTTACTCCAACAAATTTGATTTTCCCAGTCAGCAAATTGAATTCCCTTTTTGTAGCAAGAAAATCGATTTTTTCATGTGATAAATTCTTTGATGATGTCAGGAGCCAAATCATCTCCCACTCGTCCATTGACTTAACTCTTGACTTTAGATAATTTCCGAGTCATTTCCATGTCATTTCACATGGAGTTATTTATTTCTCTCCAAGTTTTGAGGGTCTATAACTTATTTTTTACCCCTCAAAGTGTGTCAAAGTAGAAAGTTAGGGGTGAGAGGTGTAATTTTGAGCACACCTACCCCATACAACTTATCTAGACATAGCTTATTACATTTTATATTCAAAACTTATTCAAATTTCCGCCCTACGGGAAATTTATAAAATTAAAAAACTGACCCCTAGACCTATTCAAATTCCACAAAATTTTACGAGTGATCTATTATTGTAATACAATGACTCTAGACACTAGGACTCGTCCAAGGCCTCACCATCAAGCGACACTCTGGCTTTGGGGTTATGCTTGGAGAAAAGAACTCAATTAATTATTAAGTCCTCGAAAACACCTAATAATTAACCAAGTAAAAACACCTCCCAGAGTAAACTCATTTAATGGCAAAGTCCCAAGCTATCTAAGCTTGTTACATGACTCAACTCATCACACTAGCATCACTTTACATCATCCACGCAAGGCTTGTGGAATCTAAGTACAACATGAGAAGAAGAAATAGAGTTAAAAAAACTATGATGATATAGTGAACTCGGATGGTACGTGAAGCCTCTGACATATCTTCGGGCATGGAGTCTTCAAAAAAAATTTAGGTACACTTCAATGGCCAACAAGACCCAAACAAGTTGAATCATCATCAGGGAATGTCCCTGTAAACAATAGTAAGAAACTGACATTCCAAAACATCAAAAAGAAACAATGAGTTCAAAGACAAGGTAAATATTTTCAGGTTGGTCACTTATTCCTTGTCGACAACAACCCATATCCATTTATAGGATCCATGGAAAAATAGGGGTTATATATTTCTATATTGCAAAACTTGATGGTGAGTTATTGCCTTTCCTTGTGGGAGGCAAGCACCTTACTTACTATGATGGAACCTGATGCATTTATAGTTAGGTAGTTGCATTGCATTTGTGTGTTGCATTATTGTGTGTGCATACTACTTATTCAATATTCATTCTAATATGTTTGCATACTAGATTATACTACATTTAGCTAACTTCTCTTTCCATTGTTGTTAGGACATTAATTAATGTGTGGGGAAAAGCTTAACATGAGCTCTACCCCCTCATTTTCCAGAACCTGATTTCCTAAGCACTAAATGCTCCATCACATAAATTAAGGAACCCTTGTGTGTCCCAACCCTAATGAGCAAGAAGTTGACTCATCATTAAGGGGTAAATCAATGTTATATCATTAAAAGCAAGCTTGGACACTTGAGTTACGCTCCTTATCAAAGCATTATAAAAAAGAAGTAAAAGGCACACCATAGGGGTGGAAAAAGCAAGTCAAGAGAAGGAGCAACTCATGCCTCCACAATCGCTTCCTCCATATATCTATACACCCCATCAATTGGTCCCATGACCATCACATCTTGCCATGAAGCATTTCCCCTCTATTTTCGCATTATCACAAACACCTGTGAATTGAAGGGTTGAACTAGGACATGTCACCTCCTCTTAGGGGTTGGAAGCACCTAATAGAGTTGACCATCTAGCCCTTCCTAAGAAGGTAGGGAACATTTTTACGAGACTTGGTCTAGTTAGATATTTGAAGGTGATCCTAGTCTGAAGTATTATTATGCCCTTAATGATTGAGTATGGTCGACTACGATGCATCTATGGTCATTATCCCCAATGATTGGTAACTTTCACTTGAGTTTGAGGCGGTTTTGCCAAGTGGTCCTTCACATAGCAACAAAAACCTTGAGGGCACACTCCATGCCTCTACTACACATGATGCCCAAGTTATACAACACTTCAAGAGAGCAGTGATGACCTTGCAGATCCAAAATTGCCCCTACAAAGCAAAGCATTGGAAACTTTGATGTCTTCAATAAATGATTGATACTTCAAAGCACCCCGGATGCTAAAATGTTGACCTCCTCTTGCTTGGTGTTGGAGATTCTTGATGATATACCTAGCAAACCCAACATGCCCCCAAGCTGGCCTTGACATTGTTTGATGGGTATGACTTGATCTGGAGTTCAGATGACAATGGTCATCCCCAAGATGGTAGGGGAGGGCTTGTCCTACCATTTGGAGCCCCAACGCTCGCGAGAGATTGTGCCATGTCATACTCCAAGACCTTTTGAAGATGACACAAAGCACCCAAAGCAAGGTTTTAAGACTTGGAGGCATTTTGAGGCACTTCTTAAGGGCTTCCCCTCAAGGATGGAGTTCATTATGATGATGGTACATACCCTTAGCCCATTTCATTCATTTTCACAACATTTATTGCCCAAAAAGGGGCATGATGTCATGCTTATGGAGACTTTTGACCCACATGTGTGGTATTTTGTGGCATATTTTTGTTATTACGAACCATTGAGTTGGCTTGTAACCCACTATTTTGACTTGTACTCAAAATCAAGCTTGTTATAGGGATTTTAGGCTAAGATTAGTGAGTGATGGACCTCATATATATTGAGGATCACTCTCTTGTCATTTTTCATCATCACAATTGGATTTTTGCCTCTTCTTGAGAGCTCAACTTAGCCATTGTGTAACTTTTTACTTCAGCAGATGTGATTTTGTGGTGCCATTGCTATTCGAGATTGGCTTATGTCTTGGAGATGTCTTCTTGGGATTGAAAGAAGGCCTTTTCATGGAATAATTGTAAATTTATTGCAAGTTTTACATTTTTTTACATATAACTATTTTTTGTTAGGGTTTTTCTTTCTTCCATGCTTAAATGCAAATTATTTATGGAAATTTTTCATTAAGTTTTGCATGTTGAATATATATTCCTTCAAATTTATAAGAGACCTCATAGTGTGCTTCTCCTATTTAGTTTCTCCTCTCACAAAAAAGATAGTTAGGGTTTATTTAAATGGAAACAACAAATTTTCCACCTTACTCCAAGCATTTGTCTTTTATATCTTGAAATTTCCCTAAAGACTGTAGAAATTATGTTGTAGATTTGCAACAGCTGATGAAGTTTTAATCAAAATCACAAGACACAAACATACTCTACTGCTTTGCGGACATTAATTCACAATCTAGAACAAAAATTTCAGACATGCAATAAGAAATAACACACATGCAACAAGTTTTTTTATCTGGGGAAAGCAATCTGCTAAAAACCCCAATGCCTCTTGCATCAATCAAATGAATAGAGATGTATTACAATTGCTTTGCTCAACTAAGCTCACCCAGCAAGTGCACAACCTATCTCTCTGCTCACTAAAGGCCTTTGACCCAGACTTACTCAATTTATGCCTTGGCTTGAGCTCCTATTTCCCTGCATTGTTCCTTGAGGAATTAGGCCCCTATTATTTAGGAAATTCCTCAAATTGAATTGTACAATTCCTTAGACTGATCATTTGATTGCATGCAATACATGTACACTCAAGACTATTCTACAACCGATGTTACACTACCTTGGAATCTCCACCTGGTTCGGGGAACTCAAATTCTATGCATGCACTAGCTATGTTGGGTTGATTGATCAATTAACTAGATGATCACTAAGTTTGACTGAAGCCCCACTGCACAACTTGACCCTCCACTAGTTCCTCCAACAATTGGAACAAGTTTAACTGAAAACAACCTTAGATAATTGACCTTGATTGCTACACATTAGCAATCACACATGCTTAACTAAACTCTAACAAAGTAAATTGGGTGACACAAGCCATGTCACACAAGTTAACATCATCATACTTGTCTGTTGATGTGGAAATTCGAGTTTTCTCAATTTAATCAAGGCAAAATCAAATTGAGAATTTCTTGCTCCATTTTTCAACACTCCCTCTCAACAAGAAAGGAATTATCAACCACCCCTATCCTACACCTGTGGAACTCGAACTTCCCTCTTGACAAGGCCTTTGGCAAAACATCAACATCTTGTTCCTTTGTCGGAATGTACTACGACAACATATATGCCTCTGCACATAGTCTCGTAAATGGCGATATCGAATATATATATGCTTGGATCGATTGTGAAAAACAAGATTCTCAGAGAGCTTGATGCAACTCTAATTATCACAATAGATCACAGTTGGATCCATCATCTGACCAAACAATCCAACAAGTATCTTTCTCATCCAAATCGCCTCACATGTTGCTTGACTGGCAACCATGTATTCTGCTTCTGTTGAAGTGATATTTGCTTCCTATTGCACCAAGAAACCGTTGCGAACCCAACACTGAAGATTCCACCTGATGCACTCTTTCGATCTGATGGACTCTCCACCCAATCTGCATCTATGAAGCCACATAGCTTCACTCCCTTTGTCAGTTTGTACCATAGTCAAAACTGGGTAGTTCCTCTGAGGTACAGTAGAACATGCTTAGTTGCCCTCCAAAATAATTTGGTCAGTCGAACCATGGCTTGGCTCAATTGGTTGACTGCATAACACATATATGGCCCTGTGTTCACAAGATACATTAGCAAACCCACCAACTGTCGATAAACAATAGCATCCACTTCCTCACCTGAAGTGGCATCCTCTTTCCTCCAATTGGTCGTTAGAGGTGTCTCCATGGGTTTGCAACTCTCCATGTGGAACCTCTATAGTATCTCATTTGCATACTTGCCTTGAATGACAAACAATTCCCCATCTCGTTGCCATACTTCCAATCTGAGGAAGTAGTGCATGAGACCCATGTCCTTCATTTCAAATTCTCTTGCAAGGTCCTCGTTGCAAGATCTAATCAGTTGTTCATCACGAGTTAAAATCAAATCATCAACATATAAGACAATAATAAATAATTTACCTTCTACTAATATATGATAGAGGTTTGCATCTGCTTCACTTTTGGTGAGCCCAAACTAGTGAGATAGCTATCGATCCTGGTGTACCAAGCACAAGGTGCTTGTTTGATACCATACAATGCTCGCTTGAGTTTACACACATGAGACTCTCAATCAAAAGTCTTGAAGCCTTTTGTTTGCTCGATGTACACCTCCTCCTCAATAACTCCATTGAGGAATGTTGTTTTCACATCCATTTGGTGGATCTTCTAGCCCATCTGCGCAGCCAAAGCAAGAATTGATCTAATGGATGAGTACCATGCTACAAGAGCAAAGGTCTCCTTATAGTCAATCCCCTCAACTTAAGGGTACTCCTTGGCCACAAATTTGGCCTTGTACTTTTCTATGCTTTCGTCTGCTACATGCTTTACCTTGAAGATCCATCTCAAACACACTACTGATTTGTCTGTTGGCCTTGGGACCACTTCCCAAACATTGTTCTTTATAATGGATTTGTTAAAGAATCAAAAAGATAGAAAGATTCTCTTGATCTTGATTATTTACTTGTGATATTCTTTAATTCTTATTATGTTCTTCTTATCTTCTTTCTTCTTAGTTCATCAAGCAAATATCAAAGCAAAAGCATATAGATCAAGGACACCAGATGTAGGCCAGCCGCCAGGGGAAAACCTAGTCAGTAATTCTTCCTTCAATAGTAATCTTCAGACTCTAGACCTTGACTCAGACTTCCTCCACACCAAGTCAACCTTCCTTCTGATCCTTCCTCAATCTGGCAGTAGCAATAGCAACAACAACACTATGCAACTGTTTCTTCGACCTTGGAACTTCGACCTTGCTTTGGAACTTCGATCTTGGAGGAAAGACTTTGATCTTGCTTCTAAGAGTTCGATTTTGACCCAATACAACTTCTCAAGGCACCATCACTCAGCAAAATCAACTTCGGCCTATTCTTCTCTTGGCAGCAACAACTGAAGCAACAAAATAATGAGAGACTTTGATCTTCCAAACTAGAGCACGTGATAAAGAGAGAGTAGCACCAAAATTTCAATTTTCTTCCAATCCTTTAGCTTGTCCAAAATCGAGCTTCTTTTGACCCCTTCCTTCACTTTGCACTTTTCTCTGATGCAACAGTAGATATCGAATTTCTATGTGTGAGAGAGATGTCTCCAAATGAATTTGATCTCCCTGTATTTATAGGTTTTTGATGAGTTCGAATTTCTATAATTAAGGCCGACTTGATCACTTGAAGGCCAACTTGATTTGGAGGCTCCATAAATCATATTTGACTCAATACTTGACCTAATTACATGATTCAAAAGCCCAGCATGGGTCAATTTAAATCTGTAATGACTCTATAAACTCGGAATAAAACCTAGAAGTCCAAAATGGGGAATTTGACCTAAAATAATATGACCCAAGCATGAAACCCATGCTTTAGTAAGTCATTTAATAATAATAATAAATTATTTTCTTTATTCTTTTGACAAGTACAATAAATATTGATTCAAATATGATATACATCAAGTGGATGTGATGGGCGAAGCTAGGGTTACACTGGGATGCTCTGTTACAGCCAACGCTGCCGACCGTGTTGTGGCTCCTGCTCCAGAGCCTGAGGCTCTTCGATGCGCCGCTTGCGGAGGTGAAAGGAACTGCAGTAGCCCCTGACGCAGAACCCCGACGAGATCAGAGCCAGCCGCCGCCACATCTGTGCGCTCCACAAGTTGGTGAGGCCGTTGCCAATATAGTGTGTTTTCTCTGGGCAGCCTCCAGCGCCCAGAATAATCATGTTGCTGCAAATAGACTGGCAACCAATGCCAAGGATCAAGACAACGCCACAACTATACTACCTACGTCTACCCCCCTCAGCAACAGGGTCACGACTCTGTTTCAGCCAGACTTAGCAGACCTCTACAACAATGATTACACTAGCTTCGTAAAGTGTGCAAATCCTTCCATCTTTTATGACCTGCGACAGCAGTGCCCTCTGGATCTGACTGAGAATAGTACAGAGGGGCTTTCTTATCCTTATTCTGCCTTTCAAATCCAGATCTCTCTTCTCTCGAGCAGATCCCAGTTACTATGGGTCCGTCCAACTGACAGCGTTCAGAAGCTCTTGCACACCCTTGAGCACAAGCTAGGAATACCCTCAACTCTTCAACGACTTCTTTATGGAGGTAAACAACTTGAAGCCTCTTTCCCTCTATCATACTATAACATTGAAAGAGATGCTACTTTAGTTTTATCCCTTCGATTAAGAGGAGGAGCTATTGGAAACTCTTCTTCTGCTCCAGCCTTCTCTTACATAGATGTGGTACATGCACAGCCCAGGAAAGCTGGCCCATCTTCTGAAGCCCCAAAGCCTTTTCTGGTTGATAAATCAGAGGATGTTCCCTCTATAGAAATTTCCCATCCAAATCTGGCAGAAGATCTTCAAAAATATGCAAAAATCGCTATCATCTGCAGATTCAATGGCCTTTGGCCCCGTACTAGGGATCTTTATGAGTGGATCTATGCCAACTGGACCCACAACTGCAAGATCAGCTTTTGCTCAAAAGGTTTTTTCATAGTCCTGTTTGATCATATCACGAATTATCACAAGGCCCAAGCTGAAGGCCCGTGGTTTTGGGGAGCAGCAGGGCTATTCAACACCCCTTGGTTCCCAAATTTCGACCCAACCACAGCAGTGATTACCAGAACTCCAGTTTGGGTCAGGCTACCCAATCTCCCGGCCCACCTCTGGCACATTTCAGTCTATTGAGGAATAGGAAATGCCCTGGGCCGCTTTATAATGGCAGACGACAATCGAGAGTCCCATCGACTATACACATATGCCAAAATATGTGTGGAAGTAGACATTAGCAAAGGTTTGCTCGACCAGATTATTCTCAAAATAGGTGACTTTGTATGGACACAGATCCTAGATTATGAGAACGCAGCCTTCCGATGCCGACATTGCCACCAAACTAGGCATCGTCAGTGATCCTACCCCATATTCCTTGCAAAAAAAAAGGAAAACATTCCTACATCCAAATCTAAAAGATGGACACCCTGCAATCCGCCGGCTGTGGTTGACACTGAAGCTCCAAGTTCAGAAGACGAAGAGATAGATGCAGAAATGGAACAGGCTCAACAGACAAATGGCTTGTCATCTGCCGGACCTGGGGATCCTCCAAGCACGATGAACTCCTAGAAACGTACTCATGAGTCCTCCTCTTCTGATACAAACAAGGAGACTCCTCCCACTGCTAATACCAGTCTACAAGTGGCTCTAGCCCATCATCACCAAGCTAGATGGGTAAAAGTCAACAACAAGAAAGGAAAAAAACTTCACATAGAGGCTTCTGCCCATTCTGGGTAGATTTCAGATTATTTAGTTCAACTCTCTAGTCACACTCCTTTTCTCGTTGTTTGTTTCTCCTCCTCTTCTCGAGACCGAGGTGGATAGTTCATCCTTTCTGGTTGGCCTGTTTCTTGTCTCTCTTGTCTGTAATCTGGCCTTGTACCATATCTTCTCTTAATAGAATTAGTCATATTCAGAACAAAGAAGAAATAAACAAAACAAAAAAAAACAAAAAAAAACAAAATATATATATATATATATAGAGAGAGAGAGAGATTCAAATATAATTTATGAATACCAAACCTAGTTACAATCTTCAACACTCCCTCTTAACTAGGGAGGTATTCATAATACACCAGTACAAGGAAGATCTCAACTATGTGAACGGTGAAGAATTTTTAGGCACTTAAATGCCATGGACAAGATTCCTGACCAGGGCAATCTATCCATTGGTCACTCAACAATTTAGGCACCGGAATGCCATGGACTAGATTCCTAACCAAGGCAATCTATCTAAGTGGGACAAAGATGGACTAAGGATTTCAACCTCTATAGATACCATCAAGCTTACTTATTAATAATCAACCCAGGGAACTAGATGCACACCCGATGCCACCCTCCCTACCAGACATCAAAACAAAGTGTCGGCTTGATGTCTTTCCAGGCAATGCTTCACTCACAAAGCCTCAACGTCCCTTGATCCAACAAATCAAGCATGACCAATCTCTCTCAATCAAACTGATTGGTAACCGACATATTATCAAAATCTTCGAGAGATTCACCTGTACAAACACAACCCCAATCAACAATACACTTTCAAATACATAATCAAAGCAAACCTTTGAGGTTTCGATGTTGCCCTTTAACTAATCTCGAGAGCTAGGTTGCGGGGAAGCGTCCCCCCCCCTCGTTCCCGTTTCCGAAATGTGCTCCGTGCGAGAGCGTTTTGGGAGCGTTCGGAAACGCGCTCCCGAAAACGCTTCCTGAGGGGAACGTTTTCAGGAGCGTGTTTCCGAACCTGTTAAAACACTCCTTGCCTTTTCGGGAGCGAACGCTCCCTGAGCGCTTCTGGCGTTTAAAAAACGCTTTGGGAGCGTTTTTTAAACGCCGTAAGCGCTCAGGGAGCGTTCGCTCCCGAACGCTCCCCGGAACAAAAAACGCTTCCTGCTGGGCGGAAATTTTTTTCAATGAAAAAACGATTTGTTTAGGGCCAGAAATGGGTTTTAGGGCTAATGTGGAGGTAAGAGAAGCATTGACATTTCATGGTAATGTTAAATAATAAAGTAAAAGTGACATTTCCTTTATTTTTCATTTTCATCCTTTTACTTAAATTTTTAACATTACCATGAAATGACTCAAGATGTTTAAGAGTGGTTTCGACCTCATTGGATTTCATATGGAGAAACTAGAATTTTAGGTTTCACTCAAAATTCAGCAGACTTAATGGTTTTCGGGGTTTCATGGTTTGGGAATTTGCAATGTTTCCATTTGATTCTATCATGTGTAAGGGTATGATATTGGCATTTGATCAAGAGCATGAAGTCCTTTAAGAACCTTGATGAACCCTTCAATCAAAGGAAAACAACTGGTTAGGCATGCTAATATTTTTCTACCGCATTTTAAGGTTGAGGAGACGAACCCTTCACTCAAACCAAAATCATTGGTTAGGCATGTTAAACTTTTTCAATTTCTATCATGTTATAAGGTTGAGCAATCCAAGTCTGAAGACTTTGAGCTAGATGATGTTTATGTATCTCTGGTTGATGATCCCATTTCTAGTAGCGATGAATCAATGATGAGTTTCATGAGAGACCATGTTGCTCAGTGATTTGTAGTTTTGATGTCTATTTTTGCTACTACTACTACTACTAAAGTTGTAGAGGAGTTTTAAGAGTCCTCAAACTTTGAGCCATATTATTTATGTAGCTCATGTTGATGATCCCTTGTTTAGTAGTGGTGATGATTTTGATCATGATGAGGAGTGATCATGTTGTTGATCACTAATATGTAGTCTTGTATTAGGCCAATGGCCTCATAGCTTGTAGCATTATTTTTGGACTTTATGGGCCATTTGGAGCCTCATTGCTTATGTATTTTTTGATGATATGTATTGCACTTGGTGCCATTTTGATATATTCACCTTTGCATGGTATATAAATGAGCAAACTTTGCATATTTTGTCTCTATTGGCTTGGAATCATGGTTGCAAATTTTAAAAATAGTTTTTTTTTTATTAAAAAATAATTATTTAATGTATTTTTTTTAAAACCGGTTCATTGAGATCTGACCGCTCCCGGTTAGACCGGTTCCGGTTAGAAACCCAGTTCATTAGGTCCACCGGTCCGGTCACTGGTTCCGGTTTTAATAACTATGCTCACACAAATCCAGAAGTACAAGAGGGGTACATGAAGGCATTGGACAAGTTGGTACCTGACAGGGAGGAGTGTGCTAGATTGCGCCTTGAATTAGGCAAATACTTCAGTTGCACTGCTAACTTTGGTTCTTTCCATGCAATGGAAGACGGGGACAGATTTGATGCTATCACATGGTGGGAAGCATATGGCGGCATGGGACTTTTGCCAAAGTTGGCTAAAAAAATTCTCTCACAGGTTGTGAACACTTCTTCTGCAGAGAGGTGTTGGAGCACCTACAACTTCATACACAATGTGAGAAGAAACAGGCTGAATGAAAACCGAGCTGAAAGCTTGGTTTATGTGCATTATAACTTGAGGTTGTTGAGCCATTACTGTGATCGGGCAAATGAGGATCAATCATACAGAGTCTGGGACAACAACCCAGAGGATGATAATTTGGAGGACGGCACGTTACATCCGGAAGAATTGGAAGCAAAACTTTATAGGGATGATGATGAAGCATCAGCAGCACCGCCACACACAGGGCCAGTCCCACCATCTACTGGTAGCAGTGCGGGTGCCAGTGCCAGTGCCACTCCTCGATATCACACTGTTGTTCCTTTGCAGATCCAACCTCCACCTTCTAGTCGTGGTCGTGGTACTCCTGAGAGTACTAGAAGACCAACATTTCCTCGTGGCTCACAAAAATTAGACATTTCTCGTGGGCGTGGCAAGGGGCCAGCCAGATAAAATAGATTTTTTGTTTACTAGTCTTTTCTATTTTCTTGTTGACAGTTGAACAGTTGAAACTTGACTCTTTCTAATTTCATATATTTAATGACAATTTAAGTTTGAAGTTTGAATTTGAAAGGTGAAACTTTGAAGTTGGCATTTATAAGTTTACTGTTTACAAGTCATTATGAATTATGAACATGATGCTTCATGAAAGTTATATGGTGATCAATGAATCAATGATGATAAATGTTATATAATATCAATGATGATAAATGTTATATTTCAATGATTGCACAAGATATTAATTGAATTTTGAAATCAATGAATCAATGATATAAATGTTAGATATTGAAATTTTGAAATCAATGATGATAAATGTTATATATCAATGATGTATAAATGTATATTGAATTTTGAAATCAATGAATCAATGATGATAAAATGTTAGATATTGAACAGAAATCAATGATGATAAATGTTATATATCAATGATGATAAATGTTATATATTGAATTTTGAAAGCTTGAACCCTTCAGATTGATGATTCGCGAGACTCAAGAGTCAATATGTTGTATGCTTCCAACTTGTGGGCGTGGTTGATGAAGATTATAACTTCTAGATGATTGATGTTATATGATTCAATGTATGTTTTTATGTTTTTTTATGTCTAATTCATCATTCTACATGTTTTTGTTGACATATATGCATCAAAATATCAAATATATATATATATATATGCTCCCGAAAACGCTCCGGACCGAAAGCTTTTAAAAATGGCGCTCCGCGCTTCACTCCCGCTCCATCTCCCGCTTCCAAGTAACCTTGCTCGAGAGGACTATTAGTTGAATCTTTGAGAGAAGATTCCTTTTCCTACTTCACATGTAGCAACATATCTTCCAGAATATATTCTCCAATCCAAAACTATGTTATGCCCTCCCTATTAATGAAGGAGAGTTCTTCTATCCAAGCTCCCTCTTAATGTAGGGAGATTAACTTCTTCCTTCGGTGTTGGAGAATCTTTCATGGTTTCCATCCTTCATCATATCGACTTCTATTACGGACTTCTTTACCAATATGATGTACCTGCAAAATTTAGATAGCAAGTACAACCAATTCTATAGAAGCATGAAGTTAGTCATGACAAAAACTTATAGTAGCAGAAGCATTTAGACTTTACATAGTCAACAAGAGACTATACTTCAATACTTCGACTTCCAACCCACGTTTGATACAAACCCTAAATCTCATCAGCGATTCAATTTAAGATGACAAAAGATTAGTTATGTCATATAGCAATCCCTAGAAATAAGTCAAAAGGAAAATAAAGATATCTAATAACTTTCGAAATCCATATGATAGACTATCCACTAGGGTTTTATGTAAACCCTAGATTTCACTCAATCAAAACAAAGCATGAATAGCTTCTATTAGGGTTTGATGTAAACCTTAGATTTTCCATCTATAAATTCTCAACAAACATTATATTGATTCGGATGAATACACATACTAGAGAATTTCAATGATTACTAGCGCTTAGATGCAAAGCCCTAGACTCTTCAGTCATCCTAGAACTTCAAACTTTGACTAGGGCTTGTTTCCAAACAACAGGACTTATGACCATTAGAAATTTGGTCAACACACATATCTAGGAGATTACCATCATGCATAAGCATATCACATGTTAGACAATATTAATATATTAGAAATATATCGACCTAGACTAAGCTAGGGATTTAATCAAAGGAACATGTACATAGGGTTTCATTCCTAGGACTTTTCATAACAAGGATTTTTCTTGTAGAACTAACCAAAGCCTAGGGTTTCGGTTCATGTTAAAGCAAACCTTTATTACATCAAAACTTTTAAAGGGTTCGAGATTTCGAACAACACCACTTCAACCCTGATAAATTAGAGCTTTCGTGATGATATCAAAATCGTAAACATGACATCATCAATATAGCAATTTCTTCATTAATACCCCTAAGTAGGTTTAGGGTTTCACACATTATCAACATAACCTAAGGTTAGGGTTTTACATAGGACCTTTTACGGTTCCTTTTATGCAAACAATCAAGGATGTATGAGGTGGGTAGATTCATCAAATGATGAGTCATCCCAAGCAAGAATCTTTCAAGATTCAGGAGAGCTAGACACAACAACAGTTTGTAATATAGAATGGATATACCAAAGAGAATAACAAGACTTTATAATCTAAGAGATACCTTTGATTCTTTGACAAACCTTTTTGATTCCAATGCTTAATCTGGTGTGGCCTTCTTTCTTAATCCTTGAGGCCTTCTCCCGTGATTCTTGAGCATGTTAATTCCTAGACAAGGAATAGAAGCAGAAAGGTGATTAGTATTTAATATAATCAAAACTTTAAATAAGTATATGAAACCAAATTGAGAGGGAATGAGATACTTATCTTGGGGAGTTGTTGTGGGCTCCCTTCAAAGCTCTAAAAACTTATAAAACAAGAAAAAGTCTTTCCAAAAAGATGTTAAACCTATAACTAAACATAAAATATACAAATGAAATATTTAAAGTTAAGAACAAGGGGCTTAGTAATGTAAGTCCCTTGTGTCATTATCTTCGAGCTTCGCTCTCTTGAGAGAGGATACTTCTTCAACCACATTTGCATGATCTTGATCTCTTTTCTTGCTTCTAGGATTGTCAAGACACTCACTTGTATAGTGCCCCATTTTGTGACAATGATAGCATTCAATCTTGGACATATCAACCCTCCTCCTTGGCCCTTTCTTCTTGAAGTTTCCCTTGTGACGAGCAACATGAGCATTTGAAACTTCTTCATTGTTGGCTACCATTGAGATTCTTAACTTTTCTTGACTGCAGATTGCCCATAGTTCCTCAAAGGTGAGAGTTTATTTCCTGCTATTGATACCTGAAGCAAATATACTCCAAGTAGGTGGCAGCCCTAGAAGGGTTGTAATCACAAGTTCTTTATCTATCACCATTTCATCTATGGCAAGAAGGTCATCTCTTATTCTTGCTATCTTCACAAAGAAAGTGAAGATACAATATCCTCCTTGCTCATCATAGTAGTCCTTAGTTCATTTTTCAAGTTTGCCACCTTTTTAATATTCTTGATGGTAAATAGTTTTGACAAAGCTTCATACATTTCTTGGGCATGATCAATGTTTGCTATGAAGAGGACAAGGTTGTCCTTTATGCCTCCAACCATCAAAGTCATAGCCATTAATTCCAATTCTATGAATTTCACTTTATCTACATCAGTTGATTCTTCTATGAGCTTCTTCACTTTTCCCTTTACCAAATCTAAGACCTTGTTCTTTTCAAGGATGAGGTCAATCCTCTTTTTCCAAGATCTATAATTTGTAGCTCCTTCAAGCTTGTTCTCTCCCTTGATAGTGTTAGACATCTTCCTTGTAGGTAGTGAAGACTTCTTTCGTTAAAGAGTTTCCTATAATGAACTTCTTATGTCTCCTTGATCAAATCCTTGAGACTTCCTTTTCCTTCTTCCTTCACCAAAGCTTTGATACCATGTTACAAAATCAAAAAGGCAAAAAGATTCTCTTAATCTTGATTATTTACTCATGATATTCTTTAGTTCTTATTATGTTCTTCTTATCTTCTTTCTTCTTAGTTCATCAAGCAAATATCAAAGCAAAAGCACATAGATCAAGGACACCAATGTAGGTCAACAAACAAGGCAAAACCCCACTCTAGGGTTAAACCCAGTAAGTAATTCGTCCTTCAATAGTAATCTTCAAACTCTAGACCTTGACTCAGACTTCCTCCACACCAAGTCCGCCTTCCTTTTGATCCTTCCTCAATCTGGCAGTAGCAACAGCAGCAACAACACTATGTAGCAATTTCTTCGACCTTGGAACATCGACCTTGCTTTGGAACTTCGATCTTGGAGGAAAGACTTTGATCTTGCTTCTAAGAGTTCGATTGTGACCCAATACAACTTCTCAAGGCACCAGCACTCAGCAAAATCAACTTCGACCTATTCTTCTCTTGGTAGTAACTACTGAAGCAACAAAATAATGAGACTTCGATCTTCCAAACTAGAGCACATGAGAGAGGGAGAGTAGCACCAAAATTTCTATTTTCTTCCAATCCTTTAGCTTGTCCAAAACCGAGCTTCTTTTGAACCCTTCCTTCACTTCACACTTTTCTCTGATCCAGTAGTAGATATCAAATTTCTATGTGTGAGAGAGATGTCTCCAAATGAATTCGATCTCCCCATATTTATAAGCTTCTGATGAGTTCGAATTTCTGGACTTGAGGCCGAATTGATGTGGAGGCTCCATAAATCATATTTGACTCAATACTTGACCTAATTACAGGATTCAAAAGCCCAGTATGGGTCCATTTAAATCTGTAATGACTCTATAAACTCAGAATAAAACCTAGAAGTCTACAATGGGGACTTTGACCTAAAATAATATGACCCAAGCATGAAACCCATGCTTTAATAAGTCATTTAATAATAATATAAAATTATTTTCTTTATTCTTATAACAAGTGCAATAGATATTGATTCAAATAAAATTTATGAAGACCGAACCTAGTTACAATCTTCAACAAGATTCGTACTCCTCCACCATTGCATCAACCCATATAAGTTGCTCTACTACTTCCTCGAAAAAGGATGGCTCAGTCTCTATAAGCTCAGTCATTAGAGCCATGTAGCCAGTGCACCGATCTAGTGACCTTCTCTACCTGCGTTTATTTGAAGGAGCACCCACATTCTCTCTCGCATCTTGCACAAGTCACTCAACTTCCCTAGTCCTTTTCCTGCCTTCTCTGGGTGGTTCTGCTTGAGTGGTTATTTCCACTCTTTGCTCTTCAATTTGTGGTTGCTCCACAACTTTCTGAGGCTCCTCCTTTGGAGCTAAAAGCTCCTCTTCTAGTGGGATCTGAAGCTCCCTCTCAAGAGAGCACCGCATCATTTTCTCCTCATCAAATTTTACATCCCTTTGTACAATTGTCATTCTGAGGGATGGCAAGTATACACAGTAGTTGTGCGGAGTTTCTATGTAACCCACAAATACCCCAACTTTGTTATCGACTCTAGCTTATTCCTTGCATCTTTGGAGACATCGCAGTAGATAGAGGCTCCAAAAATCCTGAAGTGCGACACATCTGACTTTCTCCCCGAGAAGGCCTCCTCCGATGTAATCATGACCAAAATCCAATGAGGACTCTGGTTTTGCAAATAGGTTGTTGTGTTGCATGCTTTGTCCCACAAGTGTAGAGGTAGGCCTTGGTCATGCAACATCGCCCTCACTGCTCCCACAATGCTATGTTATTTTTCTTAGCCACCCCATTCTGTTGTGGGTTGTTGGGTGTTGTCAACTCTCATCGAATGCCTTCTTTTGCACTAAAATTTTTAAACTCATTCGACAAGTACTCACCTCCATTATCACTCCTGAGAACCTTCACCTTCTTGTCGGTTTCTTTCTCAACTAGTGCCTTGAATTCAACGAACTTGGATAATGTCTCATCTTTCTTCTGCATGAATAAAATCCAACACTTCCGTGAGAAATCATCAATAAAAATGCAAAAATATTTGTGCCTAGCAATGGAGGTTGTCGAGAAAGGTCCACAAACATCAAAGTGGATCCTTTCCAGGACTGCATGTGCTTTGTTGTCCTGATCATGGAAAGTGGATTTTGTGTACTTCCCCAAAATACATCTAGCTGCTCAAGTGCTCCTTTGGGGAGGCATGTGATTATCTGTTGCATGATCTTCAAAGCGCCATGATGCAAATGGCCAAGTCTTATATGCCAAAGTTCACCAACGTCGTGGATATGCACCTTCTGTGCCTTTTTTCTCAATGCAGCACAATCCTCCACATCTAGCTTATACAGGTTCTTCACACGAACCTCAATCTGATTCACATGTCTCGTGGCTATGTGTCTCGATAATGCACTTCCTTTGTTGAAGATTACATCATAACCACAGTCTTCCAAAATTGCAACAGAGATGAGATTTTTCTTTAGACCCGGAACAGACATGACATCCTTGAGCCTGAGGGGGGAGCTCGTCTTTCTCTGAAAGGTGATTGTAACAATCCCAATCGCATTGTACCTTTCGTTGTCCCCCATTTCAATGTGCATCTACAAGTCTTTCTCCTCTAGGTCACTGAAAAAATACCTATTCCTCATCATGTAGAACAATGCACATGAGTCCAAGTACCACACGCTCCCCATCACTGTGTTGGCCATGCATGCAATTAGGTTGAATTCAAGCTCGAATTGTGAATCCAAGGCTTCACCTGCTGCTCCTCCTAAGGTCTTCTTGCTTGTCTTCTTGTATGGACACTTTGTGGCATAGTGCCTGAATTCATGACAATGGAAGCATTTAATTTTTGACAAAACTTTCTTCTTTCCCCCTTAACTGGATTCTGGTTTGGATTGAGATTTCTTCACTTTTCTCTTCTTTTCCTTTGCAGCCAATGCAAATTTTTCTTCATCCTCGCCCTTGGATGAAGTCCCATCTCTAATATTCCGGCTTATTTCCTCCTGTACCAAATCGAACCATAAGCACTCCCAATTTGGTAGTTTCTCCCTCCCATTCACCGAATCTTGATAGTTGTGCCAACTCTTGGGAAGGCCCAGGAGGGCTAGGCTTACCAAGTCTTCTTCAAGGACATTAACATTGATCCCGCCAAGTTCATTACGACATTGTGTAAACTTGCTCAGATACTGCGGAATTGTGTCATTCCTCTGCATCTTGATGCTTCGAATTTTATCCTTGAGCGCCAGCTTCTTGTGGTCACTATATTATTCTCAAACAATTATGTCAATGCTTTCCACATCATGAACAGAGTTTCTTTTCCATCGTGATTTGAGACAATGTGATCCCATACTCCCTTCAATATGATTCTCCTCGCTTTGGCTACATATTTCTTCCACTAAGCACGATTTTGGGCATCAAATTCTTGTGGTTGTGCAATATTTGTCTTGATGTATTATAGCAGTCCATTGTCATCCAATACCACCTCCACGCGATCCTTCCATGCAACAAAATAAAAGATGCCTTCCAAGGCATACTCTAGCCTTAGTCCATTGAAGGCCATCTTCTCAACTCTAAAGAAATCCTACAACACTAATCTTCAAATTCGAACCTCCTGAGAAACAACTTCGAAGTTTTTGCTTTAATTGAATCCAACTCTGATACCATGTAGAAATTATGTTGTAGATTTGCAAATGCTCATGAAGTTTTAACCAAAATCACAAGACACAAACCTACTCTACTGCTCAACTGACATTAATTCACAATCTACAACAAAAATTTCAGACATGCAATAAGAAATAACACACATGCAACAAGTATTTTTATCTAGGGAAAGCAATTTTCTACAAACCCCAATGTCTCTTGCATTAATCAAATGAATAGAGATGTATTACAATTGCTTTCCTCAACTGAGCTCACCCTGCAAGTGCACAAACTATCTCTCTGCTCACTAAAGGCCTCTGACCCAGACTTAGTCAATTTTTGCCTTGCCTTGAGCTCTTATTTCCCTGCAATTTTCCTTGAGGAATTAGGCCCCTTTTATTTAGGAAATTCCTCAAATTGAATTGCGCAAATCCTAAATCAAGTACATGGACATGGATAAGGAGAATGGTGGATTGGATAAGCATCTTGGAAAAACATTTTTGAGTAATGTACTATGATAGATTAGGATGGAGATCCTAAGTCAAGTACATGTGTAGAAATCATCCAAAGGGATTTAATCTAATCTTGTAAAGTACTAAAACAAAATACTGAATCCTTCTACAATTTGCGAAAACCAAATACGATCGCATAATCACATAACAAGAGAAAGAAATTATCAATCGCACAACACAAGATGTATCTGGGGAAAGCAACTGCTCAAAACCCCACTATCTGTGTATTGCATAAAGTCAAGACCATGAAACAATACAATGTTATTTCCCTCACTAAGAAACCTCTAGACTTTGCTGACTATCTCACTTTGACCTACGCAAAATCAATCAAATACTTAACCAATTATCAGCCTTTGTCTGACCAGCCTTGCTTACGTATTCTTGAAGGAATTGTGGCCCTATTAAAAAGGAAATTCCCAAGAGTTGATTGTGAAATTCCTTCAAGGCATCTTGATGACCTCGTGCATGACCTGTACAATTTTCTAATTATACAACTGATAGTTATCTTCCCTTTAACCTCAATCTCAATTGGGCCTTCCTTAGAACTTACATGCAACAGCTATTTATAGTGAATTATCAGTTAACTGATTGATCATTACTTGTGAATTAAATCAGATTTAACTCATTAGACCTATCACTAGCTCGTCTCTCAATTAGAACTAGTTAAATTGATTTTAACTCAAATAATTGAGTTGACTAATTACAACTCACAAATAACTGTAACTGGACCTCCTAAAATCATGGGAGAACTCCACATGCCTCCTCTCTGACCCTCAACTCGAATTTCCTAAGTAAACTAAGTTTTCCTGATGTGGTTAACTAATACAAGTTGTCATGAGATGAAATTACAATTTCTCTTCCAATTTAATTAAGGGAAAATTAAATCAGAAGCCCCCTTGGGTGTCGTTTCTTGGTGCCATTTCAACAACATGGACTTGGACAAAGAATGGTCCAATGGACAAACATTTCCTTGAGGGAAATGGTCCAGTAGAGGACATACTTCGAGTATCCTAGGTGGAGTATGTACCTTGGTGAAGCGGTGTGGTGTCCCATGGAATGCCTCCTAGCAATGTGCTCTGATCTTGTGAGAGATAGTGTACTTGTCAAGGCCTTGGTTATGTGAAAATGCTAGCTATGATGATACTATCGTTATTGATGCTTATTAATCTAGATCCCTTCTTATGAGAATATTTCAACTTGAGATAGACTTGTTGAGTCATTATGAATACCTCCCTAGTTAGGAGGGAGAGTTGGAAAAGTAACTAGGTTTGATCTTCATATTTATCTTTGTACGTGTATCAATCTGTATTTTATGTAAAAGAAGAAAAAGAATTTTATTTAAGCATGGGTTTCATGCTCAAGTCTAGGTCAAGCATGTTTTTCATCCTCCTAGGGTTTAATGAGTCAAAAGAGTCTTTGTCATATGTATAAGACCCACTTTGGCAACTTGTAACAAGAAAGAAAATTTATTTTTTATATTAGGAAGTCAATTTTGTCTCCCAAGACCTAGTCATCCCTTCAGAGAAAGTCAGCCTAAGAGAGGCCTATTTGACCCCTTAAGAAGGGTATATATATGGAAGAGACTTCGACCTATTTGGAGATTCACTCAAGCATTCAATCTCTACATCAAGAGAGGAAGAAAGAAGAGTGAAGGACAAGGAAGAAGGAGCAAGTCAAAGAGAAGAAAAACTTGATTTTTTTATCATTTTCTCTCACACATGCAAAGATCCTAGGGTTTTTGTTGTTGTTGCACAACCGAAGATTGTAGGCCAAATTGCAGACCTAAGGAAGAGGGATGAGATTCGGATTTGGAACTAAATTTGTGAAGGTTGACCATATTTGTCTTGAAGAACATTGACTTCGTTAAAAATACTTTTAGAGGGTTGACTTTGTGCTTGGAGAAGGTCTTGGTCTTTGAGTCTTGGGGGTCTCATTTTGATTTGATTCTATAAGAAGAGGATTGTTCGAGTTTTCCCCAATTGTGGGGTTCTACCCTGGCTTGGAGCCTATATCGTGTGCTCTTTGCGTCTTTGTGATCTTCATGTTTTGGTAATTGCTTTATGAAGAAGTAAAACTAAATAATATAAAGCCAACAAATATCACAAGTAATTATCAAGGAGAATCAATTTTAATTTACAATCACATTGATTTTCCAACACTCCCGAGGGTAGAAATTCCAGACCAGTTCCAGCAGCAACAATATTTCCAAAGCAAGGCGCAGATATTTGGGTGAGCCATTCTATCACATGGGTCCATGATATTTTTTGGGGATTTGTTGGGTTTTTAGCGAGGAGGCAACCCGCAAAATTTCAACTTATTTCAAGCACTCTTCAAGGCAAGAATTCTAGCTTCACTTAGTAGCCAACAACAAAATTATTGGGGGCAATACACAGTTCCAGATTGGACCAGTATTTCCTCTGCATCAAAGTTGTACCACCTGGGGTTTGCATAGCTTGCATAGCAAGCCCAAGTTCCATTGTCCCTACCTACTTATGTGTTGAAAAATGTGTGACTAGGTTCGATCTTCATAAATAGGAAATGTACTTATGATTCTTCTATTTTGTAAAATGAAAGAAAAACTATTATTCTTATTTTTGGAGCATGGGTTTCATGCTCGAGGTCTTTTATTTTAGATTTCAACCACCCATTGAGTGCTTCTAGGGTTTGTAATAGGTCAAGAAGTCAAAGGAATCATTGTCATAAGTTGATTGTCAGGCACATTGTAACTTGTAAAGAAAATTATTTTTGTAAATAAAAGTGTTAAAATACCCTTCAAGACCAAGTCAGCCTATTTTGAGGAGCCATGTCCACCTTAAGAAGCTTATATAAAGGAGGGAACTTGACCTCCTTGAGGGGCATTCATCACTCCCTCATTCAAGCAAAGGAGAGGAGTAAGAAGGCTAGCAAAGAAGGAAGAGGAAGAAGAAGATTGGTTTTGAGCTAATATTCTCTCACACGTGCGAAGAAGTGAAGCAAGGGTTTACTACTTCAAGGTCGATATTCTCTATCTATTGGAGGAGTATCAAATCTGCTAGAAGAAGAGTCTACTAGGTCACCTTCTAGCCCTAGAAAACGAAGCAAAGCAAGCGAAGTTGCTGGAAGGCTAATTTTTCTCGCACGTGTGGTTGCAGAAATAGTTGCAGGAAGCCAAAAATTTCAAACTTGCAGAAGAGGCTGAAATTCTAAATTTGGGGGTCAAAGTTGTGTTATTGGAAGAGATCTGACTTGGACAAGGGAAACACATCATCAGGAAAGGTTGGACTTGGTCTTGGAGGGTATTGGTCTTGGTCTAGACTCTAGAGGCCTTGGAATTCACCAATTGAAGAATCTATAAGAAGAGAAGAGAATTGGCAGGCTTTCCTCTCAAGTGGAGAGGTTTTGGCCCTGGCTTGCAACCTACATTTTGTGTTCTTGTGTTCTAACATTCTTGTTTTCGTATTTATTTGATAATATACAAACATAATAATAAGTGAAGAAGCTAAAAAGTATTAAAAAGTAAAAAAGACATCACAAGCAGTTATCATAGAAAGAGAAATCATCTAATCTATTGCCCTATAGATTTCTCAACATGGTTTCAAAGCTAAGGTTGGTTAAGGGCATAATGAAGATCTCTACTACGTTGAAGAAATTCCTAAGGAAGTGTATGAAGGTAGCAAGTCATCTCAAGAAGGGCATCAAAAAAGTATGGGATCTCTTATTATTTTTTAAGAAGGAAGTGACCAAGACAACTACAAAGGATGAAGGACTATTCTCGCACTCACTGGCACATTTCAAGATGAGAATATTTGGGAAATCGACATTGGAGCATCCAAACATATGACGGGCCAACACAAGCAATTGAAGGCATTATCAAAAGGGAATTCCTCTTACTCCATATAACTTGGTGACAATAGAAGTTACCCTGTAAGAGGAATTGGATCAACTTCACTTGAGCTGAAGAATGGAGGAAACATTCATCTCAATAATCTTATTTGTTCCAAGTTTGCACAAAAACTTACTTTCCATTTCATGTCTAGAAGACAAGAGTGAGTTGCTTTCATTGATGGAAAGGTTGTAGTATGGGGTAAAAACTTAAGCATAGAAGATGCAAGAATGATTGGGATCCGTGAAGGAAGACTTTACAAATTGTTAACTCCCCTCGCTCAAGCTTTGCTTCACATTGAAGTTAGCCCATGTGAACTTTGGCATGTAAGATTTGGTCATCTTCACTACAAAATATTACCAACCCTAAACTCTATAGTGAATGGCATCCCCGAACTGAAAGAAGATCATGAAGGAGTATGCAAGGGATGTGCATTGGGTAAGAACACCAAGAGACCATTTGGAAGCATTGCTGCAAGGTCAAAAGAAATCTTGGATCTTATTCATTCTGATGCTTGTGGTCCTATGAATCCAAAGTCACTTGGAGGTCATCTAAATTATGTCACTTTCATAGATAACCATTCAAAGAAAACTTAGATTTACTTAATGAAATCCAAGGACGAAGTATTTACCAAATTTCAAGAATACAAAGTTGAAGTAGAGAACCTTACAGAAAGTAGAATTAAGATATTAAGGTCTGATAATGGAGGAGAATACACATCCAAGGAAATTATAGCCTTTTGTAAGGAGTCTAGGATTAAGAGGGAGTTGATAGTCCCTTATAGTCTCGAGCAAAATGGACTTGCAAAATGAAAGAATCAGTCCATTGAAGAAAGTGTAAAAGTTATGCTACATGATCAAGATTTGCTGAAATTTCTGCAGGATGAAGCAATGAAGGTTGTATAAATACAAAATCTAAGTCCCCACGAGTCATTAGATAACATGACTCCTGAAGAATTATTCACTGGGAAGAAACCAAGCATGGATCATCCCCGAAATTTTGGTTGTCCTATCTATATTCATATACCGAAGGACAAGAGAAAGAAGTTGAATCCATCAAGCATGAAGGGAACATTTTTTGGCTACAGTAATTCTTCTAAAGCCTATAGGATCTACTTAAAAGGACACTGAATAGAAGTCAGTGAAGATGTGATATTTGACGAAAGTATTGCATTCAAGAAATCAAAAGATCTCCTTATGGACTATAATGATTATGAACTTTCGGTATTCGAAGAGGAAGTTACGAGGGAGGAAGAGGAATCAAATCATGAAGATGAAGGTCCTAGTGAACCTATACAACCTGTGGTAATTCCCGAGACTAGAAAGAGACCTAATTGGTTGAAAACTACTCTATTAGACGCAAAGGGACATGGAGCGACTAAAGGCACATTTAGGGAAAACAAGAAGCCCAAAAGGTACTCTGAGTATGTTGCATATATGGCAAAGCTAATAGAAGCAGAGTCATCCACCTTTGAAGAAGTTGTCACTAAACAAGAATGGAAAGATGCAATGAATGAAGAATATCAATTGATAATGAAGAATGGGGCTTGGATGATTGTACCTAGGCCTGAAGACAAGTCTGTACTATGTAGTAACTTCCAAATGGATTCACAAGATAAAGCATGCGGTAGATGGAAGCATTGACAAGTATAAGGCAAGATTTGTGGCTAGGGGCTTCACCCAACTAGAAGGCATCGATTATTAAGAGACATTTACTCCAACAGCAAGGTATACAACTATACGATCATTGGTCTCTTTGGCAACATTGATGGGATGGAATATACATCAAATGGATGTCAAAACTGCATTCCTGAATGGCACAATTGATTAGGAAGTCTATATAGAGCAACCCTTGGAATTTGAAGTCAAAGATAGAGAGGCATGTGTTTGCAGATTGAATAAGGCATTATATGGCCTTAAGCAACCAAGGGCATGGTATGCAAGGATGGATGCATACCTACAAAGATTGGGCTTCACAATGAGTTATGTTGATCCAAATCTCTACATCAAGGTTGTAAAAGGTGAACCTGTGATTATCTTCTGTATGTGGATGATCTTCTCTTGACAAGTGTAGAAGGTCGAATTCAAGAATGCAAGAAGCAGCTAGCAGCAAAATTTGATATGAAGGATCTTGGGCTGATGCACTACTATTTGGGACTAGAATTTTGGCAGGGACCTAATGAGATCTATCTAGGTCAAGGGAAGTATGTGATTGAGATGTTGAAGAGGTTTGACATGATGGATTCCAAACCAATGACAACCTCAATGATCACAAACTTGAAAAGACTAAGGAGTTCTTAATTAATCCCAGTGGATCTGACTAAGTATAGGCGATTGATTGGCTCACTAATGTACATGGTGAAGACTCGACCAAGCATATGTTTTGCAGTGAATGTCCTCAGTCAATTCCAAGTGGAGCCTAAGCATGATCATTGGATAGCAACCAAGCACATTCTGAGATATTTGCAAGGAACAATCCAACATTGCCTTAAATATGAAAGGAGGAATGATGTCCACTTAATTGGGTATACAGATTCCAACTTGGAAAGCAGTGAGCAAGATGGAATAACCACTACAGGAGGATGTTTTAGTTTGGGATCCTCCATGGTCTCATGGATGAGCAAAAAGCAAGAACCAGTTGCTTTGAGTAGTGTTGAGGCTAAATATATTGTAGCCTGTGAACTTTGAAGTAAGCAGAGAAGTTGTCTGGTTGAGGAAGTCGTTGTTCGACTTATTTGAAGGACCAATGGACCCTACAGTGATACATTGTGATAACACCAGTTGTATAAGATTGTTTGAAGACTCAGTGTTTCATGGAAAGACAAAGCATATAAACAAGTGTCACTACATTCAGAAGCTAGTACAAGATGATGTGTTATAGCTACAGTATATCTCCACTGATGATCAAGTAGCTAACATATTGACAAAATCTCTTCCTAATAAGAAGCTTATGTATTTGAGGAACAAGCTTGGCATGGTTGATATATCCTCCCTAGTTGAGAGGGAGAGATAGGCACATCACTCATGTCTTCACTTGGGAAAATAAAATAAAGGATTGGGTAACCATATGGCATTTGATACTCTTTGAGGATGAGATAGGGCATCCAAGATAAGAGTAGACGAGGACCAATATTCTTTGAGGACTAGCTATCCAAGATAAGAATAGTCCAAGGAAAGACATTCTCTGTGAACATCCGGGTGGGGTATGTACCTTGAGAGACAATGATGATGGTGTCTATAAATCATTGGTCTTGCCAACATCGTGCTCTAATCTTGTGGAGAGATAAGAGTTGTTAGTCAAGGCCTTGCTATGTGACAATGTCGGTCGTTATGATGCTAAATAGACAGGTTACCAATCCAACTCTTCTTATGAGATCTCTTCAAATTGAGAATGTCCATGTACCATTTATGTACCTCCCTGTTTAAGAGGGAGTGTTGAAAAATGTGTAACTAGGTTAGGTCTTCATAAATATGAAATGTACTTTTGATTCTTGTATTTTGTAAAATAAAAGAAAAATTATTATTCTTATTTTTGGAGCATGGGTTTCATGCTCAATGTATTTTATTTTAGAGGTCAAGCAACCATTGAGTGCTTCTAGGGTTCATCCTAGGTCAAGAAGTCAAAAGAGTCATTTTCATAAGTTGAAGACTCCATCAGGCACACTGTAACTTGTAAAGAAAATTTTTTTGTAAATAAAAGTATCAAAATACCCTTCAAGACCAAGTCAGCTTGGTAGCTGGGAAATCGGCCTATTTTGAGGAGCCACGTCCACCTTGAGAAGCCTATATAATGGAGGGAACTCGACCTCCTTGAGGGACATTCATCACTCACTCATTCAAGCAAAGGAGAAGAGCAAGAAGGCTAGCAAGGAAGGAAGGGGACGAAGAAGATTGGTTTTGGGCTAATATTCTCTCACACGTGTGAAGAAGTGAAGCTAGGGTTTGCTGCTTCGAGGTCAATATTCTCTATCTACTGGCGCAGTATCAAATCTATTGGAAGAAGGATCTACTAGGTCACCTTCTAGCCCTAGACAAGGAAGCAAGGCAAGCGAAGTTGCTGGGAGGCCTTGGAACGCTAAGTTCATCACACATGTGGTTGCAGAAGTAGTTGCAGGAGGCTGAAAAGTTCAGACCTGTAATAGAGGCTGAAATTTTGAATTTGGGGGTCGAAGTTGCGTTGTTGGAAGAGATTTGATTGAGTTTGACTTGGACAAGGGAAGCACGTCATCAAGAAAGGTTGGATTTGGTCTTGGAGGGTATTGGTCTTGGTCTAGAGGTCTTGGAATTCGTCAATTGAAGAATTTATAAGAGAAGAGACTTTGCGAGTTTTTCTCTCAAATGGAGAGGTTTTGGACCTGGCTTGCAGCCTACATTTTGTGTTATTGTGTTCTATTGTTCTTCTTGTTTTGGTAGTTGTTTGATGATATACAAACATAATAATAAGTGAAGAAGCTAATAAGTAAGAAAAGGTAAAAAGACATCACAAGAACTTATCATAGAAAGATAAATTGTCTAATATATTGCCCTATAGATTTCTCAACATTATGTACTCTAATTTATCATTGTTAATAAAATAGCTCAATTGTTCGGCTCTATTTTCCCAGTGTTTTGATGTGTATATGTGGTATTTCATTTATGGTTGTTGTTTCCTTGTATATGTCTCTGTTTATTGCTGTAAATTTCAATTCGGAACCTTGCAAAGCAGGAACTAGCATATAACAAAGGAAATCCAGATGAAGGATAACCAAAGTAGTTGAACAGCATGAAGCCAACAGTCACCAGATTCAGAAAAGCAAGACAGCAGAAGCAAAAGGGTCCACTACCATCAGAATTACACAATAAGTAACAATCAATAGCAGTTGTTCTGATTGGTATGGACAAAGAGTCTTCCAACCAAGGATATCACTAGAAGAAAGCCAAAAAACAATTTAAGATTACAGTGGAAGTTAAAGCAAGAGATGACAAGAAAAATAACACCACTAAGATAGTCAGGAAGAATAGTGATACTGACAGTGGCAGAGCAGTGGGTAAAAAGGAGAATTTCCCAACAAAAGGGCATCATGAAACAGGAAACCAGAGGCATTTCCAAGGACAGCACAAGAAGGTACCGAAGAAGGCAAAATCCGATAAAGAACCATGGCAGCAACAGAAGAAACCTTGCAAATGCAAGAGTAGAAAACCAAGGACCGAAAATTGAACTATATGAGACTTAAGTAGAGCCTAATAAAGAAGTTACAACAGAACTAAAGTAAAAGTGAATAAAGAGAAGGAAAAGACATAAGATGAAGCAAATCCAGCAATAGCAGTTCCTGCAGAACAAGTTCCAACGGGAAAATGACCCAGAAACCAACATATCTGCTAACAGCAGAACCTAAGAAGGTAGCAACAAAGTCAGCAGTCACCTGAAAGTAAGCAAAGTCCAAAGTAGAGGACTTCAGTCTTGCAACAACAAATTGTTAACTAGCAAGGTCTAAGCACAAACCCTCCACCAGGGTTCCATTCTCCCTGTGATCCACCCCAAGGGAATGGCACGGGTTTTGAAGGGATAAGGTCAGGCAAAGTCTGCAGCAATTTTACCAGATTCGTTACCCCTATACTGGCACTTAAGCCAGAGAATCTCAGACCTGTGTAGTGCATCCCCTTAGCGCATATTATATGTACTACCCAGGTTATTTCTGGCTCCAGGAATTGCCTTGTGGAGGAGATTAACAAGCATTTGATCATAATGTCAAAAATTATTAACTCACACAACATGCACCCCCCTGCCCCAATAAACTAGCCATGGAAATTTAATGCATCTTTTATCTCTTTTCAACGTAGAAACAAATGAATGACGACCTGAACAATTTACCACTAATTCCAATGGACAGGACCTGAGAAAATTGCATTTATCATTTCAAACAAAGAAAAAGGCATATTTAAATCCAACCCAAATCTTACATATTTAAGTAATAAAGTTCCCAACTTGACACCAGCTCTGAAGGCTTCATCCCAAAGTTGATGCAAAATGTGGTGCCTGCTCACATTGCCAGTATCAGATCCTAGAATTCGTTATGTTAACAAGTACATCAAACTGTGCTTCAGATATATGATTTCGCGCAGAAGCCCATGTCACTCTTAGCCATCGACCTTGTCGCAAAATGCAGAACACTTGATAAGGTTACTTACATTTCTGTAATATGTCCTCCTCGTCCTCCAGCGCGAACCCATTTTGGGCAAACTCTGCTTTGATTTGTTGATCCATGAGGGTGTGCCCGAAGAGTGAAACAGTAAGCAAGAGCCACCAAAATTGTGAAAGAAAAATAAGCCTCAATCTGAGTCGAGAGGGGAGGTAATGGTTTGCTTTCCCGCCATCTGATTGGATTCATAACCCAAGTTTTTTAATGTATCCATTTATTATTCATTGTTACAACATTACAAAACTGTAATATAAAATGTCACTCTAAACGCGTGAATATATATATTTTTCCCGCTCAAAATTATGGGAGGAGAAATTTGTTTTCTTTAACATTATTTTAAATTAATAAATTTGTAAATATTAAACGCTAATATATTATTTGGTTATAATAAAAATATTGGAGAGTGTGAAATCTATTTTTACATTAAAATTAATAATTTATTGATTTGAAATTAAAATTGGATAGAGATTATCTTAGAAATTATGATGATAATGTTTAATACTTTTGGCATAGTTGGTGATACAATTTTCTCTTTAGGTGAAAAGGTTATATGTTTGAAACCTTGTCAACACAAATTCAATTATGAACATGGGCTGGTATTATTTAGGTTAGGTGTGATTTTTGGATGATTTTGACAATTTAGGTATCTTTAGGTTAGAGTTTCTCAAGTTATAGGTTAGTTCCACGGATTTGCAAACGGAACAATCTAATCATCAGACATTTTTAATTTTTTTCCGATAATCTAGCAATTAAAAAAAAATGTGAGATTGTGTATTTTTTGTTGTTTAATATGTGTTTTTAAAAGCATGAATGAATTCAGCATCCTCAAAAACCCTTCTAACACTTTAAATGTGCAAATCACTGAGTTCCAACTTACCATTCTAAGAAATCCCAACCCAATTTGGGAGAAAATCGACCTAAAAATATTGTCAAAAAATATCAAAAATGTCTCACATTAGACTACGTGATTTGCGATTTGCGAACAAACTAAGAAAATAACAAAAAGGGTTTAGTCTAACTTATAGATGAAATGGCCTTTTTTCAAAACATCTTGTTGATTTTAATCAAAATCCAACTAAGATTTTTTTTTTTAAATTAGTTTAAGTTATTTAATTTGTAGAGTTTGAGTGTCCCAAGGATTTTTCAGGGTGTTGAATCCATTTATTCATTCAAAAATGTATTTTAAACAACAACAAAAAATCATAATCTTGCTTGAGATTTTATCGCTAGATTCAGGTGAAAAAAACTATTTTGTCTATAAGTTAGACTCCACCTAACGAAAATATATTTTAACATTTTTCTAAATTTTCAAAATTGATACTTATTTAAAAAATATTAATAATTAAAAAAAAAATATTAATAATAATAATACTTAACATTTTTCAAAATTTAGACTTTTTAAAAAAATGATAGTATTTAAATTTGAAAATTTTCTCTTCTAAAATTAAAAATATTTATTAAATCATTTTTAATTTATTTTCAATTGAAATTTAATTATGGATAAGTGTCTTACATTGAAAATTTAGTCTTCTCACATTTCACAATTCATCATGGTCATAAACGTTTTCAACAACTTCGAATTGTTTGATTTGTGAGCTTGTCTAGATGCATTTAATGTTACATTATCAAAATAAAAGGTAAAAATGCTTTCTTTAGTTCAACGTGGGATAAGGGGAGAAGTTTCTCAAAGGAAACAGAGAGATGTCTAAGGTAAGCGCAAGTAAGGTCATCTAGATTGTGATTAGTTTCATCCTCTTGATCTACACTCGCTTTGGCCCTATAACTAATTTCCATTATGAAATTGTTGTTTCAACCATCCGTAGGGGGGCAAGACCAAGTCATCCTAACCTGGCCTCCCCCAAGGAGCCCATCCTTTGGTTTTTTGCATTATTTCGAACGAATATTAGGCTAGCATGCATGGGGTGACAGAGATGTTATCCTGGATTTTTCAAGTTGAGTGGTGGTTCATGCCTGAAGAGAACTACACCTCCATCGACTGGACTAGGGGAGACGAGTGGAGTCCATGCTCCAACAGAAGTCTATCCCTCCAAAGCATTTTTAAGCAAGTATTCTAGCTACTTGTCATCAATTGCACTATTCTATACAATCCTTTTGAAAATTGATTTATTGTTAAGGTTTGGTGGCTATAGTGTGGTCCTGCATGTATAGTCTTCTCATTGTGGTCTTGCCTACGTAGCTCACATTCTAGAAGTTGGTTTCTTATTTCCACTAACATGATTTTGTTTCTCTTTCCACCACCCCACACCCCCCGACTCGCACTCCCCTTTGCGCCATGACCCACCCCTATGCATTCTTATCGTTGTTTCCCTTCCCTTTGCCTGGGTATTGACTCTCCTTATCTCCATTGCTACTTAGCATGGTATGCTCTTCACTACCCCCACGAAGCTCTACCCAGTGCATTCGGTAGCCCCCATGCCTCCTTGTTCCTCCCTCTTTGCACCAGCATGCCTAGACAGTTGGCTCTGAGCCACTGAGGCTCCTCTAGCAGAGTAAAAGGGAGCACTCGAGCTCACCCTCGCACCCACAATGCAACTAAGCGTTATCACACACAAACCACTACTAAAATTCAACATGAAATTGAGAATGCAGTTGTGGAATTCCATGCAGAAAAAGTTGAATTCTCGGATGCGGAGGTACTAGCTTCAGTGGAAAAATGGGTCCCTAATCAAAGGCACACCTGGGGATGCCAAAACTAGTACATTTTCCTTATTGAACTATTCTTGAAGTCCCTACTCAACAAAGTGATCTTAGAGCGCCATGAAGCCAAAAGAGAGATTTTAATGCAGTTAGATGAGGTACTGCTGGAGCATCGAGACCTGGGCCTCGAGCATTGAGATATGGCCCTAAGAATTGCTTAGATAGAGGCTAATTTGAATCACGGCAAGGGTCCTACCTCGCCAAGCACCCTTGTGAAGCCCATTAAAGTGTCTACCTCATCTTAAGCTACTTTGATGGCTTGCAATCTCACTAATGTGATATTCCATTCTCAGGATAATATGCTTCCTATTTTCAGATTTTTTATCTTCAATTTATCGTAGCTACCCTATGTTTATGTCATCAATGTTAAATATGTTGGCATACTCGGACATAGATGGTGCAACATATGTTGTTTTTTTCTCAATTTTTTGTCCAAATCTTCACTCTTCCACCACTAGTCTGGTTTCCCTAGTAGTAAACCACGACAGTAAAAGAGAAATCTATGTAAATCTATTGTATATCTAATAGAAGTTGCATAATTTACTCTAAAAAATGGTAAAAAAATCAACATGGGATAAAAGGCACTCATGTTACCCTAATTTTAAAGGTAAATTTAATCTCAAATTCAATAGGAACTATGTTGGAAGTTAGAGTTCCAACCTTATAATGGGAACTTTACCAATAGAATTTTATTCATAAAGGTTTTGGGACTTTGACTAATTAAAAAAAGAAGAAGCTAGACTCGTCATAGATGAAACAATTAGAATGCATGTTGATCCATTTTCATGCATCGTCTTTCACTTTTGGTCCTTCACTCTGATGAGTTTTCTTTTCTTCCTTCCTATTTTCACAATCCACCACGTCTCATAAATTCAATTAAATATCAAGAGAATTTTCATAACACTTTATCATATTTATAACTTGTACAAAAATCCATGTTGTGTGGAGATCCATTTCTTTGAAAATTCCCCCCCCATTCCACACAAATTCATCTTCAAAACAATGGTCTTTCAGTGCACCCTGCACATTGACATTGCATAGAGCATTCTCTTGCACAAAATTTGTTTCATACTTAACCTTTGTATGGTGATTATGGTGCAGAAAGCCTTGAATAGTCATGCCCCGCACATTTCCTACCACCACACGTCTTTACTTCTGCACTCCTATATAATTTTCACATACTTGGTGATATTTCAAGTGTTCTAATTATCCACCTTACACACTTGTCGAGGGTCACTTATGGTTCATTAATGAGATTCTATTTACACAACGAAAGGCATTGATTCATGGTTAATGTGGATTTACTATCTTTTTTTCCTGTGAGTAACCAACATTTTCAATTGACTTTCAATTATGGGATGCACATGTCCTCAAGAAAATGGTACGTGATGAAAGGATGTTTCAGTAAATAATGTTCATAATTCAAGCCTTTAAAGAATCATAGCACTGTAACTCATGAAGTGATAATCTCATGTATATCAAAGACATTTGGAAAAAATAAGGAAAATGGTAGGTACAAGAAGATTTTTTTTTTTTTTGTCTAGGGATTATGAATGGTTATCAAATTTAACTCCAAAAAAAAAACTACAAAACAATATTTGCACAAATGGCTTAGTAAAAGTTGGGTACATACGTAAAGTATTTGATTTTATGGAGCTAATTTCCTAGTCTGCTCGACGATTTAATGCCAAGAGTAGAACGATTCGAGTGGGAATCAAAGGAAAGAATCGAGTCACTTTAACTCCTAAATTTTTCAAACGAGTAGTCCTAAGTGTGATTTTTTATAGGTTTTCTAGTCGATTTTTCTGGTCTAATTTCTCTAAAATCTGGCAAGAATTCATTGAAGACATAATTTTGATGGGTAACCAGCACAATCGAAGTGTCCTGGAGGTTTTTTAGGGTGCTAAATTCATATATACACTCAAAAAAACAGTTTAAATAACAGAAATCAAGATTTTACGTCAATTTTTTTCACCAAATTCCAACACCAGAAACTCCAAAAAATCACACTAAAAACAATTATGTTTTCAAAATGATATTCCGGCTTCAAGACCCCCAACAAAAGTCTTAAACTTCCTTGTGCAAACTCTTTTATGGATTCTCAAGGCGGTGGGTCAAATTTATTAAATTATTTCTTAGCTCATTAGCCCAAATGTTAGTGGACGTTTCAACTATTGATATATATTTGTTGGCGAAGTTGTATCGAGATTTTTACATCGTTATTTGCATGTTTAACGAGACGAGTGTCCAGACCTAAAATTTTGAGGTCAATTCTATATGATTTCTATTTTCCTAGCCATATTTAGTTGGGTTGTTGTAATCTCAAATAAGATATCTTACTTGTTAGACAGCAACTTCAAAACTCAAAGAATTTTCATGATTGCATATCTTGTCATAGTGGTTGTTTACTATAATGTGTTCAAAGGATTACCTCTAAACAATCATTTAAATGATGAGAAAGAGTTTTTTTTAGTTATAGGACCTAATTCTCTAAAAAATAGACGGCACGTTTTCAATTTTGCTTTGTTAAAGATAAATTGTTTCAAGAATTTAGTACATATTAACTAGTTTAGACCCATTATGAATAACTCACGTGGCATAAGACTCCTTAAGAGGGAAAGGAATTTATGTGCAAAAAGAAGAATATATTTATATAAAGTTATATGGATATGAGGGAAGTCTTTTTCTTCTTCTTATATTTGTTTATGACTCATGTTTTGTAGATGAAGTTTGTAGGCAATACAAAACATGGTTTATCCTTTTTTACAAGAAGAAAAATAGGCAATCTATTTCTTTGCCATTTAATATATTTAACATGGCAGTAGGAAATTCTTCCCATCTGATAATTTTTTTCTAAAATTATTAATGCATATAACCCAAGGGAAGTGGGACCCCACAAAGGTTTTGATCCCTATGGATTATTTTCTAAACATTTGGAATCTAAGAGATATGGTAATATTTTCACCAGGATTGTGGAAACAATTAGAGACAATGGCCCAAATACTCCAAAAAAAGAGAAAAGGAAAAACATGCAATGAAGATTCAATAAATGAAGTCGGTACCAATTCTTAACTTTAAAGGACCAAAACGAAACAAAGAGGAAGGAATGCAAGTAAGGGATAATTGTCTTCTCCCCCAAGGCACGTAGAAGTTACAAAAAAAAACAAAAAACTACAAAAAAAAAACAAAACAAAACAAAAAATGAGAGAGAAGTGAACAATGAAGGAGATGTTGGAGGAGGTGACGGATATGGTCTCCCCTGTATAGACATTAAGAAAACACATATTGTACCACAATCTAAACAGAAGAGAAGCCAAAGTAAGAAGGGTTCACAAAATTCTGAAGGGTCAAGAGACATTGACATGGAAGTAGACATTGTTATTATACCTCGGTGGGTAGCATTGAGAATTATTGAAAGTTGAATAATAACAGAACAATTGGCACATGATTAACCATATGTTTTTTAAGGACAGTATTTAACAAAGAGGAAAGGATGATCCATGTGGATATTGGTGGCTACCCGCTTATTCCACTTAGACCCCCAGCATTGTTTCTTTCAATTTCCTTAATTGTAGCACAATTTACTATTTTTGGCAATTTTTTGGCTCCTGAACTTATGGAGTCGTTTTAAGGCCCTAAACAATGTTTTTTTTTTTGAAATTGGGCAAATCAATAGCCCATGGTATGGGTTTGTAGTCGAAAATTGTATTCCTCAGATAGATATCTCTAATGAGGTATCGTACGTGTCAAACAAAGATCGTATGCCAAATTTACAACCCCGAAAATTTGGTGTACCAACTAACCCCAATGGAGCTAAAAAAAATTTGGCACTTCATCTCATAGGGTTAGGTTTTTTGATGTATGGGGTTTTCCCTTATTTCTCAATAATAAAAAGGCATGAGAGCCTCATTGTAACACAGTTCAAAGGTCAGCTGTGGTTTCCCTTCATGCTCCGACCGTCCATTACCAAAGGATTTTTAGTGCCCATGAGCGTTTCGACCACAACATACCCAGTTTCGGTGCAGGCGAGTGGAAACCATAGTTTTGGGTGAGACGGGAAGCTCTGCCCAACTACCTTAGGCTAGATGCAGAATGTCGGTGGTTGTTGACGATGGAACGATGCTCAGTGACAATTGTTATTAATATAAGGTGGCTTTCCTTACTTCCCAAACCAATGTTGGGGGCTTGGTTCCCCATAATATTCTTCGTGCTAGCTGGAACTGCGTTGTGGACTCACACTGCCCCTGTTCTACCCCATTTCGCGCTTTTGGATGCCACCGAAATTATACCTCATCTTCCACACAAATGCACTTGTTGCCTCAAGATAGAAATAGATGCTCCGTTGTATGGAGGCACGAATATACATTCTCCTGGGCTCCTTCCCAACCAACAACCCAAAGAAAATATATTATTACTTGGGCCTTGAGTACTGGCACTGATTAGAGACAACAAAAGGGAATCTGACACTATGCATCAGGTGACTCCATCCTATTTTCAATTTTTTATTAAACCCCCTGCGGGGAAAAATATTTTACTTTGGGTACACTATACAGACTGGGTGATACAACTGAAATAGAATATCAGCCAAACATTGGGTTACCCAATACATCTGCAATCCCTGCTCTGCGGAGGCATAACATTACAATATTACGGGAAGCAGAGGGTCTACCATAACTCTTGACCTGCGGCTGAGAGGTGGTGTTGTGGAACAAGGCAACACAAAAGGTAATGGGGAAGCAAGGGGAAGCAACACCTCCAAACAAGGACACACAAAAGGAGCCTCCTCCTACAAGAACATATTACAAGGGGAAAATAAAGATAAGGCACCTACATAACCAGTTGTTAGTGCCCTAACCCCTACATAGTATAACAACTGAATCATACACCATTATTGACTTTAAAAATTCCATAGATTGATGATAATTGCACCTCATTTGAATCACAAGCAGTCATATGCCGTTTCAACTGCTTTTGGCCTAAACCAATGGATCTCTTTCATTGGATTTTCACAAACAAGACAATGGAGAGTGAAATTTATCTTTGCTCCAAAGTTTTTTTCATTGTCAAGTTTCAAACTTCGGAAGCTAGAGACATTATACTCTTGGATGGTCTGTGGTTTTGGGGCTCTATGGGACTCTTCATTACCCCATGGTTCTTGGAATTTGATGCAAACACTATGGTTGTTTCTAGAATGCTGGTTTGGGTCAGGTTGTACAACCTCCCCCTGCATTTTTAGAATGATTGTGTTCTAGAAGGCATTGGGAACATCATCAAGAGATACATCAAAATAGATACACAACTATTAGAGGAGAGAATCTACACTTTCACACGCATTTGTGTGGAATTAGATCTCAACAAAGGATTACCGGAAAAAATATAGTTGATATACAAACATCAAGATTGGACGCAACACCTAGATTATGAAAACATTGCCTTCAGATGCAGAAATTGCAGGCAGACCAGTCATTACAAAACACATGCCCTGATGCCAAAATAGATAACAAAAAAAACTAAAAAGGTTGGGAAAGCACCCAAAGGGTGGCAATTTCCCCCCATGTGGACGAGAGGAGGATGTTGAAGAAGAAGCGGAAGACCCCATCCTAAATGAGAACAATCAATCAGCAATAGGACTAGAGGCACAAGGAAACGAATCACAAGACCCATTTGAACTACAAAATCCCCCGGTATTGCCCGCAAAGGATCCAATGGCTTTGGACAACGATGGGAATAAACGACATCAGACAACTCAGACTTAAACAAGGAAAATGGAGCACCTATAGTTGAAAATCAGCTCGCCTTGTCTCCTCCACACCATCGCAAGGTGCATGGCGAAAGGTTGAGAAGAAAAAAGGGAGAAAAAACATAATTTTTCTCCTCCTCTGTATTTTTATGGTCTCTTGTATGAACTTTGAACACTAGTCTCGACTTAAAGCACTTCTCAAAGCAACGATAGAATAAGTAATGCACTTCTCAAAGCACTTAAATTTGTTGAAGATATCAAGGGACCATAAGTAACTTTAGAATATATGATTATAACAGAGGAACAATTGGAGGGAGATTTGAATGTGGTTAAAGCTTCATGGGCCAATAAGTTTGATGGTCTCATGAAATTTCCATGGGAAGAAATTAAAATGTGGTTGGTTACCTTTCTTAATGACAATGAAGACCACATGGCATTAATGGAACATATGCGCTTTGAATTAAAATAAATTGAAGAAGAAATATTTGCTCTCTCGGTTGAATAAGACATTATAGTTCTATTGTTAAAATAATATAATAAAGAATGGCTCAAGAAATCATCACTACGACTTATTAACCCATATTCACTTCCCAAAGGTGGTTACAATAGAAATTCTCGAGTCTTAGATAAACACATGCACACATATAAGAAGACCTCGACTCAAGAGAGAAAGAGAGATCATTGCCTCCACCATTCATGTTCTATTTTTGTGAGTCTATTTTATATTCGAAGCAATTATCTTCTTTCAAACATATTTTGATCGTCCAACTTTATTAATTGTATTGTCATTTATAAAGTTGATCGTTGATTGCATTTCTTTTTTTTTTCTTTTTTTTTCCTACTATTATGTTTTTCTTCTTCTTGCACTAGTTTGTGATCGATATTTCGTATCTGAAGTTTGCAAATAATATAGGACATGGTCCATCCTTATATTAAGAAGAAAAAGAGGCATTTCATATCTTTATTTTTTTAATATATATAATGTAATAGTAAAAAATTATTTCCATCTGATAAATTGTGCTTAAATGTTTAATGTATCTAATTCTAGGGAAGTATAGCCCCACAAAGGTTTTGGCCCTAAAGGATTATTTAATGAACATTTGGCATCTATGAGATATGGTAATATTTTCACCAATATTATAGCAAAAAGTGGAGACAAAGACCAAATAATCCAAAAAAAGAAAAGAAAAGAAGTGAGTACCAATTATTAACATTAAAGGACATAACAAAAGAGGTGGGAATGCAAGCAATGGACAATCTTTTTCTCCACCCCAGGAATGTAGGAGTTCTTCCTCTGCTTAGAAAAATCAATACTCAAATAAGAGTAGAGAAGTGAATAATGAGGGAGATGTTATAGGAGGCGATGGAGATGATATCCATTACATAGACATTAAGAAAGCACATATAGTACCATAGTCTAAAAGGAAGAGAAGCCAAAGCAAAAATATTTCACAAAATCTGGAAGGGTCAAGAGAGATTGATGACACGAAAGTGTAAAATGCTAATGTATCTCACCAGGAAGCATTGAGAATTGTTCAAATCTAGGGAATAACTAAGAAATTGGCTCACGAGGAACCAATTGTTTTTGAAGAACAATCTTTAGTAATGCACAATTCCTAAACCTCCAAAGCAAGACAGGAATATTTAGGTCCCATATTTGAAATCAATAATATATATTATGAGATTTAGAGCAAATGTGCCTGTGAGAAATTTATATGAGGGCCCATCTTCAAGCTAACAAAGAGAGTTTATTTTGTGTAATGATTCATGGCTAGTTCCACGTGAGGGGGATTGGCCCCCTCCTTTAGTCAAATTGTTTTAGGAGTTTGTAGGAACACTTGATCTACTAGAAACACCTCCCAAACCCATCATCACTTGCATCCTTTTAAAAGTTGAGCTGGAGATAATGGATACTCCTGTCACTCGGAGAAAGCACTAGTTTGAGCATTTTGAAAAAATTAAATTCAAGGGCGTTGCCTACCAAAATAAGTGCAAGATCCAAAGTATGAGGTAAAATTTAACAAGATTACATAATACGTCCAATATATGCACAATCATGCTCTAAGCTATAGTCTGTCATATTATGGCCCTAGATGTAGAAAGAAGCACCCACTTAAAGAATGTCCTAGACGTAGAAATAAGTACCCACTTAAAGAATTTCTTTAGACAATATTAACATTTGTGTCATATGTACATGTAAACATCTGATTGAGAAATGTCCCTCTTGAACTGGGTTGAAGGAAGTATACCAAGGAGAAGACCAAACAATTAAACAATTATGCACATTAGCACCAACAAGACCTTGGAAACCAAGCAGATTAGGTATATTTGAAAAAAATGTGACGCAATTTTCTTCTTATAATCATCAACAATATTCACAACAATTTCCAAATTCTAGTATGCCATGAAAAACATGTCCTCCACAAATAGGTTCCAAGTTATACTTGGAAACAAGGATGGCGAGGACCTAATTATGGGAACATGCTTACTTACCAGTACCATGTGCTACCCCAACAAACTTATCCACCACTATATCAACAATCACAAACTCCACTAATGGCACAACCATCACCACTTCCACAAATCCAACAATTACAATTACCACCTCCTGAACCCCCCAATGCCAACTCAACCTTCTGCCCAACCATTTCCTAACCTAAACAATAAATCAATTCATCTTATTCATAACACTAAGTTACCACCTTTTCCCCTTACTTAATCACCCATGTGGAATTACAAGATATACATCTCAGGTTGGGGAGGTTGCTTAATAAAAATTATTTTGTAATTATTGAAGAACAATCAAATGATGAGACCCCAAAACAAATAAACAATGATGAAACAAAGTAATGGTCCCTTTAACATCATATCTTTCTTAGTCACTCAATTGGCCTTCTTATTCCGAGAGGTTGAACTTGGAAAAACCTATTTACTACTATGGACATGATTTGATGACAAAATTTAAGAATGTATGCACTATAGTTCCCCTATTACAAGCCATTAAGGACATCCCAATTTATGCTAAAACCATTAGGGAACTTTGTTTAAATAAACCAAGAAGGAAAAGGATGGAACTAAAACTTATCAAGTTTACTGGAAAGACAATAAATCTTTATGAATGGAAATCATTTCAGAGAGAAATATGTAGACCCATGTAGTCCCATTGTTTCAGTCCATATTAATAATATCCTTGTCCCGAATTTTTTAATTGATTTATAGGAATCCATCAACATAATGACTAAGAAAACCATGGAGTAACTGCAGTTTCTTGATCTCTATCCCACACCATTGTCTTAGAGTTAGTTAATATGTCTAAAATTAGATCTGAAAGTGTAATGGATTATATAATGGTTTCCTTAGACTCCTAGGAGTATCTTGTGGACTTTATGGCATTACAACCTAAAGTTGGGTAGGAGGACATCGCGTGATCTTAGGTAGACCATGGTTGGCCACTACAAATAAATTTATTGGTTGCCAATCTCGAAACATGCTTATCTCACAATGGGTTTCCATGAAAAACGTGATTGTATACCTTCATACGAAAACAACCCATGGAGATATCCTGTGGCTTGATGACACTAATGGTAATAAAGAAAATATTGAGCCCATCTTTATAATTGGTGAAATTGTACAATTTAAAGAATCTATCAAACAAAATTAGATCCAAAACTTGTTAAGTTGGAACCTTTACAAAATCTTGGTCTTTTATTATTTTACCTTTTAATACGAATTTTCAGGAAAATTGTGATTCACATGATCCATCATCATCACAAATTATTACATCAATAAAAAATTAGTCCAGGTAAAACCTTGCACATAAACTCGCAACTTGATCAATCCCAACGAGAACAATTAGTTAACATGTTGCAAAAACATATTGGTGCATTTTCCTAAAGCTATCACGAAATGAAAGGCATCCACCCTAGCGCTCACACACATCATATCTATACTTTGGGATATACTTGCCTTGTTAGACAACCCCATACACAAATTAATTTGGCCTTAAAAGGAAATGTCAAAGAGGAGTTGCAAAAATTGTTATATGCTGATTTTATTTATCCTATTTACGATAGCCAATGGGTTTCACCCCTAGTGATAGTACCTAAAAGGAATGGTAAATGGAAAATTTGCATTAAATAAAGAGAATTTAAGAAAGACACTTTAAAATATTATTTTCCCCTTCCTTTTATTGATCAATTTTAGAATATATTAGCTATTAAAAAGTATTAATCTTTTCTTGATGGTTTTAGCAGTTATAACCAAATACAAATAACACATGAATATCGGGTCAATATTACCTTTACATGCCCTTGAGGAACATTTTTTTACCGAGTATTTACCTTTGGATTGTGCAATGCTTCGGCTACCTTCGAGAGAGCAGTGCTAGCCATCCTTTTTTTTATCTTATTCATCATTGTGTTGAGATTTATATGGATGACTTTTTTGTGTGTGGTAACTTTTTCAATAAAGCATTAAATAATTTAGAGAAGTTGTTGATTAGATGTCAAGAAGCTAACCTTGACTTGAGCGGTATTAAGTGTTAGATGATGCAGACTGTAAAGATTGTTCTTGGACATCTTATATCTTATGTAGGGATTTAGGTTGATCCGACAAATATTGAAGTTATTACTAAGCTACCCATTCCAAAGTCTCCAAATGATGTAAGAATATTTTTAGGTCATGTTGGTTTCTATGGGATACTTATAGATAATTTTCACAAAAATAGTCACTCCTTTATTTAAATTGCTTAATAAAGATGCTAACATTTATTGGAATGAACATTGTCAAGTTGCTTTTGAAGGATTAATTAAAGATAAACTTACCAAGGCACGTGTCGTGAGGGGATCTTATTGTTCTCTTCCATTCCATATTTCAGTATATGCCTTAAACACAACCCTCGAAGTAGTTTTAGGACAACAAGAAAATCAATTATCTTATGCCATTTATTTCACTAGCAAGAATCTAACACATGCTTAAATGAATTATACAACCATGGAAAAAGAATTGTTAATAATCATGCATGCAATCAATAAATTTAGGAACTATATCACTATGTATGAGGTCTTCATTCATAGAGACCATTATGTCATATGATATTTAATGAACAAACCTATAACTAATAGCAGAATCACTAGGTGTCTTTAGTTGTTACAGGAGTTAAATACTACTATTTTTGATAGACTTAGAAAAGCTAATTTGGTAGTGGATTTTATTTTTAGGATCCATAATGAAGGATTAAAGGATCATATAGATGATTATTTTCCTTACAGTCAATTGTTTTTTATATATACTAATGTTCCTTGGTCTACAGATGTAGAAAATTATCTCGTTGTAAGGAAATTACCACAACATATTTCAGCCAAAGGGAAACAAAATATCATTAGACCCGGTGCCTCCTATTCCTAGATTAGAGGAGATCTCTTCCACACAAGACCCAACTTGATCATCATAAAATGTGTACATGAGGATGAGATGTTTGACATTTTAAAATCCTATTACGACGAACCACGTGGAGGACACTTTGTTGATAAAAGAACAAATTATAAATTTCTTCATTCATGATACTATTAGCCTACCCTTTTTAAGGATACCAAAGAATATGTTCGAAGATGTGATAGTTTTCAACGAATGGGGCACTTGGAATTATCTCATGAAATTCCCATCCAACCATGAGTATGCATTGAGCCATTTGAAAAATGGTAAAATGGATCTAGACTTTGTGGGACCCATTTCTTCAACATCAAAGAAAATTAGGTATATTTTAGTTTCTATTTATTAGGCAAAAAAAACGAGCAAAAACTAAAACCCTTTTCCATGGTACTAAACAAATAATTGTTGAATTTATATTTGAGGATATTTTTACCCATTTTGGTGTGTCCAAAGAAATTGTGACAAATCAAGGAATGCAATTCACATCAAAATTGGTGGAAACCATCACTAAACATTACAAGATCAAGCACTGGAAGTATTCTCGATACCACCCACAAGCCAATGGGTAGGTAGAGTCAAATAACAAGGTCCTTGGATAAATTATGAGCAAGACAATATAATTGCATCATAAGGATTCAATAGATAGGCTTCCATAAACACTTTGGGATTATAGAACCACATGGAGGGACACGACTATATTTACACCGTACCAGATGGTGTTCAGAAAACAAATTCTTCTTCCAATGGAGCTCCAAGTGAATAATTTTAGGACCAAATTTCCATTGGGAATGGATATTTCAGAGGCCCAATAGCATATAATAGCTCAAATGAATGAGTTGGATGAAATGTGTTAGGAAGCCATTCAATACACCACCCTCATCCAACACCAAAGAAGTAAGTGACATGATAAGTTAATTAAAAAAAAACAATTCAAACTAAGTGACTAGACTCTCATTTTTTACCCAATATTCAAGCATTTAAAGGAAGTTCAATACACAATGGTTAGGCCCTTATGAAATTGATTAAGTCTTTGATAATGCTTAAGTAAGAATTAAATGTATTAATGGTGAAGGAACACATTTTCCGGTTAATGGACATAGATTGATGTTGTAATAAAAGCCCCTTAATCGAGAACAATTTGTTCAACATTTCTTGAAACAATCCAAGACAGAGATAGTGGGCAGTGGGGACCTTTTAACTTGCTACAATTTCTTCTTGACCTATTATTTCCTTATAAATTAATGAAAAAGGAAAGAAGGAGAAAAAAATACAAGCAAAACAGAGAAAAATAGTAATAATAATAATAATAATAATAATAAGGATCCAATTGTGAAAGCCAATTCTTTGGCAATTGGACAATAATTTTGCTTGAAACCAAGAAATTGGTAAGCAAATTAATAAAAAGAAGGTTGTTACTTGTGAAAAAAGACAACGGTGCAACCAATTTCCCATTGTTGTGATTGGACGAGGGGGAGACGACGTGTCCTGGAAATCATACCCCCGAGGTTTGCTTTACACAACAATGTGATTGACCGGGATGACGTTAACCGAGATGAGTTGGTTGACACGCAAGCCTGAAGGTCCTTCCATTGGTTGGAGTTAGTGCCCACAAAAAAATTCAATCTAGTAGTTCAATCCTAAAGGAAGTGTGAGCATGCACAAGTAAAGGCCCTACGGGATGATGTAAGGGTGTGCATGGTAGGACCACACAAATGTAAACAGTTAATTGGTAGTGTTGTGGTTCCTAGAGATAGCCTTGAGTTGTGGAAGACCAGTGCCTAGGACATCTTATATAGCAAGGAGTGTATGATATAACAAGGGGAGTTATCAACAAAAGGCTCTCATGCTATCTCCTGTAAACAGGGAGGTTAAATTGAATGGGACCAAAACTTCCAGAAACTAGAAACAGGGAAGGCAACACTGCAGAGGCAAGATGCAAAACTCCAATATAAAAGCATCAGACAATTAAAAGTCAGCTTATTGTAAAGAGGGCCAGTTCAAAAATACCTCACATAAATGAATTATCAGAAGGTGTTTGTTGTGTATGAAAGATTAAGAGTATACTAGTTGTCATTGAGATGATATCCAGATACGCAATATCACCATGTAATGGGCTTATCAATTTAAGAATCCATACATGACAATATCGTTTTAAAAATAACCTCCCAAAGAAACTAATATAGCAGAAATATGGTTGAAGTGAATAGTGAAACAGTATATCATGCCTGAGCCATATTTAAATCGCTTGACTGATTCCAGCATGAGTATCAACTAGGATAAATTCGTACCAAAACCAGTGAGCCACTCGCATTCCAGAACATGATACGAGAAAGATGGATGGAACAAAATGAACAATTAAATTAGCACATATAAGAGAAAGTTACAAACTGTGAGACACCAAAGACCAGAATCCTCTTCAAAGATGGAACTCCTCCTCACTGAAACCCAACAGGATCTGTACATTCATATAAGAGTTCTACAAAAATGCATACAAAATTCTCTTACTGCCTAATTTTCTGAAAATATGGAACCCCTCATAATCTGTTCCTGGGGAGTTTTATAGGAGAAAAACTAGTAAAGGGAGTGGATGATGAACATTTAATTTGTCTCATTAAGACAGGATGGCGGAAGCGTTCACGCCCACACTGCTCAATAAACCTACGTTGTACTCTGTAGTCTAGTTGAGAGATCTCTGTCAAGTCGAGACTGACCTCGGATGTCTTCTTCAAGTCCTTCCGGCTGCCTGGAACTTTGTGCTAGCCTTCTATAATAAATGACAGGGATGGAAAGTCTGCAGGCCTCCATGCTTCCATTACTACTACTTTGACAATTCTTAAGAAGCTTTTGTCAATGTAATTAACCATTTCTGGGCTCGAGGAGGCATGGAGAATACTGTCTGAAGGTGTACCATCTGGAGAAAAATGTCCTGCAGATAATCAAACACAGGTATGGCTGTTGCGTGTGTTCTTCAGTCTTCCAACTGTGCCTTCTTCTTTTGAATGTGGGGTTAAGCTTTAATTATTCAATAATAGGCTTAAACCCCGTTAATACTTGTTGCTGATACACTCTGCCACTACTGTAGTGGCACCTCTATCTTCCAAAACACAATGACGGTGATCACGGCAGGAGAGCGAAATTTCCACTCTGTAAAACCCTGAACAATGAAAATAACTAGTTATAAAATCCAAGGGATGGTGGAAGCGATGTTGTGGAGGCCTAGGAAACGGTGGCGCGATGGTAAAAATGGAAGAAATTCCCGTGAAATGGTGAATAATAGAGTCGATGAAAGCTTACGGAGGTGTCAATATGCAGTTAGGCGAAGAAATAATATTTAGTTGTAAACCATAAGGTTTGGACCTTGGGAGGGAATACAAAGGAAATCATATGAAACATATGAAATGGGCTTGATGTGGGACTCGGTCACGGGCGGAGGGCGATTCAACGCGGACCGTCAGATCAAAGGCAATGAACGACTGCGATCAAATCGGCAGGTCGCAATCGGGGGAACGGAGAGTGACATAGTAAGACCTTTGCGATTGCGATTGGAGCAAGGTTGCGATTATACGATGGCTGTTGGATCTTAATGATAGATCAACGATGGGGATTTAATCGGAAGGGAAGACAGGCAGGCACAAAGGAGCGGAGTGGGATTAATCTGGACCGTTGGATCTTACGGGATGAATGGTCAGGATCGAATCAGAGGATCGCAATCGCAAGGCGTAGAAAGGGGGGGGGGGGGGGGTGTGATTCGACTGGTGGGATGCGATGGAGCGCCAGCCGTCAGATATGGCGGGAGATCGACGGTTTAAATGTAATCGGAGGGGCGGAAGGCAAAGGCGACGAGCGCGCATCGATTAGAATCGGGCCGTTGGATCTTACTATGGATCAACGGCGGAGATGTAGTCGGGGGATCGCAATCACAACGGGCGAAAAGTGGTAGCGATTGACAATTGCGATTGCGATCGGAGTGGGAGAAATGGGAGAGCGCGGACCATTAGATCAGATCAACGGTGGAGATTGTATCCGTGGTGCTACAGACCAAGACTCAATCGCATCGAGATTTTTAAGTTAACACATAGAAATGCGCTCGCCCGATGGTGCGATTGTGATTAGCGCCCGGGGCTTAAGCGCTTGGTCCTGGGCGCGGGCATATGGCGGAGAAGTGGTTAAGGGGCTAGGCCTTAATATAAAGTGAAAAGTGGGTTTTTGCCCCTTTTAATGCATTTTGAGGTTGGGAAAGGGTAACAGTAGGGGGGGAAAGGGGAAATCGGGCCAAACAAGGGGAACTTGTAGGATTTAAAGGGAATTTTGGGAGGATTTAGAGGGTAAGTGGGGAATTTAGAAGGGGAAGACAAAGATGAAAACAAAGCCTTAGAAGGGATGATATAAGGGGGAAAAAAAAGAGGTCTTTTGGGCATTTCTTCACAAACAGAAAGGGTTTTTTTTTATTGGAAACAACAGTGGGATTCATCAAAGGACAAAGGGCATAAGGGACTTCAAGGATGATGTGTTTTCAACAGGAATGCATTCCTTTAAAGCTCAAAGACGGTTTGACCCCCTGTTTGCTTGTCAAAAATTAATAGGGGGCCAACATGATCAACATTGGCTCCACTTGGGGACGACACGTTCTTCCTTGGGTGTGTCGAGAACTTCGCAGACCACCTGTTAATCTTCCATGTGGACACCATTATTCAACACTTCTACTTTTCTCTTTATGATTCAACACTACACCCACATTATTCAAACAAAGATGAAAACATAAAACTAATGTACAATATAATACATCAGGCTATCTCTGCCTGAATCAGAATTGGAAGTAAGGTTTGAGGAACTGGCCATTTACAGGGGCATCGAGCAAGTCTCCCTATGAATTCTCCAACCTGAAAGTGTTGTTACCCCCTTGTTTTATGATTTTAAAAGGGCCAAACCAGAGTGGGTCGAATTTACCATGTTTCCCCTTTTCAGCTCTCCGGATATCCCATCTGAGCACTAAATCACCAATCTGCAACTTCCTGTCCTTGGCATGCTGATCAAAAAGGTATTTCATCTTCTCTTGATATTCATTTAGGCTTTGAATTACCTAGTTACGTGTTTCCTCTAACTCCACCAGCTGATTTATTCTCCTGGTCACATCATCGAGCTCTTCTTGACTTTCTTGCATGAATTGGGCTACTGGTAAGGCTAACTGTATAGGGAATACTGCTGCCCTCCCATATACTAATTCATATGGGGACTTCCCAGTTGCTCTCTTGCTGGTAATCCTATTGGTCCACAGAGCGAATTTCAGTTGGGAGTCCCAATTTTTTATTTTTATTTTCGTTGATGGCCTTCTTCAGTGCCCTCACCAGAGTTTTATTTGAAGACTCTGCCAAGCCATTTCCTTGTGGGTAATAGGCTGTAGAGTGGCTTAATGTAATGTTATATTGCTGGCAAAAGCTCACAAAATTTGCAGACTTGAAGGCCTGGGCGTTATCAGTCACTATCCTGGCAGGGCAGCCAAACCTGGATATGATGTTTTCTTCCATGAACTTTATTATTACAGCATCTGTTGTGTTCCTCGCAGGTATGGCTTCCACCCATTTTGTGAAATAATCAGTGGTAGTTAATATCCACTTATGCTGACCACTTGACAGAGGATGTATTTCACCTATAAAGTCAATTCCCCATTGCCAAAATGGTTCGTCCACGTGAACGGGAATCACGGGTAGAGGTGCCAACTTCTGTCTTTCAGCAAATCTTTGACATTTCTCACAAGCTCTAACCCGGGCAAAAACATCTCCAAAGAGTTTGGGCCAGTAGAAACCAACCCTTAGGATTTTGTGAGCAGTGGCCCTCCAGCTGTAATGACACCACAGATTCCCTCATGAAATTCGACTATTATACTCTCTACCTCATCCTCTGTGAGACACAGGAGTAGGATGCCTGAGGGATCTCGCCAGTATAGCTGGCCATTGTCGACTATGTACTTCTGTGATCTCAACCTTAGCACTCTGTATTTAGCTTTATCACAGCTTGGAGGGCAGCTGAGTGTGAGGAGATATTCTACTATCTCTTTGTACCACTGACTGGTGAGGTACTTCATCTGTGTTTCCGGAGTAGTTATCTCTACTCCCTGTCGCTCTTCTTTCTTCTCAGATTCCTCACTTGCTATTATGGATAGATTTATACCCAGAGCCTGATAGTTTGATTCGGATAATATTTTGGCTAGCCCTTGTCCCTTGACCAGTTTAGTAGGGCGGATATCTAGCTCATACTCTTGTATTTTGGCAATCCACTTCCCCCTTTTTCCTTCACTATCCCCTTGGACAAGGATGTCTTTTACTGCAACTGCGGGCACAAACGCGGTGATATGGGACTGCAAAACATACATGTGAAATGCTTTAAGAGACTTCACTAGGGCATACGCCTGCTTTTCTAGTATGTTATATTTCAGTTCTGCATCACAGAGCACTTGAATGAAGAAGGCGATGGGCTGCTCGTACCCTTCTTCATTTTTTCTGCAATAAAACTCCTGCTTTTGTATGAGGTGACGCAAAAGAGAAGATCATGAACGGTTTGGCATAGTCTGGTCCTGCTAGTACAGGGGCCTCTACAAAAGCATTTTTTATCCTAGAAAAGGCCTCTTGTGATTCCAAGGAACATTTTACCTCATTATTTTTCTTCAGCATGTCAGTTATATGTCTAACTATCTCAGCATAGTTAGGGATAAACCTCCTCAGAAAATTAATGCGCCCTAGGAACACCTGCACCTACTTCTTATTTCTAGGAAGAGAAATGTCATTTATGACCTCTACCCTCTTAGGATCTATTTTTACCTTGTCTTTGGTTACAATATGTCCCAAAAGCCTACCCTCTTCTAATGCAAATAATGACTTCCAAGGATTAAGAGAGAGACCATACCTTCTGCATTTCTCAAAATTTCTACGCAAATGCTCAATGTGCTCAGTATCACCCTTTAAAAACACGGTGATATCATCGAGGTAGACCGACGCAAACTTATCTTGCTCCCCAATGAAAGCAATTTCCATGGCCCTCTGAAAAGTAGCCCCTATGTTGATCAACCCGAAAGGCATCCTGGCATACATAAACGTCCCCCATGGTGTGGTGAAAGCAGTCTTCTTCTGATCTTCTGAAAGTACAGCCACCTGATTGTAACCAGAGAATCCATCCATCATTGACATCCTAGAATCTCCTACCACTTTCTGCAGGATGTGATCCATCTTGGGCAGTGGATAATTATCCTTTAAGGATGCTCGGTTCAAATTTCGGAAATCAACGCATAGCCTTATTTCTCCATTTTTCTTTCGGACAGGAACTAGGTTTGCCACCCATTCGGAGTACCTTAACGGCACAATTATTTTGGCCTTCAACAATTTCTTAATTTCTTTCTCAATAGAGGGAAGCAGTAGGGGATTTATTTGTCTGAGCTTCTGCTTATGCGGCTTCACATCTTCCTTCAAGGGAATTTTGTGCTGCATGATGCTAATATCAAAAGTTTTCAGGTCCTGATAGGACCAGGCAAACACGTCTTTGTAAGACTGAAATAATTTCAGGTATAGCTCCTTATACTATTCTGGGACCTTCTTGGATAATTTCACAATTTTGGGGTCCGCATCAGTACCAAGGTTAAGGTCTTCTAATTGGTTTTCTTCTACCACTTTGCTTGGCTGCGGTGGGACATCGTTCTTGTCAAATAATCTTTCTAGAGGCACCAACCCTCTAGGTATAACGTTTCTCTTAAATTGCAACACTTTATTACCTGCCATTTTCTTCTCCCAATTGCTTTCTGAAGTGTCTTCAGCCTCTTCTTCTTCACAAGCATCAATCTCCATATTGGAGAATTCTCCTACTGTTTCCAGGAATCTCTTCACCTGTTCTTCATCCTCAAATACCTGCCAGTGCTTGATGTTATCTGGGATTGATGGTCGATAATGTACCTCAATTTCATACCTTAGGAGGGGGTTATGAGGTGGACAAAGTGTACAAGCAGCCACAGCAAGGGAATCGGCCATCCTATTCTGTTCTCGGGGCATGAACTGGATATTAAATGCCAAGAAAATTTTTTCCATCATGTCCCAAACTTCATTCCTATAAGCCCTCAGCCGAGGATGTTTGGTTTGACACTGATTCCTGACTTGTCTAACCACCAGTTCTGAATCTCCCAAAACTTTTAAACTTCGTATATTCATGCTGCTGGTTGTCTGTAACCCTAACAGAAGTGCTTCGTATTCAGCCACATTATTAGTGGCTTCATATTCTATCTTGAAAGACAATGGGACCCATTTTCCTGTAGGAGAAATCAATAGTATTCTAGCTCCATTACCTTCTCTTGAATTTGCTCCGTCAAAATGAAGTGTCCAGATTCCTGCTTCATGGATCTTTAAGTGCTGCTTAGTCTTGATCTGGCAGAAGGATGGTTCATGAGCATAATCTTGATCTTCTTCCAGCATCAAGCATGAGAAATCTCCTTCTTTACTGTAGACTGGTGAATTAACAGAGTTGTCAGCCTTAGTAACCATCTTGACAGATCTAGTTTCCCTGTACAACCTCCTCTCCTGGCCACCAAAAACTGGGATAGTGGCATATGTTAAGTCCAACTTGATCGACCCACCAATTTTTGTTCCCCAGGACCTTGATAGCAACATGCCGAAGCGAGCTGGGATGTCAGCCACCACGATGTCCATTACCACACTTTTTGGGCCAAATTGACCACCAAATCCTTGATCATCCCCAGGCATTTAAATCTTTTGGAATCAAATGAATAGAGGTCCTTGTATGGATGGGTGATTTTTAATCCTAGTTGTTCCATTACTGACAGAGGCAGAAGATTATAGGAAGCTCCAGAATCTAACATACAGTTATGTAATAACAGGTCATGGATCACTAGAGACACGTAGAAGGGAGGAGTAGAAGCGTCTAATTCCTCAACATGTGGGCCAAATACAACCATGGGTCTTTCTTCTTGAAGGTTGATACTATCTGGGATGAGTGCTGCTTCTGGAGGGATCATGAAAGAGGTGACATGGGATTGATATGCAGGTTGATTCAACAGTTCAGTCAAGGGAACTGGGATTTTGACCTTCTCAAGTTCCTTTTGCAGACTGAAGGTAGGAGAGGACTTCTCTATTACAACCTCTTTTGACTCTTTATTTTCGACCGAGGGTTTGACTTATTTTGACACAGAATTGGCATTAGGGGGAATGACTACTTTTGAAGAGGAAGGAATTTGATCATTAGACTGCAAAGGTTTGTTTAGAGGCCCCTTACCTTTGTCTGTGACTTTCTGCATTGTTGACTCCTTCTGAGCAGGTGCTTCCTTCTGGGGTAGCTCTTCTTCTTGATGTTGAGTACGAGTCCTCTTCCTATAATATCTAAGGTCATATCTCCTATTGAACCATGCTTGCATGAAATCAACAAATTGCTTACAATAGTGATCAATTTCCGAGTCTTCTGTGTCTCTAGCCTTTTCTTCTCCTTGCAATGAGCACTCGGTTCCATCACTTCCTTGCAAGGGGCATTCTTCATTATCACTATCCGAGAAAGAAAGATTTGCATCCTCCAGCTCATAGGCAGTGTCTTCAGTAGGACCATCCACTGGACCTTCCAAGTACAATGGGTGTGGTACCTGATCTTGTTGCTCCTTTAGTTCCCTTTGCAATATTTGCAGGGGTGGTTTCCTATACTGAGGATTGTAACCTCTGTTTGGAGCATTCTGGAAATTCTTGGAGGCTGAATTCTTGGCCTCCAATTCAAGCTTGACCAGCTTACCAGAAAGGTTCTTAATCATTTTGTTCATTTCTTCAATTCTGTCATTAGTTGAGTCTCTGTTTTTGTTAGAGGTAGATACCTCCTCTTTGCCCCTTCTTCTAGTATCTTGTTCAGATTTTCCCTTTGATTTACCAGTGGAGGAAAAATTTTCCTCCAACTCTGGTGCATCTATCTGAGCATCATCCAGGGTAGCAGGCTTTCTTTCTCTCAAAGAGAAACCGAATTCTGAGTCAAAGGCTGCTACGAAAACAACTTTAGCAGCAGTTTGATGAGGTATCATATCAATAGGAAGACTCAAATACAATTTATTAAATCTCTTGATAAACTCTGACACCCCTTCATTATGTCTTTTCTTGAGTGTATTGAACTCAGTAAGACAACGTCCATGATCCTTCTTCTCTCCCCATTTTATGAGAAAAGTATTTTCCATTCCTTCCCAAGTGTTTATGGAACGGTCTCTTAATGTCTTAAACCACTTTCTGGCTTCGCCATCAAGAGAATTCACAAACAGTCTCAAGACTACATCTAAGTGTTCCACATTAAATTTCTCTGCGAAAGAGCAGAAGATTTCAAGATGTTTTTGAGCTTCAATCTCATTTTCCCCATTAAATCGGGGTAAAATCTTTAGATAATCCCGTGGCATATCTTTCAACATTTGAGGTAATGCAAGGGGGGCATATTTATTCAATAAGAAGCTGGGAACATTGGCCATTGGAGGTGGTGGAGGTAGTGCACGAGTTTGATGTGTAAAAGGAGGAGGCGGAGGTGGAAGTGAAGTATGAATGATAATAGGAATGTAATGGACTGCAACTTGAGGTGTTGAGGGGAACAACAGTCTGTTAATAGCAGCTACTTCGGTGACTTCCTTGACCTCTTCTACCTCAGGAGTAGGGTGAAAGTTATCTTTAATTCTGACACCTCCCCGGGGTGGAATATCTGAATAGTAATCATTATCTCTCACAGTGGAGTCGGGACCTAGCACTTGGGCTACTTGAGAAGAAGAGGATGGAAATTTTTCTACAGAAAATTCAGGGATTTCAGTGTGGACTGATTGTCTTTCCCTCCAATTTCTCTTATGTAGGATCTTCTCTGGGTCAAACACAGAAGGCATCTTTGGCTGAGATGTATCTGACCTCAGGTGTGGCTTACAGGGAGCCAGGACTGCAAGTAAATTTTCCGATGAATGAATGTGGAGTCGCCAAGGTGAGGGATCTACAACTCTCAACTCTTCATGCTCACTTTTCTGAAGAGTGAATAAATATTTTGTCGAGGCCCAGGGATTTAGATTTTTCTTAACTTCGATCCCCGGCAACGGCGCCAAAAAGATGTTGTGGTTCCTAGAGACAGCCTTGAGTTGTGGAAGACCAGTGCCTAGGACATCTTATATAGCAGGGAGCGTATGATATAACAAGGGGAGTTATCAACAAAAGGCTCTCATGCTATCTCCTGTAAACAGGGAGGTTAACTTGAATGGGACCAAAACTTCTAGAAACTAGAAACAGGGAAGGCAACACTACAGAGGCAAGATGCAAAACTCCAATATAAAATCATTAGACAATTTAAAGGCAGCTTACTGTAAAGAGGGTCGGTTCAAAAATACCTCACAGAAATAAATTATCAGAAGGTGTTTGTTGTGTATGAAAGATTAAGAGAATACTAGTTGTCATTGAGATGATATCCAGATACGCAATATCACCATGTAATGGGCTTATCAATTTAAGAATCCATACATGACAATATCGTTTTAAAAATAACCTCCCAAAGAAACTAATATAGCAGAAATATGGTTGAAGTGAATAGTGAAACAATATATCATGCCTGAGTCATATTTAAAGTGCTTGACTGATTCCAGCATGAGTATCAACTAGGATAAATTCGTACCAAAACCAGTGAGCCACTCGCATTCCAGAACATGATACGAGAAAGATGGATTGAACGAAATGAACAATTAAATTAGCACATATAAGAGAAAGTTACAAACTGTGAGACACCAAAGACCAGAATCCTCTTCAAAGATGGAACTCCTCCTCACTGAAACCCAACGGGCTCTGTACATTCATATATGAGTTCTACAAAAATGCATACAAAATTCTCTTACTGCCTAATTTTCTGAAAATCTGGAACCCCTCATAATCTGTTCCTGGGGAGTTTTATAGGAGAAAAACTAGTAAAGGGAGTGGATGATGAACATTTAATTTGTCTCATTAAGACAGGATGGCAGAAGCGTTCACACCCACACTACTCAATAAACCTATGCTGTACTCTGTAGTCTAGTTGAGAGATCTCTGTCAGGTCGAGACTGACCTCGGATGTCTTCTTCAAGTCCTTCTGGCTACTTGGAACTTTGTGCTAGCCTTCTAGAATAAATGACAGGGATGGAAAGTCTACAGGCCTCCATGCTTCCATTACTACTACTTTGACAGTTCTTAAGAAGCTTTTGTCAATGTAATTAACCGTTTCTGGGCTTGAGGAGGCATGGAGAATACTGTTTGAAGGTGTACCATCTGGAGAAAAATGTCCCGCAAATAATCAAACACAGGTATGGCTGTTGTGTGTGTTCTTCAGTCTTCCAACTGTGCTTCTTCTTTTGAATGCGAGGTTAAGGTTTAATTATTCAATAATAGGCTTAAACCCTGTTAATCCTTGTTGCTGATACACTCTACCGCTACTGTAGTGGCACCTCTATCTTCCGAAACACAGTGACGGTGATCACGGCAGCAGAGCGAAATTTCCACTCTGTAAAACCCTGCACAATGAAAATAACTAGTTATAAAATCCATGGGATGGTGGAAGAAATGCTGTGGAGGCCTAGGAAACGGTGGCGCGATGGTAAAAATGGAAGAAATTCCCGTGAAATGGTGAATAATAGAGTCGATGAAAGCTTACGGAGGTGTCAATATGCAGTTAGGCGAAGAAATAAGATTTAGTTGTAAAACATAAGGTTTGGACCTTGGGAGGGAATACAAAGGAAATCGTATGAAACATATGAAACGGGCTTGATGTGGGACCCGGTCACAGGCGGAGGACGATTCAACACGGACCGTCAGATTAAAGGCAATGAACGGCTGCGATCAAATCGGCGGGTCGCAATCGGGGGAACAGAGGGTGACATAGTAAGACCTTTACGACTGCGATTGGAGCAAGGTTGCGATTATGCGATGGCCATTGGATCTTAGTGATTGATCAATGGTGGGGATTTAATTGGAAGGGAAGACAGGCAGGAACAAAGGAGCAGAGCGGGATTAATCTGGACCGTTGGATCTTACGGGATGAATGGTCAGGATCGGATCAGAGGATCACAATCGCACCGGGGGGGGGTGTGATTCGAATGGCGGGATGCGATGGAGCGCCAGCCGTCAGATCTGGCGAGAGATCGATGGTTTAAATGTAATCGGAGGGGCAGAAGGCAAAGGCGACGAGCGCGCAACGATTACCGCCGAGCCGTTGGATCTTATTATGGATCAACGGCGGAGATGTAGTCGGGGGATCGCAATCGCAACGGGCGAAAAGTGGCAGCGATTGACAATTGCGATTGCGAGGAGCGGGGGAAATGGGAGAGCGCGGACCGTTAAATCAGATCAATGGTGGAGACTGTATCCGCGGCGCTACAGACCAAGACTCGATTGCATCGGGATTTTTAAGTTAACACATAGAAATGTGCTCGCCCGATGGTGCGATTGCGATTAGCACCCGGGGCTTAAGCGCTTGGTCCTGGGCGCGGGGCATATGGCGGGGAAGTGGTTAAGGGGCTAGGCCGAAAGGGGGATAGGCCTTAATATAAAGTGAAAAGTGGGTTTTTGCCCCTTTTAATGCATTTTGAGGTTGGGAAAGGGTAACGGTAGGGGGAAAAGGGGAAATTGGGCCAAACAAGGGGAACTTGTAGGATTTAAAGGGAATTTTGGGAGGATTTAGAGGGTAAGTGGGGAATTTAGAAGGGGAAGACAAAGATGAAAACAAAAGCTTAGAAGGGATGATACAAGGGGAAAAAAAAGGTCTTTTGGGCATTTCTTCACAAATAGAGAGGGTTTTTTTATTATTGGAAACAACAGTGGGATTCATCAAAGGACAGAGGGCATAAGGGACTTCAAGGATGATGTGTTTTTAGCAGGAATGCATTCCTTTAAAGCTCAGAGATGGTTTGACCCCCTGTTTGCTTGTCAAAAATTAATAGGGGGCCAACATGATCAACAGGTAGGAAGGTGGTACCACTTGACAAGTCAGCCTGCTGCAAAGAACTCATAGGTATAAGTGAGTGCAACAAAGGAAAGCGTCAAGATGATGTGTTAAAGAGGTTCCTTCCCATCTGGATAAAGAGTGGAACTACAACCACGTGCGCCAATCGGGAGCGAGGGACGTGCGAGGGTGTGACCCATTAAATCATGTGTCCTAGGGGGACCCACCCATCCAATTAATGTATTTTAACATGCAATCAGACGTCATGGTGATGTGGTGATGTAGCTACTTGGTCCAACCAGAGGTAATGATGTGTAGGGGTGATACACATAAGCCCACGTAGGCCTAAAGGGTGACAGAAATGTGGGTGCCAAGATCGAATAAGAAGGATTACCTAAGTCATGTTGCATTGGTTGAGTGTGCGTCCTTGTTGGTGGAGAATTGGTCCCATATGATGAATTAGCCCGACAGAATGGCCCCGTGAGAGTTAAATTGTGAAGTAAGGAGGGAATCGAGACAAGGAAGTCGGGGTGATGTGGCATAGGTTGTGATGTCATCCCAATGGTGGAGCAATGGAACAATGGGGAACGGAGTTTGTGCGACCCATCTTACACACAATCTTGACAAGGAGGCCCCAATGGGTAACAAAGCGTCATTGACTTGGATCAAGGATGCATTAAAAAGGTAACTTGCACGTAGAGTATGGGGCGAACCCGACTAGGTTGGGAGTCGGGGGTTGGTCCCATAAAAAATTGGAATTGTGTGTTATAGAGAAGGTCAACCCCAATTGGTCCAAGAGCCCGACTAACACACGGGCCAATGGCGGGCTACCACATGGCAGTCAAAATGATGTGGTAGGGTAAAGTGGGGTTAATCTTGGAGAGGCCATATCTCCCAATCTGAAGGTCAGATTGAGGTGACGTTTTATATCACCAGATTCATCTCGATAAGACAAAATCAATGGTGATGTTCATTTTAGGTTTAGAGAAGTTTGAAAAAGGTTGAAATTTTCAGCTCTTAGTCCCACTTATACCACTAAGGTAAGTAAGGTTGGGTGGGTTGTTACAAAATTTGACTTTCTAATTTATTTACTTAAGTGAAATTACAATATGGTATCATTTCCTACTTTTTTTAAGAGGTCATTAGAAGTTTCCTTAAACTACCTCACATTTTCACTCCAACCTATTTAAGAACATAATATCTGAGTTATATTTTTCAACACTCCCTCTTAGTGAAGACTGAACTTTGGATAAAAAATATTCTATCTTTAAATGATTCAAATTTCCCCTCTGATAAGAGCTCGATCAGAATATCAATAACATGTTGATATATGGATACAAGTTCGAGATTCTCTTCTCCCTTTTCAATCATATCTCATATGAAGTGATATATGATATCTATGTGCTTGGACTATATGCGAAACAATGAATTCTCAGAGAGTTTCATATAAATCTAATTATCACAACAAAAATTATCATGGGATCCGAATCCTAATCAAATAAACCTACAAGCAACTTGTGGAGCCAAATGACCTCATAACTAACTGTACTAGATACCTACTCTTCCTCTACTGAGCAAACTACCACAAAAGCATACTTCCTATTGAACCAGGGTGTCATTATTGATACCAAGCTAAGGTAACACCTTAAGGTGCTCTTCTTTTCTATTACACTCCCTACCCAACCTTAGTCCATACACCCTTGCAACTTTACATCACCATATCTAAGATACCCCAAACCATAGTCAATAATGCTCCTCAAATACCTGATCACATGTTGTTTTGCTAGTTAATGATCCTACCTTGGCTTCACCATGAACTAAAACCATTTGTTCACTACAAAACATATATTTGGTATGGTGTTGAGCAAATCTACCAAGGAAAATATCATTTGTCTATACAACGTGGGATCTACCAACTATGAATATGAAGTTTTCACCTTCTTTATCTTGGTGGTTGTTGATCATATCAGCCCCCTGTTAAGTTTTGGCAAGCAATCCTGCTTAAACCTTTTCAAACCCCCTCTGTTTGCCTTGAGAATTTCCTCTTCTGCTTATCGTTACTTTCCTATGCCTCTGAATTACATTATGAAAGGCCGAAAACCCATATTTGAAAATATATAAGGCCTAGCCCCTTCAGCCCTAGCCCTTTAAATCTTTTCCTTCACAATGACCTGGGCGCTAGACCAAATTCTAACCTGGAGTGCGCTTACCGTAAATGAATACCAGGAGCAGTACTAACCGTCTGATCATCCTGCTAAATCAACGGTCCGCAGCCTACCCGTCTCGGTGGTTCCCGCCCTGCGTCCACTGTTCAAAAACTGCCCGGTATATATCACATCGCCTTTCGGAGGCAGGCAGTATTTCTTAATTAGGAGTGATTCCATACATCGCGCGACACGTGGCTCCGTCACTATTCAAAAACCGCTACCCCATTGCGCGTTATCGTTCGACTGAGGATACAGAGCGATATGCATTATAGCCGTCCGATCTGGGGGTCTTCATCCAACGGTCGTCGCACTCCGAAGCTGCACGAGTGTTATTCCATGTCAACAGTGCCCCTAGCCCACCGTCTCATTACCCTTCGATGCGTTTTCAACCGTCGATATCGTTTTGAGATCGAACGGTCCGGATCGTCTGCATACCCTACCATTGTCTCGGTCCTCCTCCACATCATCATCCCACGTGTTTATCGCGTTTTCCTCCGCCATTTATATATTCCACTCATATGTTATATTTTAATGTTTTACGTTATAACTCTGGCCAGTCCATCCACCATTGTTCCTCTGCATTTTTCATCGCCACCCCACATACTTCCACCATTTCATCATGTCGCGTTGCTACACAGTCATCCCCACTGCATCGCCGTCCCCATGCTTTTGTTTTCTTGACGAGTTTGTGGGTTTTGCAGGTTTACAACGACAGAAAATTGCCATTATTCATAGCCTCCATTTCAAAAGTCGAGAACGCAGAAAGGACCATTTTTTAGAGCTCAATTATAGAGAACGGATCCGGGAAGATGTTATGATATGACCACCATCAAAGGAGCAAGGTTGAAATCTGCCAAACCCCCCAGAGTCATTCAAAGCTCAGATTTTTGCAGATGGAGACTTTAAAGTTGCGCCAGAGAGTATCAGTGGGAAATCAGAGGAATTCAACGATCAGCATTGAAGGTTTCAAACCTTAATTCAGGGTTAGAAGGCAAAGGGTACCATGCACAGAAAATAATACCATCCAGGTTTCACTTCAGCAAGATCATCTTTCAGAAAAGGACAGAATGTTCATATGGTTTTATCTCCATATCTTGTTCCTAAAGAGACTTTCACCCAGTGCATTTATTTCAGTTAGCAGGCCACAGAGTACAAACAACACTTCAGAAACATTCAGCAGTATGGGCGTGCACGTCTCCGCCGTTTTTTTTTAATGATACAATTAAATGTTCATCACCCACTTTCTTTATTAGTCTTCTTTGTTTCCTATAAAAACCCCAACGAACAGATTATGAAGGGTTCCAGATTTTATCAAAAAATTATGCAGTGAAAGGCTTTTTGTATACATTTTATAGAACCTTTGTATGAAGGCTTAGAGCCCATAGGGTCTCAGTGAGGAGGAGTTCCATCTGTCAAAGAGGATTCTGGTCTTTGGTATTTCATAGTATGTAACCTTTTCTCTTATGTGCTATATTAATAGATCATTTCATTTCATCCATCTTTCTTGTATCATGTTTTGGAATGCGAGTGGCTCACTGATTTTTGGTATGGATTCATCCTAGTCGATGCCCATGCTCGGATCAGTCAAGCGCTTTAAATATGGCTCATGCATGATATTCTATTCCATTATTCATCTTAATCGTATTTCTGCTATATTAGTTTCTTTGGAAGGGTGTTTTTAAAACGCTACTGTTATGTATGGATTCTTAGATTGGTAAGCCCATGCATGGTGGTATTGTGTATTTGGATATCAGCCCAATGTTAACTAATATTTTCTCAACAATTCATTCACTACATATACCTTCTGATAACTTATTTTTGTGAAGTATTCCTGAATCAGCCCGCTTTGCAGTAAGCTGTCTCTGAATTGTCTGTTGCTTTTATATTGGAGTTTTGCATGTTGCCTCTGCAATATTCCCGTCTCTATGTCAGTTTCTGAAGGTCTTGGTCCCATTCTATTTTATTTCCTTGTTTATAGGAGATAGCATGTGAGCTGAAGTTGACAACTTCACACATTATATTATACGCTCCTTGCTATGCTAAGATGTCCTAGGCACTGGTCTATCACAACTCTAGGCTGTCTCTAGAAGCGACAACATCTTTCTGGCGCCGTTGCCGGGGATCGAAGTTGAGAAAATTAAAATCCCTGGGCCTCGACAAAATCTAATTCACTCTTCAAGTAGGTGAGTATGGAGAGTTGAGAGTTGTAGATCCCTCACCTTGGCGACTCCATGTTTGTTTATTTGATAAATCTATTTACAGTCCTGGCTCCTCGTAAGCCACACCTAAGGTCAGATACGTCTAAGCCAAAGACACCTTCAGTATCTGACCCTGAAAAGATCATACATAGAAGAAATTGGAGGGAAAGAAAATCAGTCCACTCTGAAATCCCTGGATTATCTATAGAAGACTTCCCATCCTCTTCTTCTCAAGATTCCCAAGTGCCAGATCTCGACTCTACTGTGGGTGATACCGATTATTACTATTCAGATAGTCCACCCCGGGGAGGTGTTAGAACTAAAGAGAATCTACACCCTACTCCTGAGGTCAAAGAGGTTAAGGAAGTCACCGAAGTAGCTGCTGTTAACCGTGAACTCTTCTCATCAACACCTCAGGCTGCTGTACAATATATTCCCTCTTGTTATTCATACTCCACTTCCACCCCCTCCTCCTCCTTTTACACATCAAACTGTTGTACAACCTTCTCCAATGGCCAATGTTCCAGCCTTCTTGTTGAACAAATATGCTCCCCTGGCATTACCTCAAGTGCTAAATGATATGCCACAGGATTATTTGAAGATCTTACCCCGATTCAATGGGGAAAATGAGATTGATGCTCAAAAACATCTGGAGGTCTTCTGTTCTTTTGCTGAGAATTTTAATGTGGAACATTTAGATGTGGTCTTAAGGCTTTTTTTCCAATCTCTTTATGGTGAAGCTCGAAAATGGTTTAAGACATTGGCAGGCCGTTCTATTACCACTTGGGATAATATGGAAGATAATTTTCTTAGAAAATGGGGAGAGAAGAAAGATCATGGACATTGTCTCATTGAATTCAATACTCTAAAGAAAAGACATAATGAAGGAGTACCAGAATTTATCAAGAGATTTAATAAATTGTATTTGAGTCTTCCTGCTGATATGAAGCCTCATCAAACTGCTGCTAAGGTTGTTTTTGTAGCAGCTTTTGATTCAGAATTTGGTTTCTCTCTCAGAGAAAGAAAGCCTGCTACTCTGGATGATGCTCAGTCAGATGCACTAGAGTTGGAAGCAAAATTTGCCTCCACTGGAAAATCAAAGGGAAAATATGAGCAAGATACCAGAAGGAGGGGCAAAGAGGAGGTATCTACCTCTAATCAAGACAGAGGCTCACCTGATGACAGAATGGAATAAATGAGTAAAATGATTAAAAAAATGGTTAAGCTTGAATTGGAGGCCAAGAATTCAGCCTCCAAGAATTTCTACAATGCTCCAAACAGAGGTTACAATCCTTAGTATAGGAAACCACCCCTGCAAATATTGCCAAGGGAAGAAAAGGAGCAACAGGATCAGGTACCACACCCATTGTACCTGGAAGGGCTTGTAGATGACTCGGCTGAAGATACTGCCTATGGATTGGAGGATGAAAATCTTGCCTTTTCAAGTAGTGATGGAGCTGAATGCTCATTGCAAGAAGGAGAAAAGGCCAGAGACACAGAAGAAGCAGAAATTGATCATTATTGTAAACAATTTGATGATTTCATGCAAGCACATTTTAATAGAAAATATGATCTCAGATCTTCTAGGAAGAGGACTCGTACTCAAGATCAGGAAGAGGAACTACCCCAAAAGGAAGCACCTGCTCAGAAGGAGTCAACAATGCAGAAAGTCACAGACAAAGGTAAGGGCCCTCTAAACAAACCTTTGCAGTCTAATGATCAAATTCCGTCCTCTTCAAAAGTAGTCATTCCTCCTAATGTCAAGTCTGTGTCAAAAGAAGTCAAACCCTCAGCTGAAAATAAAGAGTCAAAAGAGGTCGTAATAGAAAAGTCCTCTCCTGCTTTTAGTCTGTAAAAGGAACTTGAAAAAGTCAAAATCCCAGTGCCCTTGACTGAACTATTGAAACAACCAACATATCAAGCTCAAGTCACCTCTTTTATGCTCCCTCCAGATGCAACACTCACTCCAGATAGTCTCAACCTTCAAGAAGAAAGACCCATGGTTGTCTTTGGTCCACATGTTGAGGAACTAGATGCTTCTACTCCTCCCTTTTATGTTTCTCTAGTGATTCATGACCTGCTATTACATAATTGTCTGTTAGATTCTAGAGCTCCCCATAATCTAATACCTCTGTCAGTCATGGAAAAACTAGGATTACAAATGACCCGTCCATACAAGGACCTCTATTCATTTGACTCCAAAAGAGTTAAATGCTTGGGGATGATCAAATATTTGGTGGTTAATTTGGCCCAAATCCCAGCAAAAAGTGTGGTTATGGACATCATGGTGGTTGACATCCCAGCTTGTTTTGGAATGTTGCTGTCAAGGTCCCGGGGAACAAAAATTGGTGGGTCAATCAAGATGGATTTAACATATGCCACTATCCCTGTTTTTGGTGGCCAAGAGAGGAGGTTGTACAGGGAGACTATATTTGTCAAGATGGTGACTAAGGCTGACAACTCTGTAAATTCACCAGTCTATAGTAAAGAAGGAGATTTCTCATGCTTGATGCTGGAAGAAGATCAAGATTTTGCTCATGAACCATCCTTCTGTCAGATCAAGACTGAGCAGCCTTCAGAGAGCCATGAAGCAGGAATCCGGACACTTCATTTTGATGGAGAAAATTCAAGAGAAGGTAATGGAGCTAGTGTACTATTGATTTCTCCTACAGGAAAATGGGTTCCATTGTCTTTCAAGCTAGAATATGAAGCTACAAATAATGTGGCTGAATATGAAGCACTTCTGTTAGGATTGCAGACGGCCAGGAACATGAACACACAAAGTTTAAAAGTTTTGGGAGATTCATAATTGGTGGTCCGACAAGTCAGGAATCAGTGTCAAACCAAACATCCACGACTGAGGGCTTATAGGAATGAAGTTTGGGACATGGTGGAGAATTTATTCTTGGCATTTGATATCCAGTTCATGCCCCGAGAACAAAATAAGATGGCTGATTCCCTTGCTGTGGCTGTTAGTACATTTCGTCCACCTTAGAACCCCCTCTTGAGATATGAAATTGAGGTACGTTATCAACCATCAATCCCAGATAACATCAAGCACTAGCAGTTATTTGAGGATGAGGAACAAATGAAGAGATTCCTGGAGACAGTAGGAGAATTCTCAAATATGGAGATTGATGCTGATGGTGAAGAAGGTGAGTCTGAAGATACTTCAGAAAGAAATTGGGAGAAGAAAGTGGCAGGTAATGAAGTGTTGCAATTGAAGGGAAACATTATACCTAGAGGGCTGGTGCCTCTAGAAAGATTATTTGACAAGAATGATGTCCCATTGCAGCCAAGCAAAATGATAGAAGAAAATCAGGTAGAGGACCTGAATTTGGGTACTGAGGCTGACCCCAAAATTGTAAGACTGTCCAAAAAAGTCCCTGGAGAATAGAAAAAGCTATATCAGAAATTATTTCAGTCTTACAGAGATGTGTTTGCATGGTCCTATCAGGACTTGAAAACTTTTGATGTCAGTATTATGCAACACAAAATTCCACTAAAGGGAGATGCAAAACCTCACAAGCAGAAGCTTAGACAGATAAATCCCCTGTTGCTTCCTTCCATTGAGAAGGAAATTAAGAAGCTGTTAAAGGCCAAAATAATTGTGCCATTGAGGTATTCTGAATGGGTGGAAAATCTAGTCCCTGTCCGAAAGAAGAATGGAGAAATAAGGCTGTGTGTGGATTTTAGAAATTTAAACAGAGCATCCTTAAAGGATAATTATCCACTTCCTAAGATGGATCACATCCTGCAGAAAGTGGTTGGAGCTTCTAGGATGTCAATGATGGATGGATTCTCTGGTTATAACCAGGTGGCTGTACTTCTAGAAGACCAAAATAAGACTGCTTTCACCACACCATGGGGTACATTCATGTATGCCAGGATGCCTTTTGGATTGATCAATGCAGGGGCCAATTTTCAGAGGGCCATGGACATTGCTTTTTTTGGGGAGCAAGATAAATTCTTGGTGTTCTACCTCGATGATATCACTGTATTTTCAAAGAATGACATTGAGCACATTGAGCATCTGCGTAGAACCTTTGAGAAATGCAGAAGGTATGGTCTCTCTCTAAATCCTCAAAAGTCTTTATTTGCATTAGAAGAGGGAAAACTTTTGGGACACATTGTGACTAGAGATGGGGTGAAGATAGATCCCAAGAGGCTAGAGGCTATAAATGGTATTGCTCTCCCCAGAAATAAAAAAGAAGTTCAGGTGTTCCTTGGCCGTATAAATTTTTTGAGGAGATTCATCCCTAACTATGCTTAGATAGTTAGGCATATAACAGACATGCTAAAGAAGAACAATGAGGTAAAGTGGTCACAAGAATCACGAGAGGCCTTTGTCAGGATTAAAAATGCATTTTCTGAAGCCCCTGTGCTAGCTGGGCCGGATTATTCCAAACCTTTTATGATATTTTCATTTGCTTCACCCCATACAGTAGCAGGAGTTTTATTGCAGAAGAATGAAGATGGATATGAGCAGCCTATTGCCTTTTTCAGCCAGGTGCTTCATGATGCTGAATTGAAATATAAGATATTGGAAAAGCAAGCATACATCCTAGTAAAATCCCTCAAAGCATTCTGCATGTATATCTTGCAGTCCCATATCACTGCATTTGTGCCTGCAGCTGCTGTAAAAGATATTCTTATCCAAGGGGACAGTGAAGGAAAAAGGGGAAGGTGGATTGCCAAAATACAGGAGTATGATCTAGACATCCGTCCTACCAAGCTGATCAAAGGACAAGAGCTGGCCAAAATCTTATCTCAATCAAATTATCAGGCTTTGGGTATAAATTTGTCCATAATAGAAAGTGAGGAACCTGAGGAGAAAGAAGAGCGACAGGGAATTGGGGTAGCTACTCCAGAAATACATGTAAAGTACCTCACCAGTCCATGGTACAAAGAAATAGTGGAATATCTCCTCACACTCAGCTGCCCTCCCAGCTGTGATAAAGCTAAATACAGAACGCTAAGATTGAAATCACAAAAATACATAGTCGCCAATGGCCGGCTATACTGGCGAGATCCCTTAGGCATCCTACTCCTGTGTCTCACAGAGGATGAGGTAGAGAGTATTATGGCTGAATTTCATGAAGGAATCTGTGGGGGACATTACAGATGGAGGGCCACAGCTCATAAAATCTTGAGGGCTGGCTTCTATTGGCCCAAACTATTTGGAGATGTTTTTGCCTAGGTCAGAGCTTGTGAAAAGTGCCAAAAATTTTCTAAAAGACAAAAGTTAGCAGCTCTACCTTTGATTCCCGTTCATATAGATGAACCATTCAAGCAATGGGGAATCGATTTTATAGGAGAGATACACCCACCTTCAAGTGGACAACATAAGTGGATTTTAACTGCCACTGATTATTTCACAAAATGGGTGGAAGCCATACCTGCAAGGAACGCCACTGATACTGTGATAATGAAATTCATGGAAGAGAATATCATATCCAGGTTTGGCTGCCCTGCCAAGATAGTGACTGATAATGCTCAGGCTTTCAAATCTGCAAAATTTATGAGTTTCTGCCAGCAATATAATATCATACTGAGTCACTCCATAGCCTATTATCCGCAAGGAAATGGCTTGGCAGAGTCTTCTAATAAAACTCTGGTAAGGGCATTGAAGAAGGCTATAAATGAAAATTAAAAAAATTGGGATTCCCTGCTGAAGTTCGCTTTGTGGGCCAATAGAATTACCAGCAAGAGAGCAACTGGGAAATCCCCATATGAATTGGTATATGGGACGGCAGCAGTATTCCCTATACAATTGGCCTTACCAGTAGCCATATTCATGCAAGAAACTCAGGAAGAGCCTGATGATATGATAAGGAGAATAAACCAGCTGGTGGAATTGTAAGAAACACGCAATCAGGTAAATCAAAGGCTGACGGAATATCAGGAGAAGATGAAACAGCTTTTTGATCAGCATGCTAAAGACAGGAATCTGCAGATTGGTGATTTAGTACTCAGGTGGGATATCCGGAGGGTTGAAAAAGGAAAACATGGTAAATTCGACCCACTTTGGTCCGGCCCCTTCAAAATTGTGGAACAGGGAGGTAATAACACTTTCAAGCTAGAGAATCTACAGGGAGACTTACTTGACGCCCCTGTACATGGTCAATTTCTCAAGCCCTACTTTCAACTTTGATTCAAGCAAAGGTAGCCTGATGTATTATATTGTATATTAGTTTCCTTTTTGGTTTTTGTTTGAATAATGTGGGTGTTGTGATGAATCATAAAGTGAAAAACAGAAGTGTTGAAGAACAGATTCTGCATACATGATGATCAGGAGGGTCTGCGAAGTTCTCGACACGTTCAGGGATGAACGTGCCATCCCCAGATGGAGCCAATGTTGATCATATCAGTCCCCTGTTAAGTTTTGGCAAGCAATCCTACTTAAACCTTTTCAAACCCCCTCTGTTTGCCTTGAGAATTTCCTCTTCTTCTTATCGTTACTTTCCTATGCCTCCGAATTACATTATGAAAGGCCGAAAACCCATATTTGAAAATATATAAGGCCTAGCCCCTTCGGCCCTAGCCCTTTAAATCGTTTCCTTCACAATGACCTGGGCGCTAGACCAAATGCTAACATGGAGGGCGCTTACCGTAAATGAATACCGGGAGTAGTACTAACCGTCCGATCATCCTGCTAAATCAACGGTCCGCAGCATACCTGTCTCGGTGGTTCCCGCCCCACATCCACTGTTCAAAAAATGCCCGGTATTTATCGCACCGCCTTTCAGAGGCAAGCGGTATTTCTTAATTCGGAGCGATTACATACATCCCGCGACACGTGGCTCCGTCACTATTCCAAAACCGCTACCCCATCGTGCGTTATCGTTCGACTGAGGATATAGAGCGATATGCATTATAGCCGTCCGATCTAGGGGTCTTCATCCAACGATCGTCGCACTCCGAAGCTGCACGAGTGTTAGTCCATGTCAACAATGCCCCTGGCCCACCGTCTCATTGCCCTCCGATGTGTTTTCAACCATCGATCTCGTTTTGAGATCGAACAGTCCGGATCTTCTGCATACCCTGTCATTGACTTGGTCCTCCTCCACGTCATCATCCCACGTGTTTAGCGCATTTTTCCTCCGCCATTTATATATTCCACTCATATGTTATATTTTAATGTTTTACATTATAACTATGGCCAGTCCATCCACCATTGTTCCTCTGCATTTTTCATCGCCACCCCACATACTTCCACCATTTCATCATGTCGCGTTGCTACACAGTCATCCCCACTGCATCGCCGTCCCCATGCTTTTGTTTTCTTTACGATTTTGCGGGTTTTGCATGTTGACAACGACAGAAAATTGCCATTATTCATAGCCTCCATTTCAGAAGTTGAGAACGCAAAAAGGACCATTTTTCAGAGCTCAATTATAGAGAACGGATCCGGGAAGTTGTTATGATATGATCACCATCAAAGGAGCAAGGTTGAAATCTGCCAAACCCCCCAAAGTCATTCAAAGCTCAGATTTTTGCAGATGGAGACTTTAATGTTGCGGCAAAGAGTATCAGTGGGAAATCAGAGGAATTCAACAATCAACATTGAAGGTTTCAAACCTTAATTCAGGGTTAGAAGGCAGAGGGTACCATGCGCAGAAAACAATACCCTCCAGGTTTCACTTCAACAGGATCATCTTTCAGAAAAGGACAAAATGCTCATATGTTTTTATCTCCATATCTTGTTCCTGAAGAGACTTTCACCCAGTGCATTTATTTTAGTTAGCAGGCCACAGAGTACAAACAACACTTCAGAAACATTCAGCAGTATAGGCGTGCACGTCTCCGCCGTTTTGTTTTAATGATACAATTAAATTTTCATCACCCACTTTCTTTATTAGTCTTCTTTGTTTCCTATAAAAACCCCAACGAACAGATTATGAAGGGTTCCAGATTTTATCAGAAAATTATGCAGTGAAAGGATTTTTGTATACATTTTGTAGAACCTTTGTATGAAGGCTCAGAGCCCATAGGGTCTCAGTGAGGAGGAGTTCCATCTGTCAAAGAGGATTTTGGTCTTTGGTATTTCACAGTGTGTAACCTTTTCTCTTATGTGATATATTAATAGATCATTTCATTTCATCCATCTTTCTTGTATCATGTTTTGGAATGCGAGTGGCTCACTGATTTTTGGTATGGATTCATCCTAGTTGATGCCCATGCTCGGATCAGTCAAGTGCTTTAAATATGGCTCATGCATGATATTCTTTTCCATTATTCATCTTAACCGTATTTCTGCTATATTAGTTTCTTTGGAAGGGTGTTTTTAAAACACTACTGTTATGTATGGATTCTTATATTGGTAAGCCCATGCATGGTGGTATTGTGTATCTGGATATCAGCCCAATGTTAACTAATATTTTCTCAACAATTCATTCACTACATATACCTTCTGATAACTTATTTCTGTGAAGTATTCCTGAATCAGCCCGCTTTGCAGTAAGCTATCTCTGAATTTTCTGTTGCTTTTATATTGGAGTTTTGCATGTTGCCTCTGCAATATTCCTGTCTCTGTGTCAGTTTCTGAAGGTCTTGGTCCCATTCTATTTTATTTCCCTGTTTATAGGAGATAGCATGTGAGCTGAAGTTGACAACTTCACACATTATATTATACTCTCCTTGCTATGCTAAGATGTCCTAGGCACTGGTCTATCACAACTCTAGGCTGTCTCTAGGAGCGACAACAGTGGTCATGGTTGTCACCATAGGTTTACACTCCTCCATCTTAAATATCTTTGCGATCTCAACTCAAAACTTACCCCACCTAAAAAATATCTCTCCTGGTTTCTACCAAACCTCCAAAACCAAGAAGTAATGCATCATGTCAGTGTCCTTCATCTTGAACTCAGTTTCCATATCTACTTCACACCCTATAATGAGTTTCTTTGCACCTGAGAGAAACAAGATATCTACATATAGCACCAAAACAATCATATAACTCCCAACAAGTATATAATATAAGTTAGGATTTGCTTCACTTTTTTTGAAGCTTATACTCAACAAACATCCATCAATCCTAAAATACCATGCTCTCAGTGTAGGATTCAGTCCATACAAATATTTCTAAAGTCTAGAAACATGGGGATCCATCCCATTTACCTCAAAGCCTACGATTTCTCTATGTACACTTATTCATTGATGATTCCATTAAAGAAAGTTATCTTCACATACATCTAATGAATCCTCCATCCCATGACTGGAACTGTAAACATAAATTATCTAATGGAACCGCACCTGGTGGTTGGAAAAAAAGTGTAACATTCCCCAACTATCATATTGGGGCAATGCCACTCACAATACTATCGATATTGTAATAACAAAACACACACATATAATATACTCTAAAAACATAATCACGTGCATAATAAATTAAAATAACGTAAATAATTTTGAGTACTTGTCTCATAAAATTCGTCGACTAGCTATAGGACTTGGACATATCACTCAGCCACAAATCACATTACTCCAACTCTCTTAGTAACTGTTCACCCCAAGTTGGGGCCATGATTCCATTGTGGTATTGGATACTAAAGTCAGGTGCATATCCTATATCGAATATAGACATGTTTAAGATGCTAAACCCCATGAGCCTCCAACCAATAAGCTCACATCTTTTATTATCCCCACACCAAACTAATCCACCCCCTTCTTTGCACTTGTAATCCCATGGGTCGTGCCACTACCTCAAGGGTGTCCAACTCAGGTTGTTCAAGGATTTTTGAGAGCCTATCACTTCCGAGATTTTATGTTTCCCTCAAGGGTCTTCAAGCACCCTCCAGGCCCTCACATGTAGGTTTTAACCCTATACATAAAATACCTACAAATCAATTCTTAAAACACAAAAATATACTATGGTGAGAACATAAAAATATACACAGGTATTTTCTCCTATAGCACAAAACTGGGAAAACTAGATTTATTTTTCATTATATTCCTTTCAATGTTACAATACATTATATACAGTTAGAAGCATTCACAAAACTCAATCCATTACCCCTGGATTATAACATAACCGTAGTTCTCTTGACCGGATCTACAAAATGCCATAAGAAAAAGAACACGCAAAAACAGGGGTAGGTTTGCACACCATGCTTGGGATTGCCCACATACCCTTGAGTCGTGGAAATAATATAACACATACCCAACATTCTCCTACTTGTTGTTTTCTTTCCACATAGGGGGTCGTAGGAGTGCATAGTCATTGGTATAAGGTTGTAACACCCATTGTTTATCTACACCAAGAAAACTTCTTATTGCTCACAAAAGTTTTCAATGCATCTCCAACATTCTTCAAAATGTCCACCTTTGCTATAAACACCTTTTTTACTTCAACCATATCCCTCATAAAGTGATATTAAGCATCAATATGCTTTGTATTTGTATGATAAGTAGGATTATTTCCCAAGAAAATTGCACTCTGGATGTCACAATATATCCTTATATCTTGTTGTACCAACCCAGTAGTTGAACACAATCTCTGCAACCAAACCGTTTCCTTGCTTGCATGAGTGGCTACCATGTATTCAACCTTTGTAGTTGAAAGTGCCACTAGAGACTATCTCTTACTCATCCAACCGACTGCTCCTCCAAATAGGTTAAACACAAACCCACTTGTAGATCTTCTCTAATCCAGATCTACAACCTAGTCTACATCAACAAAGCCAGATATGTCCAACACTGTCCAATCTTGGTCTTCCTTGGTAGCACAAACTAATCACTAGTGCCACGCACATACATGAAAACTCACTTCATTGATGTCTAATGCTCCTTCCCTGGTTTTGACATAAACCTGCTCAATACTCCCACTGCATGTGCAATGTGTGATCTGGTACAAACCATTGCATACATAATACCAAATGCACTTGAATATGGAACACAAGACATGTCCTCTTCCTCTTCCTATGCCTTGGGACACTATTCAAAAAATAAATTTACACCTATAGGAATAAGAATCTTCACTGGTTTTTTATCCCGCATATTAAACCTCTAGAATATTGTCTCGATATACTTCCTCTAGTTTAACCAGAGCTTCCTCTTTACCCAATCTCATTTAATTTCCATTCCCAAATAGTTTGCAGCACCAAGATCCTTCGTGTCAAATTTAGAGGAAAATTGGATCTTCACATCATGGATAATTTCTCTCTCTATTTTCCTTATCTCTCAAACTAAACTCCTTAAAACTAGAGTGTGCGACTCTTCCCTTTTGATTCTTGTACTTCTGTAGAGTCTGATTCTTCCTCCTTCAGTTCAAACTCTATATTCTCTAGTTCCTTTTCCTTTTGTAGGACTTCATGTTTAATAACATATTTCACTTCTATAAACACAACATCTCAACTGTACACAACCTTCTTTGTTTTGGGTTCCAAAGCTTGTAACCATTTAAACCATCCTTATACCAATAAAATTTCACCTTTCATATTTACTATCAAACTTGGTTCTTTTCTCCTTTGGAACATGTACATATGCATTGCAGAAAAATACCCTTAGATGTGAGAGAGAGGGTTTCTTACCGGTCCACACCTCATGGGGATTATTATCCTCCAACGTTGATGAAGGTGATCTGTTAAACATGTAACATGCAATATCCACTACCTCTGCAGATAATTCTTTGCCTAATCTAGTGCCACTGATCATGCTTCTTGATTTTTCCATCAATATCCTATTGATTCTTTTTACAACTCCATTTTGTTGAGTTGTGTATGGAGTACTATTTTGTCGTGATATACACACTTCTTAAAAAACTCTTTGAATTCCTTCTTGCAGAACTCTCCATCGTTCTCTGTCCTCAACACCTTAATCTTCTTCTCTGTTTGATTTTCCACCAGAGCCTTAAATTATTTAAATTTGTTAAAGACTTCAAATTTCTTCCATAGGAAATATATCCATGTATTCCTGAAGAAGTCATAAATAAATGATACCTAATACACATATTTACCTAGTGACAAAACCAACACAGTTCCAAACACATCACTACACACAAGCTCAAATATCCCTTTGGCCCTCTTAGCACCAGAGAAGAAAATCACCCAATTTTGCTTCCCATATACACAATGTTCATCTAAATTTAAATCCATAGAGAAATTAGACATACCTTCTACCATACCATTACCATGTAGTATTCAAAGGCTCTTCTCTGCAATGTGTCCTAGATTTGATGCCACAACATAGTATTTTTACTAAAGACTAGAAGGTTTTATTCTCCACTTTCAGGAACCAGAACACTATTGCACTCATCAATAACAATACTTCCCAACGACTTGTACAAAGTTATAATCCAAACTCCCCAAAAAAATTCCAGTGCTCCCCGAACCATCTTGCAGGTATCTTTCTCGAACATTGTTTTTGCACCTGCAACATCCATCTTGCTTATTGAAATCATATTTTTGGCAAATCCAGGAATGTGCATAACACTAGGAAGTGTTCTTTTCCTTCCACCTTGCAACTTCAAGTTGAATTTTCCTCATCCTATGATTATATTCTTCTTGTCATCCCCTAGGAATAGATCACCACCATCATGTTTCTTGTACTTACAGAACCACTCCCTGTGAGGATTCATGTGAAATGGTGCACATGAGTTATTTAACCATGCCTCGTGATCTATGTTTGTACTTGAAGAAGAAGGAAATCACACATCCCCACCTTCATCTGAGGTGGTTTTTCACTTTGCATAAGGAGCATCATCAAATCCCTTTCCTTTCTCAGGAGTTTTAGATCTACAATCCTTTTTATAGTTCCCTTATTTTCTGCATTTCCAACATACCTTCACAGTTTTTCTTGGAGATTTAGATCTCCCACTTGAGGAATTATTTCTATTTCTATTATGGGCCGTCCTCTTATAGAAAAGGCATCTCCATTCTAGCTCTCTATATTTTTCTATCTCATCTCCTTCAACAACGAGGATGAGACTATTTCATCAAATTTAAAGGTTGTTGTATTACTACCTATGGAAACAACTAGACTATCCTACAATTCTGGTAGAGAACAAACAATACTGATGCACTTATATTCATCTTAAATTTTAATATCAACAAATAAAAATTGAGTTACCTTGAAGGCATTTAGACGTTCTATCACTGAGTCTCCATCCTTCATCCTCAGGTTATACAACCTTTGTCTGCAGCAATAGTTTTTTCACCAAGGGCTTAGATTGATACGAAGTCTCAAACTTATCCCATAAAGCCTTTGTCGCGGCTTCCCCAAATACATTCAATAATACTAAATCTGAGAGACACAATCGTATTATGCTCTTTTCCTTCCTATATAACATCGTCCGGTTTTCTGTTGACATTCCTATTAGTTTCGTACCTATATCTACAACAATCCATTGATCTATATCCACCAACAAAACCTCCATCTTAACCTTCAACTCAAAACTTTTTCCATTGAATTTATCGATCTTTTTCCTTCCACTGTACACCATATTTTTTCAATGCAAGAATCAATTTTGTAGATCTCCCATTGTAATATGGTTTACCACAGGTCTCACTGGAATCCCTCAACCGCAAAGGCATCCGCTTGAAGCCAAAATAGCTCTGATACCAAATGTAGGTTTTAACCCTGTACATAAATTACTTGCAAATAATTTCTTAAAACAAATAAAATATACAATGGCAAGAACATAAAAATATACACAAATTTTTTCTCCCAAAACACAAATCTGGGAAAACCAAATTGATCCTACGACCCCCCCCCCCGCTGCGATAATGTAGCAATCTGTGGTACTAGTCGTGGAAAGAATATAACACATACCCAACAACAAATAGGGACACATTGTTAGACCAAATATCAAACTGAGAGGGGGGTGAATCAGTGTGGTGCCAAACTTATAATTTCAAAACATTTTATCAATAAATAAATCATGTAGAAATGTACCATCACAATTTTCATCATAACGTTAAATGAAACCATGTATCAAGAAGCGATCATCACATCAACACAAGAGGACACAAAATTTCACATGGAAACCGTTACAAGATAAAACCACAAACTCTTTTCTTCTTCTTCCTCAATTAATTGCATAGATTTGCAGGAAACAAATTTCTGGAGGCACCCACCCCCAAGATGTACAAGCAAATACTTGCGATAGGCTACAAACTAATTGAGGAAACAAACTCAAAAATGTGCAAGCATCCACTTGCAATAGGCTACAACCTAATTGAGGCACCAACCTTGTAAATGAGAAATCTTCCGACTTTATGTAGGCTTCAACTTGATTGAGGCACCCTCCTCCTTCTTCAACTTCTTATGGACCACTTTTCACAATATTTCAAACTGGATCCACATCCATTATCTATAGTTATATATCACTGAATTTTCTCTCTTAAACACTGTCCAACCTATCATTGTCACAACTTGCAATCATTGTCACAACTTGAAATCATTGTCACAAATTTCAATCACTATTATATTTTTGTCATCAACCTGTCATATCCTATCCATACACTGTTACAATTTCTTCATCAATCTGTAACCCTTCTCAGAACATGTTTTGGCCATACACACAATACCAATTACAATATACTCAAAAGCCCCCAAAACACATAAAATTGATTTTGAACATAAAAAATACATCATCAAGGATTTTCATGCCTTCATAGATGTTCATGACTAAACCGTGGTCATCATTCTTCTTCCAGAATCAAATACGGCTCCGAATTGATGAGCCCATAAACCCCTAAAAACCATAAAAAATAAAAAATTAGATTGATTGTTTTACGAAATGGCCCTTTTAGGGTGTGTTCTACAAAATTGCCTTTTCTCGGCGACCCTTCTATGAATAATACAACTCCGACCTCTTAATCGTTCGACATAATGAGATTTTGTGGGACAAATAAAATAATAATAAATTGATTTCTAACCGTATGAACCACCAAAGTCAAACCTGTGACCTCAACTAGTTAGCATGTGCCTGCTACCAACTCCATTGTGTGTTGCTTCATGTAATTCCAACTAAACATAATGCTTTCGTTTTTAACTACAAAGCTTTAACCCCAAAATTGGAAGGATCGGTTAAATTTAATCCAACGTGTCAAACATTCGTTCTCTACATCTACCCACATAACCAAATCAAAGAATTTATGATATGCCTTGATCTGAAAATGAAAGTATTTGTACTGTTGTTCAAAATATTAATTTCCATTAAATTAAGTGTGCAAAGTGTTTGAATAGTCTTGCAAGTGAAACAAAGTGTGTTTGATAACTGTTTATGAATTTAGGTGTGAGGGAGTGTTGTTTTAATTTATTGTTTAACAACTTTAATCTGAATAACACATCAGAATAACTTCACCATAAACACACAACAACATGATGAGGCAGTTCACCCCTCCTGGGCTACATCTGCCGGGTCTAAGGCTCCCAATGGGCATGTCCTTGATATATTATGATGCTCAAATTGGTAATACAATGGAAAGAAGGCCTAAAAATACCAAACCAGCTGTAAAAATGAATTCAAAATGCATAAATCAATATAAATGGACTTTTGTTTCACCTCAAATGGTTAAACATAGCCCAATACAGCTCCAACACCCTCTAGGCCCTGATGGCTCTCCAAGCTTCCCTGAAGAAAAAGTACTTGAAGATCAACTCTGTTGGCTTTGCAACCTATTATAATGGCTCCATAATGCTGATAATAGTCGAAATTGACTAAAATTTCGTCCAAAAAGGTTCATTAATGGAGAAGTTATGACCAAAACAACATTTGTCCAGTTTGGCCTTAAAAAACTCCACCAAAATTGGGGACCTGGAGTTAACCTCGAAAATTTTGGAAAAGGCCGCCGAATTTGGAGGTGAGCTCAAAAATATCCACGCGATTTATATGGCATTAAATGTTAAATTCATGCGGTCACATGTTATCCACACCCGTCAACTGGTTTAACGCTAATTGCCCTTGTCACAAAACCGTGGCATTAAGTTTATAAGGTGGGCAGTCACATTGGCGTAGTTTATGGGTGGTTACATAAACCATCTATTCCACTAGTTGCGATTTGTTTAGGCCCCGATTCATTGTGTAGGGTCATGTGGAATGGGGGTTGGCCCCCTTTGCCGCCCGTTTGAACTACATTCAAACTTCAAATAAAACATGAGTCTGATGCATATTAAGAACCATTATGGAGCCCGATTGGTCGGGTCATTGTGTTGGCGGGCGGGAGGCCCGGGTTCAACTCCTGTTGAGATATATATAAATTTTTTATAACGCCCACCATTGCACCGATCTGGGGCCACGTGGCGGCCTTTAGGCTTGCCACATGGCATCCTTTGATTGGTACCCAAACTCCAAAGTCAACCTTCCCACTAACCAAAACTTGACACTTGTTGACGAACAATTGGCTCACAGGGAATATTCCAAGGAATATTCCTAGAATATTCCTTTTTAAATATATTTTCCAAATTCAAAAGTCAACCCTGGTCAAACTGATTTTTGAAGAAAATTGTAAATTTCAAACTTGAATAACTTTCACATACAGTGTCGGATTTGAGTGCCGTTCACGGCACCAGGTTCATATCGATGAGGCCTATGTAGTTGTTTTGGTTTCAACCAATTCTGATCAGTTCCAATTTTGAGCATTTTTTTCAACTTAGGACATGATCACCTGATCACACCTCCCCATTGGGAAGCTTTTGGACCCCAAAAGCCTTCAATTACCTGTTAAGAAGATGAGGGTACAGGTCCCTCACCTTTTCCACCTCAATCCACTTTTCCTTCGGTTTGCTGCCTTTAAGACCAACCCAAACATAATCAACATTTCCCCTCCTTGAAGTGCGTGTCCTTCTGTCAAGGATATCATCTTCTTTCAACTCATCCAAAAATTATGGCGAGAAATCCTCTATGGATGGCAGCTGAATGTCACTTTCATAATCAACAATTAAAGGAGGTTCATACAAACGTAAATTTTCCACATTCACAATGGAATACATTTGCATATATGAAGGCAAATATAATTGAAAAGCATTATTTCCAACTTGTTTAAGGATATTGAATGGGCCATAACAAATAGGCTTCAACTTTTTACCTTCTCCTTGCATTCTTTCCTTACTAATATGCAGCCATACCTCATCCCCTTCTTGAAACTTATGATCAACTTTGTGCTTATCATGCCTCTCCTTGTACTTTCCTTGACTTTTTTCAAGCTGTTCTTGAACCTGCTGATGTATGAGCTGAATTATTTCAATGAAAATGCGAGCTTTGTCAACGTCACTATGCCCATCAATGGCCACATCCTTCTCAAGAATGAAATCTAAAGGTGGCTTAGGCAAATACCCAAAGCAAGCTTCAAAAGGTGAAGTATTTGTAGAAGAGTGCTTGGCCCGGTTGTAAGCATGTTGAATGTAATGCAAGTGCTCATCCAAAAGCTTGTGATGCTTGTTGAAATAACCTCTCAAAAGATGTACAATGGTTATGTTCACTACCTTTGTTTGGCCATCTGTTTGTGGATGGAAAGTAGTACTCTTCGTCAACTTGGTGTCCATCATCTTCCATAAATTGGACCAAAAATTCCCAACAAATCTGGAATCCCTGTCACTAACAATAGAAGTAGGCAAGCATAATGAACCCATACATGTTGAAAATATAAATCAACAGCTTGTTTAGTAGTTATATTTTTCTTACATGGCATAAGAATACACATCTTGCTGAAACGATCAACTACTACATAAAGATAATCATGCTACTTTCTAGATAATGGTAGCCCTCCAACAGAATCCATAGAATCACTTTCCCGTGGTCTAGAAGGTACTGGAAATGGCGTATATAAACCAAGCTTCCTATTGTTAGGCTTTCTTGTAGCACATAATGAACAACCTCTAATGAAACGTGAAACACTATCTACCATGGAGGCCAATAACAATACCTCTGTAAATGTGCCACCGTTTTGCTTACCCCGAAATGTCCAGCTATAAGAGAAGAGTGAGCTTCTCTCATGATGCTTAGTCTCTCCCCCTATGGTATACATAACTTGCCCATATGAAATAGCAAATTATTATGCAAATGATAATCATTCTCCTCAACATGATTCCCTTCACTCAAGTTAGCATACACATCCTTAAAATCAACATCTGATGCATACTGTTCTATGTAGCTCTCATGTACAATAGAATCATTCTTAATTAAAGTACTAGCACTAATAATAGGCCTTGAAAGAATATCAACAACCTTATTGTAAATACCTTTCTTGTACCTTATTACCAAGTGAAATTGTTGTAGGAAACCCATCCATCTGAAAATTCGTGACTGCTGCAATTTACTTTGCGACTGTAAGTACTGTAAAGGCTGATGGTCGGTATGAAAAATTGTTTCTTTGCCCATCAAATAGTGTTTCCATTTTTTGAAACTTTTTACCAACACATACAAATCTTTATCATATGTAGGATAATTCACAACAGCACCATTAAATGTCTCAGAATGAAATGCAACAAGCTTACCAAGCTGTAAGAGAACTGCACCCATGGCGTAATCACTAGCATCTATCTAAATCTCGAATGGCTGTCTCAAGTCCTGTAATGCAAGGAATGGAGCTGAAATTATCTTATCTTTCAAAGACTTAAAAGCTTTCTGTTGCTTGCCTCCCCATTGGAAATCACGCTTCACACTAGTCACTGCATGCATAAGAGCTGTTATGGCAGAGAAGTTAGAAATAAACTTCCTCCAATACTGAGCTGCACCCAAAAAAATTCTTACCTCTGTAATGGATTTGGGAGTAGGCCAATTCACAATGGCTTCTACTTTGGAAGGATCAATTCTCAAAGCACCTCCTCCTACTATGTGTCCCAAATAAACCAAAGAAGTCTTTCCAAATTCACACTTTGACATTTTAAGAAATAACTGATTTTTCTTCAAAATATCAAGTCCTTTCTTAACATGCATGACATGCTCTTCTCTAGTATTTCTGAAAATTAATATGTCATCTAAGTAGAAAATAACGAAATCATCAAGAAAAGGACGTAAGACATCATCCATTACCTGCATGAAAGTTGCAGGTGCATTGCATAAACCAAACGGCATAACAAGCCACTCAAAGAGTCCCTGTTTGGTTTTAAATGTTGTCTTCTGAATGTCACTTTCTGCAATTATAACTTGATGATAACCACTACATAAGTCTAACTTAGTGAAATATTTAGCATCTTTCAGCTGATCCAACAAATCATCTATCCTTGGAAGTGGGTAACAATTATTCACCGTTATTTTGTTCAATGCCCTGAAGTCCACACACATGCGCCAAGTTCCATATTTCTTTGGAATCAACACTATCGGTGACCCACATGGCGAAGTGCTTGGTATTATGAATCCTTTATCCAACAAGTCTTTAATTTGCCTCTTGATTTCAGCATTCTCCGTGATAGACAAGCTGTACATGTCGATGTTAGGAAGAGGACAATCTTGATGTAAATGGATTTCATGCTGAATCTCCCTTTTAGGAGGTAAACCTGTCAGTTCCTGAAACATCTCATGATGTGCATCAACTACATCATATAAATCTGATTTAAGCTTGGAATCACAATTTTCAAATGACTCATGATTCATATCAACCTTAGGCTTAACAATAAGAAGTACAAAACTCTTACTAGAATTTACTAGCCTTTTTACCTGTCCCGCATTTACCATCGCTATATTTTCCTTCTTGCGATATGCTCTGACAATGAAATCCTTTCCATCTTTAAAGAGATGATACTTATTTTCATGGTGATGGAAGATCACTTTCCTATCAAATAAGTAAGGACTTCCCAAAACAATTCCTAATATATCAAGCGGTACTACATCAAGTTCAACTGTGTCAATAAAGTGTGCAGTAATGGAGAATCGCAATATGCACTTTCTCGAGACTTGTAAGTTTGCATCCTTGCATATCCACCCAAGTGGATAAGGCTTTGGATGTGTAATGGTCTCAAGTTTAAGCTGTTTGACCAAGTCTTCTGATATGAGATTTTCTTGTAACCCACTGTCAAACAGTGTGTCAATTTTAGCATGTTTTGAGACTACCCTCACATGGAACAATTCAATTCTTTCTTCCTCATTAGGAGCTTGTACATGACAGTTTGAAGTACTAGTGCTGGATTAGTTTCAGTTTCCTTTCCCTTCATACTTTTCAAACCCATGGCTGAAATTTTGGTTTCATCACCTGAATCATCACCTAAATCTTGAGGTGTAGTTGTAGTAGCTGTAGTTTTCTTCTTTCCTTTGTTTTTGTTAAACTGAGTTCTTTTTTCAGGATGTAATTTCCAACAGTTTTTCTCTTCATGGCCCTCTCTTAAACAATGTTTACATATAACTTTTTCACCCTCTTTTTTAACAGGTGCATTGTTTTTTCCTTTTCCCTTAAAGGTTTTATCTTTGTTCTTCCCTTTGAAAGGCTTGTTCTTACCCTCATCAAAAGTGTTTTTCCCTCTAGCCTCTAAATGCTCTTCGTCTAGACTGGTAGGATTCAGGGAAAATTTTAAGAACCCCCCTAAATTTATATATATATAAAATAGGAGAATCCCCATGATATATAGGAAAAATGGAAGGTGATTTTATTAATAATATAATATGTATATATAATTTTTTGGCGAATCTCTCACGAGATTATATTATCCTGTAAAATCATGGCGAATCACCAGTACAAATGGCGAATCACTACTACAAAATGGTGAATCGTTGTCTAGTGGAGTTCGGAGTGTTGGTTCCAATGAAGATATGGTAATTGAACCAGGAGTAGAAGGAATAGAACAACCGAGACCAAGCATGGCACATGGTGACTCGTGAGGGAAGTAGTTCTCGTGTAGTTTGGAAAACGCGTTCTTCTAGTTCTGCTTATGTTTATCTATATCAAAAGCCTGGCTTATTGTTGATAGCTTAGCCATGGATCTATTCTTTGTTGCTTCTTGTTTGATTTACTCTTTATTGTTCTTATGTACGATCCATATTCTTAGGTTGAGTCATGAGTGTTATCTTCTTTCATGGAGGGAGGAAGCTAATCTTAAATCGATTCTAGGGGAATTGCCACAAATGGGAGGGGAATGAATTCCCCAGAGATTGTACGGGTGCTTCTTCACCTAAAATTTGCTGGTTTGGGCATATTTATTTTGGAGATGATCATAAAACAAGGTACATAAATTCACAGTTCCAACAACAAATAAATGAACTACAACAACAAATTAACAACATAAAAAATGTTCACAAAAGAGATATTGAAGATATTAATAAAAAAATTGTCAACTGAAGTTGATACAAATTTTCATTTGAGAAGTCATAATAAATCTATACCAATGGAAATAAAGAAGATAGAGAAAGAGAGAAGGCACAACAAAGATCCAAAAACAAGGATAAGAGCATTGACACCTACATAATTGATGTGGAAAAACCTAATGTTGTTATCAATGAAGTTGTACTAGTGAAAGAGCTTACAAAAGTTGAAACTCAAGTACATATTCTCGGAATAAATAATTATTATTTAATATGGATTACTTTATATAGTTCATGATGTTCTTGTGAAGTGAATTGTTATGTTCACTTCCCCAACAATCTCATAGCAGAAACAGAAGTAGTTCTAAACATAATACAAAATACACTTAACAACTCAAGAACTAAGAGAAACAACAGTAACATCGAACAAAACCAATTGAACCCTCTACATTGTTAGTTGAATACATCTCTCTAGGCTCATTAAGGTGATTATATAATATTATAGGTGAACTTGTGATCTAGCATTTGTAATCCATCAATATAAAAGGGGCTCTACACCTTTATGAAAAATGTGTAAAGGATCTAGGAGTCTTGCTCTAGAGGCAAGCATTTGCCTTATCTACATCTACATACTTGGGATTCTACAGATTTAGATCTCTTATGATCACCCTTCTTTATTAACATTGGTTCTGCATTCTAGTTCCCTAGTCAAAAGATGGGCATACACAATATTGGACCATTCCTTTCAAATTGTCCCAAGTTCATTGTGTCATCTATTATTGAAAATGTAATTATAGGAACTCTTGAAAAAGGTTATCTTGCAACAAGGTGAAGAACACTTTTAAAGAGGGAGTTTTAGAGTTTGCATACCTTGATGCTCTGACAATGTTCATGTGAAAAACAGAAGCACACTAGCAATAGCAACAATTTAGATTCTGCTAGAAATGAGGAGGTGCAACAATGTTAAATAATGGTGGGTTGTTGATGAAATCTTCCTTGAACAAGGAATGCACACTTTGAAGATTCTAAAGATATTTTAGAGTATAGAAGGGAGTAGTGGTCTAAGTTTATATTTCTTTAGGTTCACAGATGGCCAATGTGATGATGTTTCCCTTAGCAGATAGGGGGTTCAAGGTTTTGTAATAGTATATTGCCTTGGTGGAGAACACTTGTAAAGTGGGAGTTTTCGAGTTTTCTTACCTTGTTTCTCTGACAGTGTTCATGTTCAGCAACAGAGGTGCACCAAAAATAGCAACAATTTAGATTCTGTTAGAACAGAGGAGGCGAAACAATGTTATAGAAGAGGTGCAGTGAAGGGGAGAGTTGGCACATGCATACGTCAACATCAGTGTTCTACTGGTATAATTTTACAGACCTCAAAACAATTCCTTACACCTCAGACCAATCAAGATTGGTTTCAGGACTGTGTCATCTCACAACTTAGATGTGTGTGAAGGATCACTGCAACTCAGTTTAGTGGATCTATAATATTCCTAGACTCGATCCGTGGAGGGATTCTACTAAAAATATGCAGTGACTTACTTCCATACATAACTACTTAGCTCATCTCGGACAATAGACTTTGGTCTTTATCCTTTCGTGGCTCAAATATGTGGGAAATCTCAGTCTATACTCATATTTGGTCATGTGGAGAGGCAGTGGGAAGTGACACTTGGGGAGTTTGGGAAAAAATATTTTATTGAACAGTTAAAGATCTCGAATCCTTGACAACTTGCTTGTAACGAAAGGTGATCCTGCTAAAATTTTTATACATTATGAATTTCCATAAATAGGTGTCCCTAATGTTCTTATCCACCATGAAATTTAACTAACATACAAGGTACAATGGGGTTGAAAACAGATATAATAACAAGGTAATGCTCATAAATAAATCACGAGTTATGCTCCCACATTGAAAAACGATATATCATTCATTCACCAAGTGGATCATGTACCAAACATAATTATACCAATAAAAGTGTTTCTAGAGCATTCACATTCCATCTTCATAAGCAATGATCAATTTCAATGATTAGTTTAAATAGTGAATTTTATTTGACCAATTTACCATGAGTTCATTATGGATTAATGGAAATACAAAATGTTCTAGTAGCATACCCAAGAACAACACTTTCAACCTCGATATTTAAGAGCTTATGTGGGAACAACATGTGGCAAGTATTACCGTGTGTCCTGTCTTAGCATCATGGATCTAGGTAATTGTTTCTCACATGAAAATATGATATATTAAAATTGAGTTTGCCCTGTACTGGGTCAATATAACTTCATCTAGCCTAGGCATGGTTTTGTGTTCTTCCTGTTTTTCTGCTATATTTTTTCCTGATTAAAATTATTTTAGTCAAATTTGAAATAGGTCCACACCCAACATTTTGGGACAATTTACAACTTACTCCCACTCAATTTTGGTTTCTTTCTTCATCCTTCATCCACTCAGTTTATTGTTTCTTGTTGCTGGCTCTAGATTTGCTACTTGATAACCAAGTCCTATGGTCATGTAAGAACTGTTGTTTCTTCTTTCCGATTTCTGGATCCTTTTTTCATGATTCGTTATATAGACTCCATTCTATATTTTTGAATACTACTGAAGGTAAATGAGAACCAACAATAATTCTAAATTGCAAAGTGCAGACCAAGCTATCAGAATTTGATGAAGAAGACTCCATTTGGCTCCATCCATAAGCAATATTGGATAGCATAGAGCATCAATTTCTCTAGTGCATGATCAAAAAAGTATTGACTCGATGGAAAGATATGCAACCAGAAGATGCCACATGAGAACCAACAATGATTCTACAATAATTTTCCTTTAATACCATGTTTCTTTCGAAGGGGGAGGGCATGTTAGGGTCCTACCCCAACCCCCTTAGAGACTTTATTAATATATAAAGCCACCTTCCTTGAATAATGCCTATTAACTAGCTAGTTAATAGCATTGTAAAATAAAGGGGTTTTTTTAATTAATAAGGCCCAAATTAGTTAGTTGGCCCTCATTATAATTAAGTCCATAGGTAGTTAACTTTAACCCATGGATAGCTATATATTGAGTAGAAGGTTATGTAATGCTTTGTCAAGGATTGTTATTTTATTTGAAACATTGTTTTAGGAGGTCACCCCTTGAAGAGGCAAGTGAACATAGCTCTCTATTTTTTAATTAACAAGAGATATTTCTCAGGATATATCTATTTTTTACACTACATTTTATGTGAATGCTCTGAAATTTTCAGGTTAAACACATTGCCTAAGTCCTCTGTTCAAATCTATTTGATATCTAATTAATCGAAAGCATATACTTATAGTGTTGTTGTTGTTTAACTCAACTATGCTCACATTGAAGGTTGATATTTAGAACCTACGATGATGCCACAACATTGATAGTTAAAGGGGTTGGAAGGAATTGTCGAAGTCTAAACAAAGATAAATTAACCTAGTTTGGAAATTGATTCAAAATCCAGATTCAATAGTAAGCCTCCAGTTCACAACATTTTTCTCATATGAAATTTTGCAGGACATTAACAAAACTTTCAATTATTTCAAGAGGACTTCCTTACAAGTTCAATTTTCAATTTTCTCCTCATAAGATTTCATTATTTCTCCTGCATTGATTGTGTGAATGTTAAACAACATAGCATCATGATTGCAGTGACATAAACTTTTACAAGAATTGATTCCCCTTAGGTTAAATACAACACCTCTAAATTCCAGAGTGCTATGTTGTCTTAGCAAAAAGAATAATTCTTAGACAGGGTGCAAAGCAATGGAATAAGTAGATGCTCGCTACTTGGTTTTAGCAGCAATACCATAAATCGCCATGAGAGTATTGTCGATATCTAAAATTCTAGAGCGGTTCGCATCTCTATCATCACAATATTGGAGATTCATTTGACAGACACCACGAAAAATGTCGTTCTTGGCAATCATGATAGGTGCCTCAGTCTTGATATTATAAAAACCAAATTTCATATGTCCAACTTTGAACTGTGGTTACAGAAGATGCTTTCCTTCTCCTCCTTATCCAGTCCATGGAGTGAAATCCTGGATCCAAGAGCATACATTGCATCATCCATCTGTTCAGCCAGACTATCTAGCATAAAACATATTTTCTCTGTTTATGGGCATGCTCAGTCTCCAACTATGAATACATGAACCCTTTTCTTGATCTTCAATCCAAACCGTATCCCGGATTATTTTTTCAACCCGTTGTCTTTTAACATTGCTCTTACCTTGCTTACATTCTCCCACCTTCAGCCCTACATCATATATGTTTCGCAAGAAACACATAAATCCACATTTTCGGGCTCTAACTTGAGAAGGTTTTTTGACACATGCTCTGCCAACTCTACATTGTAGTGAGCACACGCACGGGCGTAAAGTAAAGTCCCTCATACCTCACTATTAGGTTCTATTGGCATATTTTTTTATAATGTGCTCCACCTCATCCAATCGGCCAACACGACCAAGAATATCAACCATGCAAGCATAGTGCTCCGGACCTAGGTGTGAGAGAAAAATATCCACTCATGCAATTGAAGCATCACCAACCCCTCATCCACAAGACTCCGCATGAGTGCATGCAAGATAAAACCCCAACGAAAGTGATGTGATTCGGCTTCAAGCCCGCTTGTTGCATTTGGAACAAAAATTCCAAGGGCATCCTTATATAGGCCATGCATTCCATACCCCCGTAATCATTGTACTCCAACAGATGACATCTCGTCTAGTCATTTTCTTAAACAAATGCTTTGCAAACGATCTATGTTCCCACATTTGGCATACATGTCTACAAGGGCATCATCACAAAAACATATGCCTCAAGCCCATTTCTAATTATCAAATTATGGATCCGGTTACCTTGTTGCAGTAGCCGGTAGATCAACACAAGTCGGGAGCACACTGCAAGCATCATGACCGAATTAGGTTTCGTATCTACTAATTGCATTTGATGAAAAAGTACTAAAAGCTTCTTTGGCATGCCCATTCCGCACATTCCCAACAATTATTACATTCCATGTGACTAAATCTCTTTGAGATAATAAATCAAATAATCTGATGTGCTATATTTACATATCCACATTTTGCATACATGGCTGACACCACAACAAGATCTACTTATAGAAACACTTGACTCCCAAATTACCTCTAATTCTCGTAATCATGGATCCACTTCCCTTGTCAAAGCGTGTAAATGACTCGCATGTCGATAGTACATTCACCAAGGTAGCAGAGTGAGGTCGCACATCTTCCATTTGCATTTTATGGAAAAGCTCGAATTCTTGATCGGCACATCCATTGAAAGGGAAAATGAAGTTTGAGCTTGATGCCGTGAATAGTTGAATTGGATCACCAGTTACTTGAGGAAAAAACAAAGCATAATACAATGGGTGATTCTCTGCAAGAAAGTTCAAAGTTAATGGAAATACACGAAGCAAAAAATCAAGTCGAGTCGAGATCAAAGTTCTTCAGATGAAGCTTGAATCATTAGAAAGTGAAAAATACCGCCTCGAAATACAAGCTTCAATCACTCCAAGTAAGGAAATAGACTCAATAATTGATGAAAGGGACCTATGTAAGAAATCCGCAGAGGCAGCGAGCAAGCAACATTCTGAAACCCATTAAAAAACTGCTAAGTTGGAGGTCGAGTGCCGTAGACCGAGGGGGTCTAGTGCGCAAAAGGTTACTGTGGCTCAGTTTTCGCTTTCTCAAATGAAACTTGAAGTAGAGACACATGGGAAAGGAAGCTGGGGAAGTGAAATTTAGGAAGTCTCTCTGGTAGGGGGCCACTTCACCTATTTCTTCTACAAAGTTTTCAAATGATAGTCACCGGGAACATGCTCGTAAAAGAGATTGAATATCTTACTGTAACGCTCCCGTTAGCAATGGAGGAAAAATCCAAGATGTTAAAAGACACTTTATTAAAGCGAGACAGATGAGCTTAAGGCTTTCTAGAGTTATGTGTGCTAGAACAACTCACCACAAACTTTCCAGCCTATTCAATATTTACCACCTACTAGTAGAGGCAGTAGAGACAATGTATTCAATATTTAATATTTACTACCTATAAGTGCCAAAAAAATCATTGTTCACTTTCTGATGCAATTTCTTTTCCTAATTTTTTTACTCGCATTGAAATTTTTCAAAGTATGCATTTTTACCCTTTTTGTTTCACTATTTGTTGAGTTATGAGAAGTGGGATACCAGTAGCTATTGTCATCAGTAATGCTTGAGGGACTTTGAGATTTGCTTTCAAACAAGGCTTCTTAGATGTTATGGATGCAATGTGCTAAGTAAGTGCTCGTGGAATGAATAATGATCAGCTTGCTATTGCGAACAAAATTGATGAGAGGGAATTGCATAAACTTATAGCCATTCAAACTTGGCTATATAACTTCTCCGAGAGTGAAACAAATCTTGGGATTACAGGCCAAATGCTAACCTATCTAGGCATAAAATTGTGTAATTGTACCCAAGAGTTTTTGTGTCTTGCAAATTTTTTTACTTTTTAGTTGTATATTTGAATTTTGAACCGTAGAAAAATCTCTGATTCTTGACTGCTTTCTTAATATGCAATCATAAATCGAGCGCAAGGAGGATTGAACCGAGATTGGGATAGATAAGCACATAGTATAAGAGAGTGACAACTACATGCGAGTCATAGTGACTAATGCCAGATAGGATGACATTATACAAGTATATATATTATAATCTATTATTAACATAGGTTGTCATCAAACAAGTAGATTGAAAACTCGTTGAGCCCGGAGTGTTTTATGCCGATTGGATTGACTATATATTGAATTGTGGAGATGCACTATTGACATTGTATTGTATCTGTCTTCAATGTAAGCATAAATTTTGACTTAGAAGCTCGGGTCAATGGCTTAACATAGCTTATAAAGTTTTGACTCAAGAGTTTGGGAGAGTGGATTTAGGGGTGATATGCTTTTGTTGGTATCATTAATAGTAATTAATCGTTGTAAATAATGGATTAAGTAAACATATATAAGACTTTGATGGGTCTCATCTGTGAAGAGTTGAATTCGTTTGTGTGATAAAGAGATGATGTGAGAACAAAATGGAGATGGTATGAAGATGTCAGAGTTATGGAAAAATAGACTACAGGAAATAATGGTTAGATTCGTCGAAGATTCTAAGTATTATGATTTATCTAATATGTTAGTGATGGAGTAAACAGATTATGACTCTAGATGATATCTATACTTTGTTCTATTTTGTGTACGTAATCTATATCCATGGTGAAATCTCTATACTAACCGAAATCGACAAACCTCAATGTTAAGGGTTAAGCAAATTGTGTTGGGGTCTTACCTGTCAAGGCGACTCCATCCTAATTAAAAATGAACTTGATGTTATTCTAGTCTCGAACCTCAACCAAAGATTTGGGAAAGAAGATGGAACTAAATGGTAGAAGCGAAGGAAAGACGAATAAATTTTTTCCTTGGATTATTTGAAATTTGTACAAATCAAATATTTCGCCTTTAGTATTTTATACTTTTGCACAATGTTGTTGTTGTGGGTTTAGTTTGTGTTTTTGATTTTGCATTTCACTCGAAGAGGAAAGGTTTAGTATGATATGTTCAAGCTTGTATTATCATAAGACATATCCTTTCCTTTTGTATGTGGCCATACCATTTATTGAAATGCATTTTTTGTTTTGAGACAATCGAAAATGCTAGTCCATGGCACCAAGTTGCCATTTATACTTGGAATTCTCAGATAGATCTCTACTTTTTTCCGCTAGCGTGATTCATTATTTGTAAGCGACCCATGCCATTCTTTTGATCGCATAGCTGATTTAATATCCAACAGACACTTCCATAGTCGCCAGTAAATCATGCCCACATGTCGAAGAAGCGATGATGGTGTGGCAACAAATGCCGTAGGAGAAGCTAAAGAGTTTGAATGAAAAGTTGTCACCTGGTCCTTTCGCACAATATCGCCATGATAATTTGGTGAAGCAAAGCATGCCAAAGTAGCGTAGTCAGTGTACACGTAGCCTTTGTTTCCTCTTGAATTTATCAGATCAAGCATGGGGGATTTCATTCATCATTTATATGGCACATATTTAGTTGCAACTATATTGTATCCTATGATGTGGATTCCTTTTGGAAAATCTGGCAAACATAACTTGCGCTTTGAGCTTTCTAATTCTTAGTACTTTCAAGACCATATTTAATTTTTCCTTTGGTCTTAGAAACGTAATGAAGTCATTCTATAACATCATCTCTTCTATTAATATGATGAAGTCAATTGTATTTCTTTTAGGTTGGGGAGAAGGTCGAAATGTAAGCAATGGCTTTAAAGCAACGGCTTGATACCGTAACGCTTGTTAAAAGCTTGCACTTGAAGATCGAGTTAGCCATTTGGATGTTGCTTTGAAGAATGCATGAGGCAACTCAGCAAGTAAGAGAGGAAAATGAGGAGAAAATTCATAAGGTCGTAAGCGAAAAAGGCCATAGAATGGGACAAAATGAAGTTTGAGCTTGATGCCGTAATAGTTGAATTGGATCGCCTTGTTACTTGAGGAAAAAATAAAGCATAATACAATGGGTAATTCTCCTCGCAAGAAAGTTCAAAGTTAATGGAAATACATGAAGCAAAAAATCAAGTTTGAGGTCGAGATCAAAGTTCTTCTGTGTGAAGCTTGAATCATTAGAAAGTGAAAATACCGCCTCGAAATACAAGCTTTGCAATAACTCAGTAAGGAAATGGACTCAATAATTGATGAAAGGGACCTATGTAAGAAATGCACAGAGGCAACGAACAAGCAACATTCGAAACTCGTTAAAAAAGCTCGCTAAGTTGGAGGTCGAGTGCCGAGACTAAGGAGTCTAGTGCGCAAAAGGTTGACTGTGGCCTCGCTCGCTTGCTCAAATGAAACTTGAAGTAGAGGCAAATGGAAAGGAAGTCTGGGGAAGTGAAATTTAAGAAGTCTCTGGTAGGGGGGGGCCACTTCACCTATTTATTCTACAGTAGTTTTTCAAATGATAGTCATCGGGAACATGCTCGTAAAGAGATTGAATATCTTACAGAATGCTCGTTAGCAATGGAGGAAAAATCCAAGATGTTAAAAGACACTTTATTAAAGCGAGACAGATGAGCTTTTCAAGGCTTCTAGAGTTATGTGTGCTAGTAAACAACCGCCAAACTTTCCGGTGTTGAGAACAAGCTTAGAATCCTTGATGGGGACAAAGCGCAGAAACCTACTCTTGAGTTACATTTAGAAGGATCAAGAAGTGGAAGTGCAAGCAATCCACCAAGCATGACCTCAATTTCTGAAGATGGGAATGATGGTGATCCTAGTGCGTAGTCATGGGCCTCTACACATTGCGTTACCGGATCGCTTTAAAAAAGAAAAAAGTTTATGGCAAAATTGAAAAGCTTAGTGATGCATCCAAGGTTGACTCGATGGATGATTTTCTTCAAATGGAGAAATTGGCCTCCATGCCTTTTCGCTAGATTGAGTGAGACGCAGAATAGAAAAAAAGTGGATAAATTGACTGAGAAGAATGTTGTAGGACGTTTAAGTGCTTTATCTGTTCAAGGAGACAAGTGCTTTCCTTGGAAGAAACTCTTACACGAAAAGAGAAAGTGGGAGCTTCTCAGTCGCCAATCGAGAATGCTCGATTTGGTTAAAAAGCTAACTTCGTGCAAGAAAAATTGATCGCTTTGCAAGCTAAAAATGGTTTGAATGAATCTCGCTTTAGTTAGTCTTCAAGATAAGCTTGATGTAATCCTCGAGATCTGTCGAGGGTGCAAACTTGCACAAGGTATTGGAGGATGTAAGAAATGACAATGTAGTTGATGAAAGTGCAACTCGATCCTTATGTTTGCGGAGACCTTTAATGAATGTAGAATCGACTTATCTTTATGATCTTGGAAGTAAAATTGCGCGTTATTGAAGTAGAGAGTTGGCAACCGCTATTTCGATGTTGTCAACTTTGTACAATGGGTATAACTCAACGACTTGGAAATACACAAGCTCAGAGCTTCTAAAATTCATAAGCTAGATGCGAGAATTCCCGAGTTTGTTTAACTAGTGGATCGATTTTTACTTGGAAAAGCAAAAGTCGTATAGCTTAATCATCGAAGCTAATAGCCTTCCTATCCCCTAGTTAGGACAATTTCACATGATTATGATGAAATTTCACAAATGAAGCCACCGACTTCGGAAAAGTCAAACATCCCGACACGATCCGCTTTAGTTTCCGCAATAATTGGTCTAGTAAAGAGAGTCTTTCAGGGACAAGAAAAGTAATAATAGCCTTCAATTTCCCTTGCAAAATGGAAATTTTGGCATAATTCAAGCTTAATAGCATTCAAGTTGAAAGCGAGATTGGAAACTCGAGTTGAAGACCCATGTACATGGATATGCGCATTTAGAGGAGGAGTTTATGCAATTGAAGACCCGTGAAGATAATCTAGAGAGTATCCCTGCTAAAAACCAGAGTGAAACTTGAGCACACGCAAGGCCAACTCAATCGAGTCCGAAACAAATGGTGGCAAACCCCGCAATGTGTACCGCGCTTCGCACAGGGAATCAAAGCGTTCATTAGAGTATGAATTAGGAACTCCAGCTTCACATAAATCGGATATAGAGAAGGAGCTTGTGCGATTGGAGACCAAGAATACTAATCTAGAAACTGTGACCGGGTCGGAACCAAAGAGAAACTTGAACACATGCAAGACCAACTTACCTCGCTGAAGAAATGTTGAAAAAAACTCGAAGAGCAGATCTTGCTTCTACAACAGGAAATCAAAGCAATTATCGAGTATGAATTAGGAGCTACGGCTTTACGTAAATAAGATATTGAATCTCAACTTAAGGATAGTGAAAATGAGATGAAAAAATTGTGTGAAAAAGTGGATGCTTTAGAGCTCCGAGCTTCAAGCGTAACGAATGCTGATTGCTAAGATAGCTAGAAGGCATAGAAGCAACGTCGTCCACACACAAGCCCCCCGCACACCCAGCCCTCCATCACCGAGAAACGAAATGGATGAAATAAACTTTTATTAAAATTCCAAACTAAATCTATGGGATGCCATTAAACACAGGAACATACGATTTTTTGCATCTCTTTATAGCTCTATAAGATATAGAAAATGGGAATACAAATAGAAATTATATATCCCCGAAAACACAAAATACTTGGAAAAATATAAAAACATCTCCTCTTAAGAAAGCAATCAAATACATATTATGCTTTTCCATTTCTTTATCTCCTGAACTTTCGAATTTAACAAAATACACTATTATGCTTTTCCATTTCTTTATCTCTCGAACTTTGAATTTAACAAAAGAAAAAAACGAAAATCTATTCGTGATGGTGGCCTTTTTGTTTTTGTAATATTCATGCTTACCATCCCGCCATGCAAGAAACAGCATTCTCCGTCCCAAATCATCCTCTCGCCTTTTTGCAAAATTATACATGTATGTATACATGAGGACAAAGGCTTTGCAACTCCAAGAATTAGCAGGGGGTCGTCCACCAAAAATAGTGTGTAGAATTCCACAGTATAGCGTAGAGACCAGCTATTCGAATAACAAGCTAAGGTCCCATCTAACAATAAAATGCACATTGCAGAAGATTTAGATTTATTTACTAGAGAAGAAATTAGATTTACATTGACATTGAGCTCAATATAGAAAACTAAAAGCTACCCAGTGGCTCTATCAATGCCAAGTTCCCCCAAAAGCTATAACTGGAAGAGTCGAAGCAAAGATAATATAGGTGGCTGGCGCCAAAATCTCGCTATGAATGAAAACGAATACAAAAACCAAAACACTCATTATTACAGAGAAAACATGAGATGTATAACACGAGGAAAAAACAAACTTCCCCGAGATGCCCACACTAATATTGCATTTATGGGTAATATCCCAACAACGCTAAAACCCCGCATTCGTATTACCCAACAAGATTTTCACACATACGGGCACATTCAAACAAGGTGAATTGAAATGTGCTCATAATGAGACCTCGATTCCGCATTGATTCCATGGACCCAATCCTCGTTTTTGTAATGTGGGGATCCTTCCTCTAATGTCTCTTAGAAGTCCCTCCGAAAGGAGCACAGATGGATTCTCCATTGCCTCTCGAATTGAAACTCGCCAATTAGTAACGATATGAATCAACACATAACAACAAATTTTACCCATTGGGTATGCTCTAAATCAATGTTTCAAATCCAAAAAGACAATTCAAGAACTAAAGAATCAATAGCCATGGCAAGTTTGAATCATATGGGTATGTTCGAATCAATAAACCTACCACGTTTGAATCGAAACAGATTATCTGAGGTATGCATTGAATCAATCAAAATTCGAAAATGGCATGATGAATATGATCTGAATTTTACCGCCAAGAATGACCTCGCTCTTCAACCACGTGCTGTTGTTTTCAAAGTACAAACAAAATGTGAACAAATTGCAAGTAAGAATGTTCCAGACTTCAAACTATTACCGCTGCATTTAAGAATATAAATAGATGGTGATGGGATCTTCTCCAAACTCGGCACACTGAAAATTTGCACAATAAGACGAAGTGTTAATTAGATATTACACAACACAATCACAAATATATACCATTCATCGCAAACTTAGAAAATAAGGGGAGCGATAAGCGGTGTGTGGAGGTGTGTGAATGCGTTAACGGACCGGCAGACGGACGGGACTCGGAGAGAGTCGGCTCTCGCCACAAAAACTTAGAAAATCGGTAGTGCACAAAGCCCACCACCTCCGAACCATTGAAAACTGAAAAAAATGAAGTGAATGCCATAGAAATCGGGAAAATCGGGGCGAATGCATGGAAACTCGAAAATCGGGAGCTAATTTCATGTTTGTTGTTTTGTGCGCTCTTTTTTTGGTGGGCTAATGTCAATAATTAATTATTTTTTAAAAATATTTTTTTGAGTTAACTTTATTAAACTATAAAAATGGGTTTTATATAAAAAAATTTACGCTCTAATAAAATTTAAAATCCCTTGTAAATTCCGCCTTTGGGCTAAAATTCGCCCCGTAAAATTATCCCTCGGTAGGATTGAACATAAGGATAATATGTTCAAGGTAAATCGTGCAAACCACCTATATATTTCAAAGCAAAGTATCTTGACTTTGTAAGTCTACCCGTAATAAGAGTGCTCTTCTCCTAAACCCTTGGGTATAGTCTTGCAAATTTTGTCCCTTTTATGTCTAAATTTTTTTCCAATTCATTATAGCCTTTTGTAAATGAGCTAATGGATAAAATTGATTTTTGATTGCGATAATAAATTCAGCCTCATGATAAAGTAATCTTACCATGTTTTTTTAATTTCATCCTTGGTCTTGGCTTCCCACCATGCCAATGTCGTCTCCATCCATTCTTAGCGAGGCTAACTATATCTTGAGTGTCGTAATCATGAAGGTTTTTGAATCCCTTAAATAAACTTCCAATTGTCTGATCCAATTGTCAAGTTTCTCTCGCATTGACTTCACACTGCTAAACTTAAGAAATTTAAATTTGACATCAAGTTTTAAAAATGGACTTTTACCGATGGTTTTAGACTTGTGAGATTGATTTATCGAAGTTGGTGAAGACGATGTAGAGGAAGAGGACCATTTCCTCCATGTCCTTTCTTTGACTTGTCATCACTCTTCTTTCCTCCCCGAGGAACCCTCTCCTTCTTTCTAGTTTTTAGACCCTTCTCCAACAAGCCTATCATTTCTTTTCTTGGTAGAGGATCCTCACCATTCAAAGTCATATCCAAGAAAGCTTCCGTAATAGCTGTTCTTCTTTCTTGGGATCCATCTCTTCAAGAGCTTCTCCCTCTCTTGAAGACATGCTTGAAGTCGCTTCTATGGCTCTTGGAGGTGGTTCTCTCGACCCTTCTTGGTTGTGGATTAGTTTGTGCACTAACCAAGTTTCCTTCACTCTCTTGAGTTTACAGCCTAGTAAGCATGAAAACTTGCAAACAAATAACTTTATCTTTGTACAAAACAAATACCGAGTAAAAACTCTAGCTTCTAAGGCTCTAATCCCTGAGCTTTGATACCATATGATCTCGAAAATGAAAGTATTTTTATCGCTGTTCAAAGTATTCATTTTCATTAAATTAAGTGTGCAAAGTGTTTTAATAGTCTTGCAAGTGAAACAAAGTGTGTGTTTGTTAACTTGTTTGTGAATTTAGGTGTGAGGGAGTGTTGTTTTTAATTTACTATTTAAAAAATTTAATCCGAATAACACAGTAAGAATAACTTCACCATAAACACAGCAAAGAACATGATGAGGCAGTTCACCCCCTCCTCGGGCTACATCTACCGGGTCCAAGGCTCCCAATGGGCATGTCCTTGATATATTATGATGCTCAAATTGGTAATACAAATGAAAATAAGGCCTAAACAAACCAAACCAGCTCGTAAAAATGAATTCAAAATGTAGAAATCGAGTATAAATTGACTTTTGCTTCACCTCAAATGGTTAAACATTGCCCAATACAGCTCCAACACCCCTCTAGGCCCTTATGGCTCTCCAAGCTTCCCTGAAGCAAAATTAACCGAAGATCAAATCTTTTGGCTCGCAACCTATTCCAATGGCTCTATAATGCCGAGAATAGTCGAAATTGATTAAAAATTTCTTCCAAAAAGGTTCAAGAATGGAGAATTTATGACAAAAACAACATTTGTCCGAGCTTTGGCCTAAAAAAACTCCACCAAAAATTGGGGAAATTGGAGTTAACCCTCGAAAATTTTGGCAAAGGCCTCCGAATTTGGGGGGCGTGCTCCAAAATAGCCGCGCGATTTATATGGCATTAAATGTTAAATTCGGGCGGTATGTTAACCACACCCGTCCAGTCGGGTTTAACGCTAATCGCACGTGTCACAAAACCGTGGCATTAAGTTTATAGGTGGGCTGGGTCACATTGTCGTAGTTTAGGGAGGTTACATAAACCCGTCTATTCTGCGAGTTACGATTTGTTTAGGCCCCGAGTCATTGCGTAGGGTCATGTGGAATAGGGGTCGCCTCCCTTGCCGCCCATTTGAACCACATTCAAACTTCAAATAAAACATGAGTCCGATGCATATTAAGAACCACCGTGGAGCCCGACTGGTCGGGTCATTGTGTTGGTGGGCGGGGGCTCGGGTTCAACTCTTGCCGAGATATATATAAAATTTTTATAACACCCACCATTGCACCGATTCTGGAGCCACGTGCAGCCTTTGGGCCTACCACGTGGCAATTTCCCGATTGGTCCCCAAACTCCAAAGTCGACCTTCCCACTAACCAAAAAACTTGACACTTGTTGACTGAATGATTGGCTCATAGGAATATTCGTAGGAATATTCCAAGGAATATTCCTATAATATTTTGAAGAATATTCCCAAAATATTCTTTTTAAATATTTTCCAAATTCAAAAGTCAACCCTGGGTCAAATTGATTTTTCAAGGAAATTGTAAATTTCAAACTTGAATAACTTTCACATACAAAGGTCGCATTTGAGTGTTGTTCATGGCGCCGTGTTCAGTATTGACAAGGCTTATCCAGGAGTTCTAGTTTCAACCAATTTCCCGAGCCAGCTTCCAATTTTTGAGCATTTTTTCAACCTGTAAGACATGATCACCCTCGATCATGCCTACGAGATACATGCATCAACCAACTTTTCTAATCATTATCCAATCTCCACGTAACACAAAATTAAACATCGTGTTTTCCGAGTCGGGAAAACCACAATGCACCACAAGGGTCAAACTCATAATTGTGTGAAACAACGAAACTAGCCATCAAGAACTAAACCAACTCAACTATCCACTAAACTCAGAGGTATTTCGATCAATCGTTTTCTCAAGGCTTCTCTTCAACCAAGTAGCAAAACCACAAAAATGATAAAAAAAATACAAGCTCTATACAAGCGACAACCCATCATTATACTTGAATCGAAACCATCAACAAGAAATCCTCACCCATTGTTCACTTGCTATAAAATCAAAACTTCTATAAGAACTTGAAACTCGATATCTATTGATCATAGTAAGTTGAGAATGCGACAAGATGATGGAGCTTTAGTGAAATGAAGTCGCCTTCACTAAGTGGGCCTCATGCAAAATCTCGCGCAAAGTCTATTTTTTAGACATACGAGCATAATTTGGGGAATTCTACTTGGAGATTCTTGGAGTATGCGTACATGCTCGGATAAAAATAGATGAGACCCTTATTTTTTAGGACCCGTGCTATTTTTAGATCGATCTCCTAAAAATATGGAAGTCAAATATTATTTACCCTTAATAATATTTTGACTATAAACAGCCAGCTTACTCTCTTGGCGCACTTCGACTTGAGTCATGGAGGTGACTCATGCAATCGACACAAGGAATCACGTGGTTCCTAGGGTTTGATGGCATCTTGCATGGTTGGCTTCGCTTAGACTTCAGCAAGTGGAGTTTTGGAGGAGTTAACGGGACGATAGTGGAGTTGTGTGTCGTTTGTTTTTAGTTGAACTAGTTAGATTAGTTAACTAACTAATCAACTAGATATGAGTGGAGTAAATTAAATAATATTTAATTTACTAAATATTAACTCATTAGTCAACTCAAGAACACTTCACTCACTACGCTTGCATGATCGCTCAAATGGAGACCATGGAAGAGGTAGATGAAAGGGTGAGTAAAGCTACTCGGTTGGTAGATTGTTTTGCATGAGATTTGCATTACACTTGGAGGAATTGTCCATGACAATTAGCGCCAGTCAAGGCAAGGGGATTCGAACCTTGAACCTCTTCATATAATGGAGCCATGATTGCGCAATAGAGGCAAGACGATTAGTGGTGTGTTTTTGAACCCGAGACTTGTTCAAAACCAAGCTAGATGGGTGTGAGTAACTTCATGAGAGAGTACCGAGTACTTGTGAGGAGTATTGTACTTGTTTCGTTACTTGATTTCTCCATTATAATATACACAATAGTCGCCGGGGTTTTCAGCTATAGGCTTTCCCCATACATACCGAGTTAATGTGTGATTGAATTGATGTGAGATTGCTTCGTTATTTCCGCATGTGACAATTAATTGTAGAAGAAGGTTATGTGTTATGTATGCAATTGAAATTGATATATGACCAGATAATCTTCGATGAATAAGTGATTTATTCACTTAATTTCTACATGGTATCGGGAGCCGCATTAATTGTCGAAGTCTATTACGGTGATTGCAAACTTATTTTCCTCGGTTGCAGTCCGTATGCGCCTGTGTAGCCTCCGGAATATTCATCCTTCTTTGTAAGGTGAAAGATCCGGTGAATGCCCTTTGCAAATTAATCTCCGATTTGGAAATAATTTGTTTTTAGCTGTAGATCGGGAGCTGATAGAGCTTGGAGTTTGGAATTCGAATTTTGCAGAAGGTTGTTCTCTTCTTGGTGCCTGTGTTGAAAGATGTCTTCTTTTAATGGTTTGCGACTCGAATATGCTCTTGAAGGCGCTCAAACTATGTTGCATGGAAAGATAGAATGGAAGCAAGTAGTTAGAAGATAATGGTCTCGAAGGAGTTCGTGGATGCGGATGTCCCAAAGCCCACTGATGCAGACTCGGTCGATGCATGGCAAAAGAAGATCGCAAATGTCGAAGGGCGTCAAGGATCATATTGTATCCCGGCTCTGCATGGAAAGGCTACTCCATATTTAATGTGGGAAAGCTTTGACGGATCTATTCCGCAGTAAGAGTGACCAAAGGAAGTCAAGCGCTCAAAGACAAGCTCGGGGAACATCAAGATGGAGAAGGGCGACAGTGTCGCATACCTCCACGAAGTTCACTCAGTGCGAGATGAACCGGGAAGTGTGAGAGTTATCGTCGATGAAGAGGATATGGTCGACCCCGGTTCTCCTTGGTCTTCCTGAAGGCTTGGCACTCATATCAAGATAGTGTCAATGGTCGGGAGAAGCGTCGTCAGATGGGGAGCGCCTTTGGGGCGGATCTCATGCGAGAGGAGATAAGGAGGACTACTGAGAGATGGATCTTCATCAAAGGGAGCCGATGAAGAAATCGCGCTTTGGTGTCCAAAGCTAAGAAAGGGAAGGGTAAGAAAACCTCTCATTCTGGAGCTAAGGGCAAGAAGCGAGGATATGGCGAAAGTGAAATGTTTTCACCGCCATGATCACGGACATTATGCTACCAATTGTCCAAAGAAGAAGAAGAACAAGCAAGCGGGAAGATCCGCGATGGAGAAGCTTTGGGCTTCACGCTCGAGCTTGACTTTTCACCGATTGCATGCTTGGTTTCAAGTGTGATGGGATCGGTGTGGTTCTTGGCAAGCCGTGCGCTCATTTCTATGACGGAGATCGGGAGTTGTTCTCGTATCCGGAGGACAAGGATTTGGGTATGCACATCGAGATGGGGCGATGACGTAGATACAAGCGATGCGTGCAGGTATCGGTACCGTATCCTTTCGGAGGGAGTCCGGTAAACCCTTTGTCTTAAAGGATGTCATGCATGTACCCGGGATTGAAGAAGAACTCGATTTCGATAGCGATGTTGGAGGATAAGGGTTATGATGTGGTCTTCGCTGAAGCTGAAAAGCTTTCCGCAGCAAAGTAAGACTACTCGGAGAGACCCGAAGATAGGGGTTCGAACTCGTAACCTTTATCAACAGGTGAGATGACTCATGCTTGCATATGGCATGCAAGCGGGAGAAGTGGTGAGTCGGGATGATGAGGGCGAACTATGGCACGTGAGATTGGGCCATCTTCACCATGGAGCTTTGAAGATTCTCAAATAGATTTGCTATCGGGACTTCTAAAGGGGCACCCTTGCGCGATGATCGCAAGGGGTGTACTTTAGGGAAGTATGTGAAAGCCACCTTTCACGAGAAGGATAGTCGCGCCACGACGATCCTCGAGAGAGTTCGCACGCACGTGTGTGGTCCTTTCTCTCGTTGTTTCCGTGCCAGTAGCGCACGGTGTATTATGTGATCTTGTTGATGATTTCTCTCGAAAGTGCTCGGATCTTCTTCATGTCGAAGAAGAGCGATACATTCGCGAAGTTCGTGAGTTTAAAGCACCGGTCGAGAAGGAGCTCGGGGAAGAAGGTGATTGCTCTAAGGAGTGATAACGGTGGTGAATTCATTCTCGCCGATCGTGAGTTTCGCAAAGACAAGGATTCGGAGAGAGCTCATCGCACCCCCATAACCCACGGCTAGAACGGTGGCCGAGCGGAAGAAACCGTAACGATCGTGGGTGCCGCACGGCGATGTTGCATGATCGTGGCCTACCCCTTCACTTGTAGGGTCGAGGCATGCAATACAACGGATGCTATGTCAGAATCGTTGTCCTCACAAGGTTCTTGGCATGAGTACACCGAGAGGAGGCTTATTCTCGGGCAAGAGAGCTCTGATATTTCCCATTTGCGGATTTTCTGGATCTCCCCGTCTACATGCACGTGTGACGAAGGATGCAAGGAGGAAGTCGGGATCCAATCGTCGAAGTTGGAATATTTGTGGGGGTACACCGATACACCTCACAACTATCGGGTATATGGCTGTACGGGCCGCAAGACTCGTTGTGCGACGGATATAAAATTCCGGAGGAGAAAGCCATGCGTGCTCAGCCTGAGAGGAGCTACACTTGCATGCGGATGAGGAGTCGTTAGTTCCTGAGGAGGAGCTTCCGGGGATGTGGATCGACCACAAGAGGAGGTTCAGGAGGTGGAAGAAACCACCCTGCAGCCGCCAACCATCGAGAGGCGCATGCGCACTCACGTGTCGAGCGATCGTTCGGGATGCGAAGAAGGTTGTAGGACCACCCACGAAAGACAACATAGACAGAGACAACATCCCGGATCGGTACACCGGATACATGGCTCTTATGAGTCAATGTGTTGTGACTGGAGCCATCCTCTTTTGAGGAAGCCGTGAGGAACCCGCATGGGTCGATGCCATGATCGAAGAATATGATTCGATCATCGTGAATCGCTGCATGGGAGATTGTCCCAAGACCGGTTGGGAAAATCGGTTGTAGGTTCGCGATGGATCTACTGAGGTGAAGCGGGCGGTCGACGGGAGTGTGGAGAAGTACAAGGCGAGATTTGTCGCCCGTGGCTTTCGCCGCATCGAGGGGATTGACTATGAGGAGACTTTTGCACTGTCACAAGGTACTCTTCCATACGGACGATCCTTGCTCTCTCGACGCAGGATGGGGTGGCACATTCATCGTATGGATGTGAAGATCGGCGTTCCTCAATGGAGTTATTGAGGAAGAGGGTGTGACATAGAGCGAGCTGAAGGTTTTGAGATCTTCACAGCTGAGTCGCATGTGTGCCGACTCAAGAGAGCACTCATACGGCCGAGCAAGCACCTTCGTGCTTGGTACACTCGGATAGACAACATTTCACCGGCTTGGATTCTCCAAGAGTGAGGCGGATCCAAACTCCCGTACGCATTGTGGTGGAGGGGAAGCCGTTGGATCATCGTCATCGTATGTAGATGATCTGAGTTTTGATCTGGGCGACGAGCAGCTGATACTTTCATGCAAGGAGGATCTGCAGACGGAGTTTGAGATGAAGGACCGGGCATCCTTCATTATTTCTGGGATTGGAGATTTCGGCGGCACAGATGGAGGACCTGTTTGTTTCTCGGTGGCAAGTATGCCCTAGGGGAGATTCTAGAAGAGGTTCAACATGCAAGGCACGCAACTCGTTGATACCCCTCTTCCCTGGTGGATGGAGGGAAGGGAGATGCTACTTCGGGAGGAGGTAGTGGATGCCATCGTTCATCGACGATAGCAGGGGTCGTTGATGGTCTGCGGTCAATACTCGACCCGATACAGTGCTATGCGAGTAACCGCCTTTCGCAAAGGCTATGGTTAAGCCTACCAAGCTCTTTGGGAAGGCGTGCGAAGCATGTATTGCGCTATATCGAGGCACATCGGGATATGGTCTATGGTACGAACGAGGAGGGATGGAGTGAAGCTTTCTCGTTTCACTGATGCAGATTGGGCAGGGAGCCCAACAGACCGGAAGAGCACTTCTGGAGGAGTTTTCAGCATTGGGTCGACAGCAGTTTCCTGGTACAACAGGAAGCAGAGATCCGTGGCACTCAGTTCAGCAGAGGCCGAGTACATGGCAACAAGCTTGGCTGCATGCGAGGCTATTTGGATGAGGAAGATCCTCGCAGGTTTGTTCAGGTTGCATTTGGAGCCTACAGTGATCTACTGTGATAACCAGAGCCGCATCAAGCTCTCGGCTAATCCAGTTTTTCATGATAGGTCCAAACATATCGACATCAGGTACCATCACATCAGAGATTGTGTTCAGCGGAGGATCATGATGCTTTCATATGTTCCCACGGAGGATCAGGATGCCGACATCCCGACGAAGGCGCTCACCAGGAGCAAGTTCGAATTCCACAGAGGCAGGATAGGGATTGCAGATAATCCATATCTTGCTGAGAGGGAGTGTTGAGAATGCAGCAAGATGATGGAGCTTAGTGAAATGAAGTCGCCTTCACTAAGTGGGCCCGCAGGCAAATTCTGGCGCAAAGTCCATTTTTAGACTATGTCTATTTTTAGACATACGGAGCATAATTTGGGAATTCTACTTGGAGATTCTTGAAGTATGCGACATGTCGGTAAAAATAGATGAGACCCTAATTTTTAGGACCCAGGCTATTTTTAGACTGATCTCCTAAAAATATGGAAGTCAAATATTATTTACCCTTAATAATATTTTTACTATAAACAGCAGTTTACTCTCTTGGCGCACTTCAGTTTGAGTCATGGAGGTGGCTCATGCAACTGACACAAGGAATCACGTGGTTCCTAGGGTTTGATGGCATCTTGCATGTTTGGCTTCAGTTAGACTTCAGTGGCAGGAGTTTTGGAGGAGTTAACGGGACAGATAGTGGAGTTGTGTTCTGTTTGTTTTAGTTGAACTAGTTGGGATTAGTTAACTAACTAATCAACTAGATATGAGTGAAGTAAATTAAATAATTAATTTACTAAATATTAACTCATTAGTCAACTCAAGAACACTTCAGTTCACTACAGTGCATGATCAGTTCAGTGGAGACCAGTGGAAGAGGTAGATGAAAGGGTGAGTAAAGCTATCAGTTGGTAGATTGTTTTGCATGAGATTTGCATTACACTTGGAGGAATTGTCCATGACAATTGCGCAGTCAAGGCAAGGGGATTCGAACCTTGAACCTCTTCATATACAGGCCATGATTGCGCAATAGAGGCAAGGCATTTAGTGGTGTGTTTTGAACCCGAGACTTGTTCAAAACCAAGCTAGATTGTGAGTAACTTCATGAGAGAGTACTGAGTACTTGTGAGGAGTATTGTACTTGTTTGGTTACTTGATTTCTCCATTATACTTTACACAAGAATATGGGTTTTTTGTATTATAGATTCCTGTTAATATACTGAAAATAATGTGATTGAATTGATGGAGATCGTTTCTATGCTATTTCCTGTATTTAAGATAATGAATTCTAGAAGAAGAAGAGAAACAAAAATAACACCACACACTGGCTACAATCAGTGATATCCCTAAAGTAGAATGGGTGATTTTATTCTGTAAATTAATTCTATCCACATAGAATTCCAAATTCATGATGATTCTGAATTTTTTAATCAGTTGAGCACCATTGAAGGAAGGTATATGCAAGACCCTCATGGCCCAGGGGCCATTAGAGCCAACTTGGGCCCAACGGTTACATTGACACCGTCAGAGTTTTGACTCATATGACAACATACTTTGTCGCCATATGACCATGTTTTGACCCAAAAATAAAAAGACTTGAACCTTTTACCAAATGACCATGCTATGTGACCCTATACCTAGGGGTCCATGGTCATCGACATGCTGAAGTCAGCATGATATCATCGTGTTGCATGGCAAGTCGCGAGAAGTACAACACGTCACCCATTTTTCACCTTTTCTCCAATCAAAATGCGTCATTTGTACTTGCCACATGGTGGTCCTTAGTGGCGCCATATCATATTATTAACATGTCATGCCATGTCATCTACACATAATTTCTACTGCCACATCATCTCCTCTGACCAACTGAACTTCACCACATATTAGGACTTCCATGTCACCTTTGACTGTGCAAGAGAGTCCACATGTCATTCAATTGAAGGGTCCATGTCATCACTCTCATATCTTCCATGTCATTTCCTTTGGCTAATAATAATACACCATGTGTCACTATGGATTGGCCAACAAGGAGGGTCGTCCTTGGTTAAACCTTGAGAATGTTGATATGATATCCATTGTTCAAATTCTCATGAGGCTATTGATCCATTTGATTTGAGAAAAATACTTGAGCTTTAAAGTCATTAAAGTTAGGTTGCCATATGCCTTATATATAATCACTAAACCACTGATCTGCTTAGAAGATGCACATTGTTTAACAAATTTGGTGTTTGTGGCTTTTGCCCCATGGTTAAGGTCCTTTATTAATGTTGATATTCAAATGGCCATAACTTCTCATTCAACATGAGTTTTTCAAAGTGTGAGATATCGTTGGAAAGGTCTTGATGAGGACTATCCAACTATACCATTCATTGACTCATTAGTACATCATAGCATATTAAAAAACTGAAAAACTTCAATCCTATTTATCTTCACTTGATGAGGGCATTTAATAGATTAATCTATGATATTTATTTATACACGGATGCTTCCTTACGCATCCCATTTGACATCAATGACACATGTTGGCATCAATGACAACACAATGTGTAAGAATCCCCCTCTTTATCATTGATGGAAACACCATGATACATTGATGGTCATTGATGGAAATGGGCAAAATTCCCTCTGACATAATGCTGGGGACTCCCCTGTCCGACTGCAAATATTCCTCCTTCTTTCTTTCCTTCTCGCTTTCTCCTTCAATGCCTTCTTTGTCAATGTCTGTCGAAGTCTGCATTCTTTCCTCGAATGTCTTCCTACTTAATGTATGTCAGTGTCTATTAATCTTTGTTAATGTTTTCATTCTCTCCCCTTTGAAATCAATGGAAAAAGGATATGGTTTCCTACCAATTATTACATGGACATGTGTGTACCTAATTATATTATAAGTAGAGTCTCCCTTTGATACCACACTCCCATTCTTCATTTGTAATTACCTTCCAATACTCTCCAACTATTCCTAAACTTTAATCCTATGGATGTGATAGATTCTCCCCCTTGAAACCATGAGTCTCTCATAAGATCTTCATCTATAAGTGCCTGCTATGTCTATTAATGTATGCATTCTCTAATTTTTCCTTAAATTTACTGTGGATCTGATGGATTCTCCCCCTGGGACAATGCTTTATATATATATAAGTGGCTTCCAACACTCTCCAACTATGCCCAAACTTTCCTGTGGACCTAATCAAATTACAACTAAGTCTCCCTGTTACGCAGAATTATGATCTACGGATAAATCAAATTCCCAAAATGTGGTGCTATGCATTTAGAACAAAAGATTAAAGACCTTTCTACCACTTTCTCTAAGAGTAAATAGACACACAGAAAGATAGAAGAACCTACTTCTAATCCAAGCGCTTCCTATTATCCTTATGTCACTTTTATTGTAGGCTCCAATCCAACTTAGATCTTCGGATTGATTCCTGCAAGTATAAACAGAGAACAACAAAATATTTGCAATATACAGATGCCTAATTATCTTAATCATTTAAATCGATTGAACATGAAACATATATATCATTCAAGATTCCATTGCATGAGAAATAGAAACATAAACAAATACATATATGGGAAAATGAACAACAATATTTATTAATGAGTAGAAGGGGGAGGTTACAACCAATGATAGATTTGATGTCACCAGCTCCAGCATCATCCTAGCCTCATCACACTCAACATCTCACTAGCATCATGTCACTTCTTTCACTCTCTCAATTGAGAATCCAACAACATTTCTTTACCAAAATAATTCCTTCCCTAGCACTAGGACCTATGCTCAATTTATAGGGAAACTGATGTTAGTTTCTCTATCAATGACTTTATAATAATAGGAAAGACATGTTTCCAAGCTTAGAGGTGTTAAATGGACATGTGGATTCGAATTTTGACACATATGGACTCTTCTAGAAGGCACTGACCATGTGGAGATTCCGAAACAATGAGAATCTAGCTTCCATTTGACTAACGCGCCCTTGAATGTCGGGAAGTGAATTTCAAGGCACCCTTTAATGGAGGGAGATGCATATGCAACGCATTTAGTCCCTTGAGAGGCAGCGTTGGTGAGCTCATAAGTGATATAACGTATACTTCAAACCATGGAAATCTTGTAATAGAAGTCATGAATGATTTGTTCTTCTCTTAGGGCATGTAGCAACTGAAATGATAGGGATGATAGACCTTATTTCATTGGTCCTAGGGATGATGTCCAGTTTGACCAGGTCATGGGGGATGATGCCCAAATTGACGTATAATAGCTTCCCCCTAAAGCATGAAGTCAGAATAATAACAATATTTTTTGAATGAGATGCTTTACGACGTGATGGGCTAGAATTGAAGTGGAGTGGTGGCTTGCATCAATCTTACAATACATTACATCATGATATTTTCATCTTGATCATGAATTGCTGAGGGATGCATTCCCATGCTCAACACATAAACTCTCTAATAACATGTACATAGTGCAGAAAGTTGTCTACATTGGAATGTTGCCCAATACAGACATGCCTACAGATATAGGCCCACGTTCGGATGGCGATCTGTATGTAAGGTCACCATACAGATGATGTGTACAAAAATCCTGAAATCACAGCCCGGATGGATGAAAGTAGATCTGGGGTCTTCTTATCTCGTTCACTCGATCGTTCGGGTACAAGTCTAGCCATGCGAATATATGATTTGTAGTCGAAAATGGTAAGACATCGTTTGATTACCAGCCAATGATATGAGCTGTTGACAAACGCGAGAGAACCACCATTGATGTTAATGGATCTGAAGGTAATGCAGTAAATTTCGTAAGGTGTGAATAGATTATTTGATGTCGAACACCAAACAAAATATTTCGGTCAAAGGTCCAGAAGCGAGAGTTTTTTCGATGTTGTAACAAGCCTCATGGTACTGGAAGATGATGTTTCTAAGTAAATTTCTTGGATGATGATTTGATGTCAACAAGAAGCCACTTTATCGCGAAATGAGAATTACTGATTTTAGAGACAAAATATGAATTGATATAGTAATGTTCAGGGATGACTGTCTCGAGAATGATGGTTTATGAGTATTGCAGAAGGATGAATATTCACTAGATGACCTCTCTTGAACATATCGACGACACTAAGATGAGTTGGTAGCATTGACCCAAAACTGAAGTAAAGGTATGATGAAACATAGGTATGAATGAACCGTCAAGAAGATTACCCAACCCAAATAGTCACGATGATGGAGTGAAGTGTCATGTTCAAGAGTGACTTGCTACCGTAAAAGTTCTGTTCACTTTCCCAAATTTTCCCTAGTCATTTGTCGACTAGTACCTCTTTATTTTTTAACAAGCTTGAGAAGGATACCATATGCTTGATCTATAAGTCAACCCTTTGGGTGAATAATGTATCGCTATTTAATAATTTAACGAGTCTAGCGATGAATGAAACTCGATTCTTGCCATGATCAACAAGCCTGTCGCTATTTTATGTTTTAACGAGCCTAATGACAGTGACAACTTGATCCTTTTTCATATTTAGAGAGTTTGAAAAAGAGGACAAGAGAAAAATCCATAAGTAAATTTTCGTAAAGTTGTCGCTCAGATCCGAAAAAGTGTAAAATGATATCTGAGAGAACCTCCTAGCCATGTTTGACTAAGGTTTTCTTTTTTCGTAAATAATCTATCTCAGCCCGGAAAAGGGTTAAACTTATACTTAGTAGATATCAATTCATTTACTTTTACGAGCTCGAAAAGACAAGTGCTTGGCAATCTTTTCACATTATCGGAGTTTGAAAAGAGCTAAAAGAAGATTCCAAGGGTTCCCTTTTCGCTGTTATCGAAGCTCGAAAAAGAGATAAAAGTGCGCTTCAAGTCCTTTTTTGTTTTTATCAAAGCTCGAAAAATAAGGATAAAAGTATGCTTTGTGGTCAAATCATTCTTGGAATAAATGTGCATGAATAATCTGCTATATCAATTGCAAACCTGTTCAGAACAACATCAAATGGATTAAAAATACCTGTTTCATTATAAAAATTGAATAAAACCATAGTCACAACAATAAATATGATTTGCGAATAATCAAATGACTAATTAAAAGAGTTTTACTATTCATTTTTACCATTTGAAAGTTACCATTTACATTTTGGAGCTTTGAACTTGTTTTTGTTCCTGAACTTCAGCTATTGATTGCGATCGATTCTGTGGACAACTTTCTTCGCCGTTTGATCCATGTTGGTGCCATAAACCTCCTCTTTCTTTCAGTAGTATTTTTATTCCATTTCATTGAATTTTTTAGGGATTTGGGCCCCTTAGGGTAAATTAATTATCAAAAGAGGGCAACATACCCTTGGGCATCTAAAAATGCGTTGGAATGCACTTAAAATGAAGCTCAGGTGCATATGCAACGCACTGTCTATTGACCAAGACTGCGTTGGGTGCAATTCACATTTTTTATTCTTGCATTGTACCCAAAATTTTCCTAATTTTTTGTATGAAAAGGGTCCTAATGAGTCTATGGTTATGTTTCAGGGATTCCTTAGACTAAAATGACAATCATTTGGAGAGAAAGAGAGCATGAAGAACAAAACATGATTTTTTTTTAATGATCTGGTTACTATAAGAGCCCTCAGAGACTATGGGTTATTGAAGTAATTTTGTCTATCAGTTATGATGCAATAGATGGAACTATTGGAGTTCATTGTTCGTGCGTGGGATCCAAGAATCGAGGCATTTCACATTGGGAACAAAGTGGTCCCAATTTCAGTGGAGGATTTTTATTTTCTGACAGGCTTGTCGAGGAGAGGTCTACCCATTTCTCTCTCAGGGTCTTCTCTCGGAGGAGAGACGATGAGAGACTATGTTTTGCAGTATTGCTATCCAGGGGCAAAGCGTAGCAAGGATGGGAAAATAAACATCCATGACATTTGTGATTTTCCATTGAGAACCATCTTATTCCCGATAGCAAAGCTTGTTGGTATCGGTACACTACATGTACCGAACATATCTTATATGAAATATGCGCTATAGTGCACGTAACCAATAATTTTCAACTGGGCTGAAGCTCTAGTCTCTCAAATGAAAGAACAACTGAGAAAGGTAAAGGGAGGAAGGAAGAAAATTTTCAAATATGGTTTGATCCTCATTTCTTTTGCCTTAGAGTGGATTCCATTGATGCAACCTCTGCATGTGACACTGGGTGTGTCTAACCCTAGATATCCAAGGATGCAAAGATGGGTAGAACGGATGGCTAGACATGTAGGCCAATCATCCATCGTGTTCTCGACTACATTCGTCGCCTGGTTCAAGTGAAAGATTATCGCCTTTAATGACTATGCATATGCAGGTGTCAATTTTTGAGGAGATCCAAACTTATCTTTACCAGAAGGCACTGAGTGGGGTGCAATTGGTAAGAATTTTTTTACCATGTTTTTTTATTTTTCCAAGGTTCATACATGTTTTTGTATTTTGATATTTTCCCAAGACTAAACTAAATTTTTAATGTAATGCAGATGTGGGTCGAGTTCAACTAGTGGGAGAGCTAGAGCATGGGGCAAATGAGCCAGTAGAGAGGGTTTTCAAGCGAGCAGTCCTTCAGGATTTAGATATGGATGAGACTCTTGCTAAGCTTTGACAACACATGGAGGGGTTGGCCTTCGGGATTCTGGATTGTCGGATCGAAGAGTTACCCATGCGACTGCAGCGCCACACTATTGGCGTTCCTAACCGCTGGATGCAGTTACTGCGTAGGATAGCTAGATCAGTAGCATGTTATCATGAGCATCACTAGTTTACTTTTGACATGTTGCATACATTTAGAGGTCAGATTACCAATGTGTCTTGGGCACAAATTTTGTAAAAACCTATAGCTATATATCTATTTGATTTTAGTGTTTTCCTATATTTATTGCGCAATCCTATTCAATTATTTGAATATATCTTTACATGTGTTGAAAATGTCTGTTTATAACATAATTCGCTAAAGAATCAATTAATGTGTTCAAGTTTTTGGAAATGTGTTGATATTGGATAAAATAAAAATGTCTTTCCAAAATTCGAACTCTTAGGAACATACGATGCAGTGTTGGATTTCTAACAGTATAAACACTATTAAGTTGTAATACCACAAGTTGCGAGTCTAATCTTATAATGATGCAGTTAATACCAAATCAGATGGCATCAGAGAGAATTTCGTTCAACGTGCTATACTCAGGATATTGTTTGTAAATCGACCGATACAAATCCCTTGAAAACTCACTAACTCGCCGTTCAAAGCAAAAATGGCCCACGCTGCAGAGGATAGATTCTGCGTACTACGACTAGCACCATCTTCATATCCAACAAATGGTTCCAAAGATTCAGACTTCTGTGATGAAATGTATAGCGGATTACTAACGTCAAGAAAACTCTAAAAAAAAAACTAAGATAGTAAATGCAAATCAACAACATATATATATATATAATATAATACAAAAAATTACTACGCTCATGATTAAGCATAGTAACCTTTCAAACACAACCCATTTCAGGGCTGTTCCAACGAAATTCCATAGTAATCTAACAACTCGTAGGCACCCTTAGCAAGAACTCTTTTGAAAATATAGGGGCCATTCCATAAGGGATCAAATTTACCTGTAACTATTACATTAGCTTCTCGATCGTAAAGAAGGACCAAGTCGCCCTCTGAGAAAATGCGAGGCTAGACATGCTTGTCATATTGCGCCTTTATACGTCTCTTATGTGCTTCATTGGCCAATTGGGCTTCACGATGTGTTTCATCAAGATGGATGAGGTTAAAAATACACACTTCTTCAACAAAGGTGTCAGGTAACAAGTCGATTGCGAGTTTTAACAACAATATTTCACATTGGATTGGCAAGATAAAATCCAGACCATACACCAATTGAAAGGGGGTAAATCCAGTTGCGTTTCTCACTGAGGTTCGGTACGCCCACAAGGCTGAGTACAGGATTAAATTCCAGTTTCGTTTATGAAATCCTATCATTCGTTGAAGCATTCATTTAAGAATCTTGTTAATAGACTCAACATTTCATTTGATTGTGGATAATAAGGAGTATAACTATCATGTGACAATCCTAATTTGTAAGTCAACTCATTCATCATATGATTGCGAAAATGCGAACCATAATATGTGACTATAGCCTGTGGGAACCCAAACCGTGAAATGACATGATTAAAGAAAAACAAGAATCTTGTTAATAGCCTCAAATTTTCCATTTGATTGTGGATAATTAGGAGTAGAACTATCATGTGACAATCCTAATTTGGCAGTCAACTCATTCATCATGTGATTGCAAAAATGCGAACTATGATATGTGACTATAGCTCGTGGGACCCCAAACCATGAAATGACATGATTAAAGAAAAAGAATGTAGTTGTTTTTCATGTGTTGTTGAATGTAGGCATCGCTTCGGCCCACTTGGCAAAGTAGTCTACTGCGACAATAATATAACCATGCCCCTTGGAAAAATGAGGGTTACAGGTCATAAAGTCAATGCACCATTTTCAAAATGGTCCTACAGAGACAACAAGATGCATTGGCGCTCGCGGTTTGCGGATTTTACGATCAAATATCTGGCACGCATGACAACTTCTAACCGCAAGGATGCAGTCGCGAAATATGGTAGGCCAAAAGTAACCAGCGCGGAGTATCTTTTGTGCGGTAGCGTATCCAGATAAATGTCCACCACAAGCCCCAACACGACAATCATTTAAAACCTGTTCGACCTCCTCATGAGTGAGGCACCTTCTTAAAATTGTATCGACACCACGACGATAAAGTGTATCACCGACGATCAGACAATATTTGGCTTGGTATCAAATACGTCATTGGTCAGAGTGAGAGGTATCAGGCCGAAAAGTCTAGGTTTGGAGATAAATGATAAAATCCACATACCAAGGATCAAATGATCCAATCAGAAACAGAGACTTGTTAGGAATAGATGGTTCTGACGTAGTAGCATTATTATTAGAGGGAAGATCACAGAGAAGCTCGGCCAAAACTAAAGACTTCTTTGACTTGGATTTGATGAATTCCAAATCAAATTCCTGCAAAATGACAATCCATTTTGAATACTTTCCCCCCAACAATTTACGTGATAAAATATAAGTCATGGGGTTGCAATCTGAAATGACAATGGTCTTTCGGAACAGGATATAGTGGCGAAATATTTGGACAACTTGAACAGTCGCCAAGGAAAGCTTTTCTACATACGAATACTTCACTTCCATATCATTGATATTACGAATCAAATAATAGATTGAATGTTCTATCCCATTTTCTACTTGGACCAATACCATAGCAATGGTCGTATTAACTGCGATGATATATAAGAAATAATCACTCTGATAATTGGGGGGATACATTAATGATGCTCAGACAAGAGTATCCTTGACAACAACAAAAGAAGCTTGCGCAACTTGGCCCCAATGGAACATAATCCCCTTTTTCAAGAGCCGAGTAAATCCTTTAACCATTTCGATGTAGTTAGGTATGAACCTTCTTAGCAAGTTATCCTTTCCTTGAAGTTTCTGTAACTGAATCAAATTTGATGGCACAGGCAAATCAAGAATAGCTTGGACCTTTAATGGGTCTATTCAAATTCCTTCTTTTGAGACGACAAATCCTAGCAAACGACCAAAACCAACACAAAACATAGATTTATGTGGATTGAGGCATATTTTTTAGTGTCAGCAGCATAAAAATATAGATCTCAGATGCATCGGGTGATCAGTTAAATTTCTTGAATGCGTGGGTAAATCGTCTAGATAGGGTTGAACAATGTGCTTGATGTCATTGAAATCATAATCCATTTCTCTTTGAAAAGTTTCCCCACCGTTGTTTAAACCAAATGAGAGTTTCTGATAAGTGAATACGCATTAGGGACAGATGAATGTTGATTTGATTGTAGTCGGAAAATCCATCCATGAACGAAAATATTTCGCATCCAACGCAATCGTCAATAATTTGGTTGATAAAGGGAGTATGATAGTTGTCTTTTGGACAAGCAATATTGACATCCTGATAATCAACGCACACTCTAATGGTTCCCTATTTTTTCATGATAGGAACGATGTTGGAAACCCACTCAGTTAGCAGAATAGGGTAAATGAAACCAGCATGCAAAAAAATTTCAACCTCTGCTTTATTGGAAGCTGCCTTCTTCGGATGAACAAGACGAAGGCGTTGACTTACTGGCTTGATATTAGGGTACATATTAATAGTGTGTTCAACGATACTAGTATCTATGCCTGGCATTTCCTCGTAAGAACAAGCAAATACATCATGAAATTCATGAAAGAGAGAATGATTTTTTTCATGTTTTGATGGAGAATAAGACACGCCAACATGAATATTTTCTATAATGCCGGGTTTGGTCGAAATATTGATAGAAATGGTTTCTTCAATATTTGATAAATTTCGCTCGGAATCAATTGCATTAATAGGAAAAGAATTCGAAAAGAATTTGTGATCGATGGGTGATAAAGTTCACGAATATTATCTTCTTCATAATCTGAAAGATGGGAATGATGATGGTGATCATCCCATGGTTCTCCTTCTGACATCATGGTTTCCAGAATATTCTCATCTGTCAAGAAAGTTGAGGAAAAAGGATCAGATGGAGTACCAAGGTCTAATGAATGATCAACCCAAATGACCGGCGACAATGATTTCAGATTCACCACCCAAGCCAGATAGATTGATTTCTATGCCAGCCAAATTGGGCTGGGCAACAGAAACTCATCCAAAATAACATCTTCAGAATCACCCGTACTCTTACTTAAGACAGATGTAGTGGAAGAGATCATGTAGCAGGTCTCTATGCTTGCAATTTTTGTTGATGTCGCAGATGGCGGTAATGCAAAGGTTCCCATGAGAGTGGAATCCTTCAAGAGTCCTACACCAATGTTATGAAGTGCGAGTTGGGGTGCGTGAACTAAAAGAACGCTTCCAGTTACCTGGGAATTGGAGGCAAAGAAGGATAGCTGATTGATGACTACGATAACACCTTTATGTGGAAAGGTGATCATTCTAAAATATGTAGAGATGATCACAGTAATAGCATATACCCATGGCCTTCCAAGTAAAATATTGTAGTCAAGGATTCCATCAATGAACTCAACTTCAACATTCACAGTTTTTCCCCCTCGTTCAACATGCAGGTTATTGATAATACCACAAGGCTTATATGTACATTCGTCGAAAGCTTTCAACGTTGTAGGCGATTGAGATAAGCGCGGAAAGCCAAGTGACTTCCAACAGTTTAGAGACATAATGCACGTAGATGCTCCCTTATCAATAATAGTATGATGAACAAGGTGACTGAGAAAATTTACTTGGATGGAGAATGCCAATTCTGTTGGTAATTGTGGCACATAGCCCGTATGATTAAAGACTATGAGATTGGAATCTGTCGGATCAATTCCACCAATTGCTGAAAACAAAGCCTGCTTCTTGGAGGGACAATATTGTAGCACCTCAAGCGCTGACATAGCTAAGGGGATTGAGCCAAATATTCAACAATGTTATAATTTTGAGCAGCTCTTGCTCGAGGATCAAATGTCGATTTATGAACGACTCCCTTTGGTGGCTTGATTGTCAATTTAGGAATAGTAGGTGGTGGTATTGATTCCGTAGACGGATTTGTGGTCGAGGTAGTAGGTTGATCAGTAGCCTAACTACCATAATATTAATTATGTGTCGAAACCAAAACATCAGTCGATGGCTTCGTGACAGACACACTTGCGAACTAGAAGTTGGATCCGTAGCAACCAAATTTTTGTCCAGATTCAGAAATGGATCTATCAACACAGTTGATGCATGCGAGGTCTTAACCATTTTTTAGACTTCAACGCAGTGAGGACAATCTCAAACAAAGTTTTCCTCATTACAAATTATACAAAGGTGACGAGGTTTTCGATTTCCAGTCGATTGATAAGATGATCTTTCCTGCAAGGTAGAAGTTTGTTTTTTCTTTAATTTCCCCTTTTTCTTACTTCCGGGTTGCTTGTCACTTTTTCCCTTGTCAGATGACACATCATGGATTTCGAAAGAAGGCGCAGGATCAGATGTAGTAGAGTAATGTGTGCTTGCAGTACCGATCATACCGTCTCTGGCATGAGAGTCCTTTGATGGAGGAGGAATAGTAAAATTAGATCGCAGCGCGTTAGGAATTTTCTTGTAGAGCGTGCCAGACTGAGTATAAATCAAGTCTAAATATTGGACACGAGAAATAAATTTCTCTTCAGTGATGATGCCGCCCTTAGCCACATCCTCAGTTATAGATGGTAACAAGGACTTAATGAACCACTCAACAAGGAGCTGATCAGGAACAAATGTCTTAACCATTCTATAACGACGACGCCACTCATGAATATGATCAGAAATGTGAGTAGCATTAGTATGTTTAAACTTAGTCAAGAGTTCCGTTCCAGTTTCATATCGTATAGGTAATTGGAAGTGGGTCAAAAATACAGTAGCTAGAGCAATGAATTTATCAAATGAAGCTCTTGGTAACTCAATGTACCATTTTGCCGCCAGACCAGTGAGAATAAGCTAGAAAAGACGTAGTCAAATAGAGTCATAATTTAGGGAGTTATATGAACTCCACAAATGATATGTCATAGCATGAGTCAACGAGTCTTCCATAGGGTTTCCATTGAACTTAGGAATATCCGAGGGTAATTTATGAGGTATCACTGGCCATTAAGGAGCATAGTTGATTGGATCATTGGTGAGCCGGTTTAAATCCGATAATTCTAAATTTGAAATAAATGGCAACTTTCGATTAAGGTCAGGTTGAGCATAGCCAGGGTATGATGGAATTGTTTGGGCAATAGGCCTTTGAGCACTAGCACAATGCATTTGTTGCTGGTAACCTAGACAGGGGTTGTTTTGATAAGCAAACGCTTGAGGATTCTATTGACCAAAACCTGGATACGTTACTTGTTGAAATGAAGGTTATGGCATTTGTGCTTATAGCTGTCAAGGGGTCTGTCCACTAATGTTATAACCCAAATTAGGATATCTTGGATTCGGTTGAGGATAAGTATAACCTGCTTGTGGCTGCGACATCCCATAATATGGTAATCCAGCTTGTAAATAAATGAGTCCGGATACAGGTGGTTGTTGTAAACCAGCCGAAGGAGTTGGAGTTTGAGGGCCCAATACTTGAGGGTAGTGGGTTGAAGGACCCGCCTGAGATGGTTGAGGTACAACAGTTTGAGTCTGTAACAGGGTTAAAGATGTATTAACAAGTGGAATTGATGTGGGTGCAACAGGTAGAACCGGTTGATAAGAGTGTACAAACGTTTGTGATTGGATAGGCAGAGTGGGCTACCACTGACAAAAATTCATTCTGACATTAGGATGACCAAATAACGATGGAGTACTGTCAAAATGGGTGACAATAAGTTGCCCCCAAAAATGAGGAGTATAATAAGATGGAAACTATTATTCTCCAAATGCAGGGAGTCTAGTTGAAATTGTACTGGATGGAATATACCCAGATGGACCAGCTTGATATTTCCCTAATGATGTGTTACGTGGATCAATCCATCTTGCGGAAAAGAGTGATCTCCCTAGTACTCAACAAGTAGCTAGAAACAAACATCCATTTGGAAACATTTTTCTCTAGATTAATTTCATTTTAGAATTATTATAAGAAAGTAGAGAGGACATGCCCCTACCTTTAAATCCAAACGTTCGATGTAGTCTTTTATCCCGTCGCTCCAAAGTGGTTTCTCCAATAAGTAAAACCTGCAATCAAAGACAAGACAAAAGGATCAAAGCATCTGCAACATATAGTAATCAAGAAAAACTAATCCAATTTAGTGATCAAGGAGTCTAAGTATTGATTTTATTTCAATAAGCACAATAACAACTCAATGAGAAAAAGAGATCCATATGTATTATCTTGAATAAAAAGAGTAATCTTACAACCTGATGCCTTGATGTCGTACAAATTTCTCCCTGGGTCCTGAGCAATCATTTCTCCTTCAGTTTGACAAGCCTTCCTCTCTGAATACCAGCATGGAGTTATGGAAACAAGGGTGTAATCATTCTCATGCCAACAACAACTCACTATTGTAGAAAGTATGCACTCTTATGGATTCTCTTTAGCAATTCATTTACAATCTACCCTTCAACCTGAAACTTGAGCTCAATTTATAGGGAAATGGAGTTAGTTTCAGTTCCATGAAGAGGGGGATGGATTCCTCTCATGAAGGGATTTGAGCTCCATGGACCAAGGGATAAGCTCCATGAGTGGAGGGATAAATCTCGAACTGATCGTGACTCTAGAAGCTTCCATTTGGGAGAATATTCGACCAACTAGGCTTCTAGAATTTAATTTTTCTTTTGTTTTCTTTTCGCGGGGGTGTGCAGGTAATAGTGGTAAAAAGTGAGGGGGTTGCTGCAGTCTATGGACCAAACAACATCGCATGCACAAGAAAAGTCTAGAAAAAACATGGAGGTAGGATTTTAAGGGTTTTACAGAGATTTTCTCCAATTCCAAGACTTGATTTAGGAACATTAAGGTTTTTTACTTCTAAGGGAACATGATATAGGTGGTGATAGATCCATATGGACATTCAAATTTCATGGTGACAAAATAACGTGTAACATATTCCCCCCTAAAGTGCGAAGTCTGAGGTTATTTTGAAGAGTGAAGTGCTTTATCATTTCGAGGATTGGATTGGAGACACCGGTCGAAAACCTGTAAAAAAATTCAATGCATATATATATATATATATATATATATCATTGCCGAAGTAGGCATTCCCATACTCAAATCAAAACAAACTAAATGTTCTGGTACATACATGGTTTCAATATTACATCAAAAGTAGACACAGTATGGGCGCAACCATCTGTCATGAGTAGTCTACTGTATCATGAATAATAAAACTCCTTGCAGCCTGGATGGTGGAAACTAGATCTAGGGTATTGATTTCCGCTTCCCCAACTAGTACAATTCTATCCATGCGATTGATTGTGTTGAAGTCGAATATGGTAGAAACCACTTGATTACTGGTCAATGATGTGAACCGTTAAGAAGTGTGAGAGAAACCACTAATAATGAAAATGGCTCTCAAAGTACTCTAGTACAATCTATGAAGTGTGAATAAATGATTTGCAGTCGTACACTCATATAATCGTTCGATCGAAGGTCAATAATGCAACCTGTCTTCGAAGGCGAGAAACCTGCCATTAGGGTATGCAGATCCCAAGGTACTGATAGGATTCTAGATCAACTTTCTAGATGATGAGCTAACGTCGATAGAAAGTGATTCGTCGTAGGAAAGCCAACGAAATGAAACCATTAGATCAAGTTTCAAAGAAATAATTGCAAGGACTAACTCAGGGATGGTAAACGTGAATGGAGACAAATGTTTTCAATGAATGGTTTATTTGAACTCTCTCTTGAACACATAACGACACTGTAGATGGCTTGGCAGCATTTGACCTAAATCTAATACCCAGAAATCGGCTGAAGACTTTCAATGTGGTTTGATTAAATTTTAGACAAAGGATTTCCCAACCCAGGTAAAAATGTGACAAACTGTCATGTTCAAGAGTGACATGCTGCTTTCTAAACAAGGGTGACAACTAGATCATTTTTTTCTGTTTTCCCCAACCATTACTGGCAAGTACCTCTTTATTTTTTTCAAGCTTTAGAAGGATAAAATTTGCTTGTTTATGTAAGCTCATCCTTTGGATGAGTCCATCTTAGTATTAAAATCAAACCCTAAGAAGGAGTGGTTTGGTCCTATTTGTAATCGAGAGGTCCTTTGCTGTTAAATTTTAACAAGTCCAGTATAGAATAAGCTCTGTGTTTTTCAGTTTTGGGGAGTTAGAATAAAAACTTAAGTAAACTCCATGGTTGTTATTTTTCATAAATTTAGTCTCTCAGGCCCGAAAAAGGATAAAATAATGCAAGAGAGAACTCTATTGACCATGATTAGTCAACGTGTACCTTTTTCATAATTATTCCATTTCAGTCCAGAAAAGGGGTAAAATTATATTGAAGGGATGAATGTTCATTAACGAGTTTGAATAGTCATGTACTCGATGATCTTTTCATATTTCGAGAGTCTGAAAAGGGCTTAAAATAAAACTCCAAAGTTTCACTTTTTTGTAATTTTAAAGAGCCCGAAAAAGTGATAAAAGTATACCAGTGTCAAAATAATTATTTTTACCAAAAATCCTGTATCCTGTACAAAAACACAAAAGATTACACATATCTATTTCCGAAAAGTAAAAATATTTAAAAATAACCTTTTAAAGTGAAAAATAAATAGAATAATAATATTTTATTCATTAAAAACTATAAAAATGGATAAAAACAAATCATTTTCACCTTTTGTGTTCAGAACAGTGCATGAAGAGCTTTTGGCCAAAAAACTTCTGAAGAAGATATCAGGAGAACTGACCGTCCATTCCTTGTATCGTTAGAACCAGGTAACCCACATCATTCTTAGCTACATTTTTATCCGTTTCGTTTTTTATTTTGAGCTTTCATTTCATTTTTTAGGATAATTTTATGTTTAAAAATATGCCCTCAAGGGTCCGCGGACAATCCATGTGATAACCGCGGACCCCAATAATTTTTAAAAGGAAAACTTATTGGGCTACCGTGGTTTCTGCGTGGAGCGCGTGCGGACGACTGCATTTTCTACACACAGAACCTGTGCAGGCACCGTGAACGTTTTAAAAAATCAAATTTCTCTTTTAAAAATAGTTCAAGTTTTCTTCCAAATGGTTTTAATTGTTAAATTTGTTGATTTGTAGGTTGTTTAACCATGTTGGAGTGGCGACAACGCGAACACGAGCTCATAAATAATGAAGCCAGGGATTACCATGCAACTATCGTGTACTAAAAAATTGTGGCTTATACAAATTGTAGGCTATCCAAGGGATGAAGGCATAAGTGGAGTTAATGGTTTGGCTTGTAAATACGTGGGATGTTCAAGGCCAATACTTCATAATTGGTGACCAGTGGCTCGAGATTGAGCTAGAGAACATATATTTCCTTACCGGATTGTCCCAGAGAGGGAGAAGCATATCCTTATTTGGGGCCAGACAGGGAGGTCTTCCCACTGCCATCTACAAAGAACAATATTATAGTGATGATGCCGATTTCAAGGATGGTCGCATAGATATCAAAACTATCTTGCGATTGGATATTAAAGTGATAGCATTTACAGTGACCAGATTGTGTGGGAGTGAAACTCCTCATGTGGTTACTAAATCACAGATGCAAACAACGGCCAAGCGTCTTGGAGGAACCATATTTAATTGGTATGAAGGAGTATTGGCCAATATGAAAGTCCAATTGACTAGAGAAAAGAATGCGAAGTTGAAAAACTTCAGATATGGCGCCATTCTTATTTTATTTGCTTTAGAGAGGATTTTGCTTCTCGCTCCTCAGCTTATTCTAGTAGATCATGGGACTCCTCAAGAACCTCGGATGGTACGGTGGGTAGCACTAATGGCTCGCCATGATGGAGAGGGTGGTTCAGTAGTTTGGTTTACTTCGACATATTTCATGTGGCTTAGAAACCAAGTCTTCACCATTGAAGACTTTCCTTATGCATGAATGGATTACAGGCGTGATCTTGAAACATCTTTGCCTCCAGGGGCACAGTGGGATGAGACAGGTTAGTGAATAATTTTGATGTTTTTAATCTAATTTTTATTTGATTTTTATTGTCCAATACTGACAAAATATTTAAATGCAGATGTCGGTCCACAACGACCAGCAATGCTTCGTCACTTTGACAAGCGAGAAGCACAACCTGTAGCACCTCCACAGGACCAGGCAATAGAGATCCTAGTAGACATGGAGCACAACCTTGAGAGGTTGACCACAAATATTCCCGAGATAGGAACATATGATATCCCTCTCAGGCTTCAGAGACACGTTACTGGTGTTCCAGGCCCATTCAAGAGATTTCTGCGCAAGGTGGCGCATGTTATAGTCTATTACCCTGATCATCATCACGGATAGTGGATGATCATTATAGATCAACATTTTTGTTTTTTGTATCAATATCTATTATACCATAAGTTGTTTAAACCTATGATCACAAACGATGTAATATTTTTTGAACAGAAACCTATCTATGCTAGTGATATTACTACTTTCGTTCTCTGAGTATCTTGTTCAACATGGATTGAATGTTGTTTTGGTTTACTTTGTTAATGCTTCAAATGTCTATTTAGAACACGATTAGCTAATGCATCAACCAATGTGTTTAAATTTCTTGAAATATGTTGATATTCAATATAATCGAATTGTCATTCCAAGAGACGAACTTTCAAAAATAATCTTAATAACACTGGATTTATAATTGCATAAAATATGTTTAAATGTAATATAATGAGTTGTGAATCCAACCTAATTATCTAACATCTAATACCAAATTAAATTGCATCAGATAATAACTCAATGACTCCGCTATATTTTGCAATATTGTTCGTTTTTTGACCAAGGCATATCCCATGAATAGAAACTAGCTCATCGGTGGGTGAATAGATAAACCAAGTCGCAGAAGAGATATTCCGTGTACTACGACATGCACCATCAACAAAACCAATGTATGTTTGAAGGGATGTCGACATCTGTAATATCAAGAGTAATCATGATAAGCAGCGATAGTAGTAACAACAAAACTAATCTAGGCACACTTGTCTAATCTAAGGCACACTGTTTTAAAAAGTAACTATTGTACAAGAGAGATATTCACACGATAGTCAAGCATAATATCTCTTCAGATAAAGACCATTTCTGGGTTTATCTAAAGAGACCCCATCATAATCAATTAATTCATGGGCTCCTTTTGCAAGCACACGATAGACAATATAGGGACCATGCCACATTGGTTCAAATTTTCCAGTGCCTAGCTTATCATTAGCTTGATCGTATACTAAAACTAAGTCACCTTCTGAATAAATGCGAGGGTTAACACTTTGATAATATTGAGCTTTCACATGTTTCTTATGAGCTTCGGCAACCATTGCAGCGGTGCGCTAAGTCTCATATAATTATCCTAAGCATAAAAAGTGTTTCTCCTCTTCAGAGGTAGCTGGTAACAACTCAATGACTAATTTGAGTAACTAAATTTTGCATTCAATGGGTAACATGACTTCTAAATCATATATAATTTGAAAAGGAGTGAACCCTGTAGCATTTTTTGCAGAGGTTCGGTATGCCTATAGTGTGGAAAAAAGCATGGTATGCCAATTTGATTTATGAGTCCCGATAATCCGTTGAATCATGGTGGTTAAAACCTGGTTGATGGCTTCAATTTGACCATTAGCTCGTGGGTAATACATAGTAGAATTATCATGGCATAGGCCAAGTTGATCGGAAAGTTCGGTCATCATAATATTTCAAAAATGACACCCATGGTTTGTGATAATAGCTTGAGGCACACCGAAACGAGAAATCACATGATTGAATACGAAAGTAGCTGCAGTTTTACCGTCTTCCATGAATGTAGGTATCGCCTCGGCCCATTTGGTAAAGTAATCTACGACGAGAATAATATACCCATCCCCCCCGAACGAGTGAGAGTTACATGTAATGAAATCAATGCCCCATTTCACAAAAGGATCGACAACAATGATTGGGTGAAGAGGACCTAGAGGTGCACACATATTTCGATAAAAAAATTGGCAGTTATGGCATTTTCGGACCGCAATGATACAATATTTGAATAAGGAAGGCAAAAAATAACCAGTGTGCAATATCTTTCGGGCTGTGGCAAACCCAAACATATGACCACCACACGCTCCAGAGTGGAAATCATTTAAAACCTTTTCAGCCTTGGCGTGAGTTATACAAAATTGGAAAACAAAATCCTCACCACGATGATAAAGAGTGTCGCCAACAATATTGTATTTTTGGGATTGATATCAGATTCTCCGTCGATCTGAAAGTGAAAGCTCTAGGCGAAAGCTTTGGGTTTGAATATATATAATGATATATCCATACCATGGGTCTAAAGTACTGATGAGAAATGAAGATTCTTCGGCGATGGGATTCTCTACCACGGTTTCGGTCTCAGTATTGGGAAAGTCACACATAAACTCAACAAACACTAGTGATTTCTTCAAATTAGATTTATCGAATTCTAAATCAAACCCTTGTAAGATGACAATCCATTTGGAGTATTTTCCCCTGAGTAATTTTTTTTTCAAGATATACATCATCGGGTTGCAATTACATATCACGATTGTTTTACATAACAATATGTAGTGACAAAATCGTTTGACAACTTGGACTGCTGCCAAGGCCAATTTCTCCACGTGCGAATATTTAATTTCCGTCAGATTGAGATTCCGACTTAGATAATAGTTCACATGTTCATTGTGAGATTTATCCTCCTGAACCAAGACCATTCCAATGGTGGAATCTGTTGTAGCTCCTAGAGACAGCCCTGAGTTGTGAATTACCAGTGCCTAGGTCATCTTAAATCCAAGAAGATTCAAGAAATATTTCCATGGTCAGTGGTATAAATCTTCATGTTCATAAACAATTTCTAAAACTTCATGAATTGAGATCAAGATCTCGAGAACAGAGATATACAAGCAACAATACCCGATAGCAAGTAATAAGGGTATTATGGAGATATTATTGAGGATGAATCTAAATTTTACGAGCCATGAGAAGGGCCAGATTGTGAGACACAATACACAGATATAAAAGTGTGAAGAGCGTAGTAACAGTGGCAACAAATGGAGAAAATATTAACCACAGACAGGCTTAATATCACATAATAATCCATCGACAGTTAACATAGGAAGAAAGTTGAGTAAGTGAAGTGAAACATGTGAACATAATATCATAGCTCTGAGCCATATTTAAAGCACAATGGACTAAAGACATGAGTATCTGAAACATATAAATTCATTTGTAGATTTCAGATTTCTGTGGTGAGAGTTTAGAGTTTCTGGGTTCGGAATATCCACAGTTAATCAAGCACTCGCATTCCAAAAACATATGATATAGAAAGAGTGACAAAGTGCCAAAACATTTGCATTAGAATATAACAAGGAATACAAACTGTGACCGATCTCACCAGGAATCCATCTCACAGCAAAATCATTTCATTATAGTCTCCCATCAGGATTATTCAACATACAACACAGGAAATCCTCAAAAATTTATAAAAAGGGGAATTAACCAATAACAGTCTCTGTTCTAAAAATCAGGAACCCTCATTTAGACCCGGGTTCTCTCTTTTATAATTCCCTTTGTCCATCGTTAGCAGAAGATATTTTTGGATCAACATTTTTCCACCGAAATATCTTTTCGGTTGCTTGTATCTATTAGAATAAAAATCGATGATGAGGAAGAGCGCCTCTCATCATCTCTGTAGTGGCCTTAGCATGAGCGCCAACCGAAAGTAAAACAACTTAAACAGAAAATAAAATGCATAGGGTGAATTGACAATTTCACCCGATATTACAAAAGTAAGAAAATAAAAGAAAAAAGGCCACTAGGGCCAGAACATGATCATCACTTTTTAAAAGAGCGAGGTGTAGCAGCTGCCGACTGAGTTGGAAGCACCGATGACGCGGACAAACCAGTTTTGCGCTTTTGAGGTGGCAGAGACTGAAGAGACGGTGTGGCGACTAGTGTATTTACGAAATTGCTGCACTTTTGCCATATGACCGCTCCTGGCAGGGGCATTGTAGCAAATATCTCCACGGAGGCTTGTATATCTGTCAATTCTGAATAATCTACTTGTACCATCAAGTGCTATCTGATTTGGCAGAGAAGGGAAATTTCTTTTCCTAGGGTAGCAATTATAGTCTCAGCTTTCAGGCGAGTGGTTTTCTCATAAGGAAGATTTGTCTCATTCATAACCACTGCCAGCTTCTCTTCGTAATTAGTTAGAATTGAGAATGTAGCAGTTGCAGAATCCCAGCATGATGGGAGGCCTGTGTTCACCAGCTCATCCCATTCTTCTTCAAACTTCCCCACTCCCTTAGCGACCCGATCCAAACCACTCAATGCATTCACGCGTGTTGTCTCCTTCTCAAATATCCTTCTGATTTCCATCACTCCCCTAAAATGGTATTCAATCCCTTACGTGGCTAACTCTTCAGAGCGTAAAACATTTAGGTAGGTGATATACATCTTGGCCATGACTACCTTTGCCTCGGCTTCTGCCCGTCCTTCCTGCAATTTCTCTTTGCACAATTGGACAGCAATTTTCTTCTCATTCATCAGCATAATAAAATCCCAACACTTCCTTACCTCCGTCCTGATGTCAGTCCAAATGAGACACCTGGCTTCAAGGAGGGTTTCATTTCCTTTCATCTAGTTATTTAGGTCTTTGATAACCTTCTCTTGCAACTGCTTCTCCTTCTTTGCTTCTTCCACCTCTGTTTGCAGGGCCACTATTACTTTATCATTTTTTTCCACTCTAGCCATAAAATCTTGAATTCTATGATGAGCAGTATGAGCTCACTTCTCTGAAACCTGTAGGTCTGAGAGGGCCTTGGTTAATTGTGTTGAGGTAGCGTCCGCTGTGTCGGGAGTTGGGGTTACGCAGACATGGGTATCCCGCTTAGCTTGCAAATCAGTAAATCTCTGTCTGAGGGTAGCCAGATATTCAACTGTTTTGACATTATCATGTCTTTCCCAAGCAAGGGTATCTGTGAGGGCCAAATTTTATTTTTCCATCTGAGCTAATTCCTCCAGTTTCACGTAGTCCCCTCGAGGAATTTTAAGTCTCTTCTTCAATTCGAAGTTTTCGACCTCTAAATCCCGGATGATTTTCGTCCAGATTCCTTCCTTGTCGCTTCGTTTTTCACTCATTATTCTTTTGAGATGGTGAAGGTTATTACTGACCCCCTTGGGTATGAGCTGCGAGCAGAAACGGAAAGCCCCCGAAGAGGATAGTTCTTGAAACTGATTTTGGATGGCTGAATCCAGAAAGGTGGGGATATCCAGAACAACACCTGGTTGGGACATAAGCCAAAGGAGGGCTATGCACTCTTTGGACACCCTATCAACCTCCCTAAGACCTAGCAACCCATAAATTAAAGCGAGAACCGGCTGGAGGCCATCTGCAAAGGCGGTCAAGGGTACCATGTCCAAAGACGGAATGGACATGAGGCGGGAGTCCAAGATAGAGGAGAGGAATTCACTTTGCTGTTTCCAGGGTAATCTAGAAAATTGACGCGACAGGGACAACTTGGTGAACATGACATATTCTGGGCTGTGTGGGTAATAAAGAGCGTTCTTAATAAGCTTAGGGGATATTTAGAAAACCTTATTTCCTTGGGCTGGGAGGAATACATCCCTGGCGCTCATCATAGGCATATCTGAGCCAACATATGAATTTGTGACTGGGAAAGTGGGCGGAGAAATTTGATAATTCAGGCCAGACCGAACAACTCTGAACCAATCTTGGCCTTTCACATGACTTTCTAACAGGTTGGGTCGGACACGAGAGACACTGAAAGGGTACAGTGGGTCGCGAATGCGAGCCTGCGTATCAGTAAGGGGGTCAGGTCCAGGGATGGCCCTAACTTTGCGGGCTTGGGGAGTTTCTGGTTCAGAATTTTTGGCCTTGAATCTCCCGACGACCATTTTGAAAGAGTAAAGAGGAAGGAAAACTATAAGGAACAGGAATGGCTAAATACCTGTGACCTATGTGGAAAACCCAAGGAGGAAAGCAACGAAGGGGAGCTGAAAGTGACCTGTTTCTATCTTCCAAGCTTTAACATTTGGGCAAATTTGTAAAAAAAAAAAAGTGATTTACCCAAATGAGTCTTAAGCGGGGTTAAACAGGCCATATTTTATGAAAAATGAGGTTCGGGTGACAACTAGGAGGGCTGACGTCATAAGGACGTCGACACTGAGGCACATAACATTTGGCTATTGGCTGTTAGGAGCCAGGTAGGTGTGTGCCACGAGTCGAATTAATACTAGTACTGGTCGTGTACTAGGTTCCCTGACATACCTTACCTTCACCTTCGAGTGTGCCACCTGTCTGTCCCGAGGGGTCTGCCACAAAATTCCAGTGGGGGCTTGATAAGTGCCTCCGCGCTGCGCCACTGACCCACGAAATGAATGAAATCTGTCCCCACCGAGCTATGACATCATGTGGTTCCGGGGGTTGAGACTCCCTTCACTTCGTGCTTCCCTTGGTACCCTCAGAATACTTCCTCGTGGCAGTGCTGTTGGTACTACCTTGTTATATAGCCCGCTGACCTTTCCGCTTAGTTCTAACACCCTTTTTTATTTTCTTTTCCGCGCAGTCTTTATTGAGGAGAGAATATCACATATTTCCTTTATATTTCTTTGTTCGCTCATATATCACAATAGTATGCCTTAGTTTATTTCAAGATATATTTTTGTCGAACCTGGTGTGATGAGGGGCATAATAACAACATTGGCTCCACTTGGGGACGACGCGTTCATCCTTGGATGCGTCGAGAACTTCGTAGACCACTTGTCATTTATTCTGTAAAAACTCAGGTCCTTTCAAAAATTTAAAGCATTATTACGATGAAACAAACATAAACTATGAAAGAGGAAATGACGACTATATATATATATATATACACACACTATAATACAAAGGTCCCCAGGACCTGAATCAGATTTGGAAATAGGGCTTTAGAAACTGCCTATTTACGGGCGTCTCGATCACATCACCTTCCAAGTTCTCCAGTAAGAAGGTGTTATTACCTTTAACTTTGGCAATTTTGAAAGGTCCAAACCACAAGGGGTCAAAATTTCCATGTTTACCTTTGTTGGCTCTCCCGATATCCCACCTTAGTACTAAAGCCCCTATGAGAAATTATTTATCTTTGGCATGTTGATCAAACAGTTTTTTCATTCTCTCCTGATACTCTGCTAAACGATCATTTACTTGACTACGAGTCTCATCTAACTCGACCAATTGATTTATTCTCTTGGTTAGGTTGTTAGGCTCTTCCTGATTGTCCTGAAGGAACTTGGCCACAGGCAAGGCGAGTTGTATTGGAAAGACTGCTGCTCTACCATAAACTAGTTCATACAGAGACTTACCTGTCGATCGCTTACTTGTCATTCTGTTTGCCCACAGTGCAAATTTTAACTGAGAATCCCAGTTCTTCTAGCTTTCATTTATAGTATTCTTTAATGCCCTTACCCGTGTTTTGTTTAAAGACTCATTCAATCCATTTCCTTGAGGATAGTAGGCTGTAGAATTCCCCAAGGTGATATGGTATTGCTGACAGGAATTGGTGAATTTCACAGACTTAAAAACTTGGGCGTTATCTGTCACAATATTTATCGGGTAGCCAAACCTGGATACAATATTATCCTCTAAGAACTTGATCACCACTATATCAGTTGCATTCCTTGCTGGTATGGCCTCTACCCACTTAATGAAGTAGTCAGTGGCAGTTAGTATCCACTTATGTTAACCACTGGATTGGGGATGAATTTCCCCGATGAAATCTATCCCCCATTGCTGAAAGGGCTCTTCTATGTGTACGGGGATCATAGGGAGGGGATCAAACTTCCACTTTTTAGCAAACCTATGATATTTTTCACAGGCCCTGACTCGAGCATGTACATCCCCAAACAATTCGGGCCAATAAAATCCCACCTTTAATATTTTATGGGCTGTTGATCTCCAGTTGTAATGCCCTCGTGGAACTCAGCCATAACTTCCTCCACTTCAGTTTCTGTTAGGCACAAGAGCAAGATTCCCGAAGGATATTTCCAATATACTCAGCCATTTGCAATGATATACTTCAGTGACTTAAGCCTCAACGTTCGATATTTAGCCCTTTTGAAGTTCGGTGGGCACCTAAGAGTTAAAAGGTATTCCACAATGTCTTTATACCAAGGACTGATCAAATATTTCATGTGAGTCTTCTATACAGTCTTTTCTATATGGGGTCGTTCCTCTGCATCTCCAAATAACTTCCTGATTCCCATAGATAGGTTTATTCCTAGGGCCTGACAGTTAGAATCAGACAAAAAATTGGCTAGACCCTGTCCCTTGATGAGCTTTGTAGGACGAATGTCCAATTCATATTCTTGGATCTTAGCAATCCATTTGCCCCTTTTTCCCTCACTATCCCCCTGAATCAAAATATCTTTCACTACGGCTGTGGGTACGAAAGCAGTGATTGCTGACTGCAGGACATACATTTGGAAAGCTTTCAAGGACTTCACCAAAGTGTATGCCTAATTTTCGAGGATATTGTACTTTAGCTCAGCATCTTGAAGTACCTGGCTAAAAAAGGCAATGGGTTGTTCATATCCTTCCTCTTTTTTCTGCAAAAGCATTGCGGCGACAATATGTGGTGAAGCAAATGAGAAGACCATTCCAATGGTGGAATCAAAGCCAACTAAGTATAAAATTTAATCCTAATGGTAATTGGGTGGATGCAATAATGGTGCATGTGTCAACGCGTGTTTTAGTGCATCCAAATATTTATCAACAATCTCATCCAAAATAAAAGGAACACTTTGTTTCAACAACCGGGTAAAACCTTTTGTTAACTCAGCATAGTTTAGGATAAACCTACGTAAAAAATTTGCTTTCCCTCGCAAACTTTGGAGTTGGCGAAGAGTGGAAGGAGGAGGTAGATTGATGAAAGCCTCAACCTTCAACGGGTCGACACCAATGCCATATTTTGAAATGATGAACCCAAGTAATCGTCCTGATTGTACACAAAAAACACATTTGTGCAGATTCAAACAAATTTTTAATGCCTACATCTCATGAAAATAGCTCGTAAGTGTGTAGGAGGATCATCTCTGCGTAAAGAATGAGTAGGTAAAACATCCAGATAAAGATGTACAATATGTTTGATATCATGAAAAGCATAAGACATAGCTCTTTGAAAAGTTGCACTAGCATTTTTTAGCTCGAAAAGGTAATTTGCAATAAGAAAATGTACCCCAAGGACATATAAACGCTATTTTTGGTTGATCGACAGGGAGTATGTTGATTTGATTATAGCCAGAAAAACCATCCATAAATGAGAATATTTCATTTCTGGCGCAATCATCAATAATTTGGTCGATATATGGTGTAGGGTAATTTTATTTTGGACATGATTTATTAATGTCCCTATAATCGACACATACTCTTATAGTCGCTCGTTTCTTTGTAACGAGAACTATGTTATATACCAAATATGTCAATTGAATTGGATAAATAAATGCTACTCGTAATAGCTTCTCAACTTTAGCTTTGATAGTTGCAGCTTTCCGCAGATGTATAGGATGTAATCTTTGTCTAATAGGCTTGGCATCTAGGTATGTCTTAATTTCATGAATTACAATCTTAGGATCGATTCTTGGCATCTCTTCGTAAGACCAGGCAAAAATGTCTCAAAATTCTTGAAATAGGGCTTTGTAAGTGTTAATATCTTCCATCATATAAGAAGCACCTATATGAATGTTTTCAATAATTCCAGGTTTAATTGATATGTCTATAGGAACTGTTGTAGAAATATTTCCCAAATTAGTTTCGGAATCCGAGTCTGTAATCGATATGGGATTCTATGGTTCCTGGACATAATAAATCGTAAAAATAGACGAAAAATCGTTTTCAAACTTATCAAGATTAGGTAAAAATGAAGATCTATGATGTAGATCATCCCAGGGTAATTCATCGGACAACAAAATTTCTCGAATACTTTCATCAATGTTAAATACATGTTGAAAAGGATCTGAAAATGATGTTAAGGCTGAGCTTGATAGAGAAGATGATTCTTCACTAATCACATTCATTTGATCAGGAGTAGTTGAAAGTGTGTCAGAAAGCGATTGTACCGCTACATATGCCTTTTCAAAAGGACTCAAAGGCATCTCGTCATTGAAAGAGTCCAATTCTGATTTTGAAGGCACTACCCAGATGTCATCAAATGGTATAGTGATTGATGAGATCATATTGATGTTGGAAATTGCACGCAGTACTTTGGGTGGAGGTATGGAGAAAGTTCCCATGAGAGCGGAATCCTTCACTAGTCCTACACCAACATCTTCGTATGGGATAGTCGTTTTTCCGATATGCTGGATGCTGTTTGTAGAAGCAAGATCTGATGAAAATTATGACAACTGATCGATTTTCACAATCTTTCCTTTATGAGAAAACATGATTACCCGAAAGACTGATGAAATGAAAGCAGTCATGGCATAAGCCCAACTACGACCCAAAACAAGGTCGTAATCAAGAGGGGCATCAACAACTTCCACCTCTAAATTAACAGTTTTGCCTTCTACTTCTATAGGTAGATCCTGGAGTATTATGTATAAATGAAATCCTCTTCCATCAAAGGCTTTAAGGATAGTCGATAATTGGTTGAGTGTTGGAGAACCAAGAGCTTTACAACAGTTTAACGAATTTATACATGTAGATGGCCCCTCATCAATTACAGTACGAAAAAATCTTCTAAATTTGACTAATACTGGAATCTGAAAAGCCATCTGATGAGGGAGTCTCGGTGTAAAATTTTTGAGGTCAAAGACCATGAGGTTGGAATCCTGAGGATCAGTAGCTCTGGTAGTTGATAATAGTAATTTCATTTGTGCTGGACATGATTGTAGCACTTCTAAGGCCGACATTGTTGAAGGGAATATCGCCAAATATTCAACAATGTTGTAATTCTGATCAACTCTTGCATGTGGATTGAAAGCTGGCTTTCGAAGTACACCTTTAGTAGGCAGTTTAATCACTAAATCAGGATTAGGTTTCTCATTTTGAAGTGGTTCGGAAAATGAAGGAGGTATGGCTGGTGTTTGACTAGAATTTTCTGTCTCTTTACCAGTTACAGGATTCTTAGTTCCATAGTCTTGAGATCGTGTCGCAACCATGACCTGAGACATCATTAAAATATATGCCGATGAATTTGAAGAAGATCCTATCATTTTACTATCTTGAGTGGGAAAATGATCCTTCAAGACATTGGGTGTGGGTGAACCTTTGACAAACTTGGACACCTCGGACCGATGTGGATACTCTTTAGTATATTGATCCTCGTCACAGAAGACAAGGATAACAAGGTTTCCATTTTTCATCAGCTGGTTCATTCTTTTCTGTTTTCTCTTTGGGAGATGTAGTTTGTTTGTTTTTATTCTTTCCTTTCTTCTTATTACCATTTTTAGATTTAGCTGTGGATTAGTCTACAACATGAATGCCAACAGAAGTTTCAAGGGAAGAATCTTTTTTCGGTTAATCTGGTAAATTTATAATGGGAGAAGTAGATTTGGATGACTTATTCTTACTCTTGTTAGCGCTAATTGTACCAATTACACCGTCTGCAGAATGAGAACCAGAAGGAGTTGTAGTTATTTGACCTGGACGTGGCAAGTCATGATTTTTTTCGTATAAAGTACTAGACTGTGTATATACAAGGTCTAAGTATTGTGCTTGAGCTATGACCTATTCTTCCATAACAACACCTCCATTAGCTACATCTTCAATGATCTTTGGAAGTAATGATTTGATAAACCATTCTGCTAATATTTGATCTGGAATGAAAACTTTCACTAAACATTGTCTACGTCTCCATTCATGTATGTGATCTGAAATGTATGTAGACGAACTTTGTTTTAAAGAAGTTAAGAGTTTTGTGCCATTGTTGTAACAGACTGGAATCTTAAAGTGTGTTAAGAAAGCTATTGCTAACACGTTGAAATTGTTGAACGAGCCATGTGGTAGTTCAATATACTATTTTGCAGCTAAGCCTATCAATGTTCTTTGAAATAGTCTCAATCGAATAGAAGCATCGATTAAAGAGTTGGATGTGCACCAAAGGTGGTAAGTCATGAAATGATTTGAGGGGTATTTTCCTAATTTACCTTAAAACTTAGGAATATCACTGAGAAACTTATTCAGCATTGGCGGCCAAAACAAAAGATAATAAACCAGATCATTCGTGAGGCGCGACAAATATGACAAGTACAAACTTGCGGTGAATGGTAACCGACGATGAGGGTCTTGTTGAACAAACTGATAACCTTGAGGAACGATACCAGTACCGAGAGGAGGATATCCAGAGTAGCCTGGAATAGCTTGTGTGGTTGGAATTGGAATACCTCCGGGATAACCAGGGTTAGCCATACCAAACTGAGGTTGAGTTGGTATCTGATATGTATAACTAGGGTACGGTTGACTTTGGTAGACTGGATTTTTTCCTACGGGGTGGTGAATATTTGAGACCAGAATTATATAAAAAGTTGGTTAACTGAGAATACCAAGGATCCGATTTAAAAGGGCTATAATGGTAAATCGATTCACTATGCCTTAGATCTAAAGATTCTTGATGTGAAGGAAGTACAACTTCTTCTTCGGTGTCAGTAATCTCTTCGATACTAATGAGGCCAGGAGGAAGGTTCTCAGTGATGCAAAACTTTACTCGAGGTGAATGAGGACGACCAGGGGTTTGGGGTATGAACACAGAAGTTGACTCAGATAAAGTAGATTCAGTTTTAGGTTCAGATATCTTTGGTCCAATAAGTTGACTATATGAAAATTCACCGTTTGCAGACTCAACTGTGATTAATTTTGAAATTTCTGGCTGTTCTTCAGTCTGAGGTTGGTTTGCTTCGTAATAAGGATGTATAGTTATTGATGTATCCTCTTGTTCAGTAGATCTGGTTCCTGATGGTTGACCTCTTTCATATTTAAGCTTTTCTAATTGACTTGGTGTGTACTCAGGAGGTTTCCCCTGCATTCTACAAGACTGTCTCGGTAATTAAGCCACGGTTAATGTTTAACACACAAAATTAAAAAATATGTCAACAAAATAGACCTAAAGTAGCTAAGGAAACAATCAAATTGAACACACGCTTACAAAATCTAAGAGAAAATCCACACACAAACAATATGTTTCCACACTAAAAACACTAGTTGGTGATGAAATCCAACATCGTAGAATTATAATGTGGAAAACTTACCTTGAAAACCTGCTTAATGAAACAGTCCAGTGCAAGTCCCTCCAATTATGCCATCTCGAAGTGAAGGGTACTCTCCGGAAAGTCCAAGTGAGTCTATCCGACATCTGTTCCAGGTAAAGTGGGACCTTCCCTCCACCGTCACCTTGGAAAAAATCCTGAAGATTATGGTCACTAAAGTCACCAACAGAAACAAATGTACCTGGGGGAACAGTCTAAGATCCGATATACACGCAATGGTAGAGTATCAAGCTCAGTCCTGTTGAAGGCTCCTCGATATGGTAAATCTGAGGTTTGCCAACAAGTGACCCCAGGCTCCTTGACAATGGTTAATCCGAGGTTTACCGTTTCTATTACGTGCACATATTCTATCTTTCCCAATGAGATAGGTACGATTACCTCACTGGTTCCGACATGATCTCGTGCTTGAATCTTTTAAGAAGAGCTTCCCAGAGCAAAAATTCCACAATTGGATTTTCCTACCGCAAGCTTCTACTTTCTTGTTTAAACTGTTTTGGAATGTTCATTATAACCTATTCCAAAACACTAGCCTAAGCTATGTTGGTGGAATGAGCCCTAGAAAATGTACAATATCTTGATTGATTTTATTAACGCATTGTATTAATTTGGCTGTTGCTTAAGACAAAGGGTATGGATTTGAAACTTTAATGATGTTTGTGACTCGACTCAGAAATCCTCTAAATCCATCTAAATGAGAAGTGCAACTCTTTCTTTTCAATGAATCTTATTTAAGGAAAAGATTGAGTGATTTATCAATTTCAACACCAATTCTTTCATTCATAAACAAAATATTTGAAAAGGAGATGATTTCATAAAGAATTCTATTTGCAAGAATGATCAATTACTCTTTTGAAATGAAATTCCTCGAACAATCAAATCAAAAACTACAATTCAATAAACAAACCATTTCCAAAGGAAAACAATTTCTAAAAAACTCTAAAAACATAAATTTCAAAATCAAAGAAAAATCTAATTTTGAAGTCTATCTATAATGTTTGAGGACATTTTCTCCTAGTTCGTGATCAGACTAAGAAAAAAATCTACTTATCTCAGCAGAAAGGAAAACATCGAAAAGTGCTTTGGTGTTATATTAGGCTTTAGTAAGCTAAAATCTCTTCCATATTTGCAAATGAAAAAAAAATCAATTTTCATAAAATTAAGGTTTGCAACGATCTTAAAGGCTCAAAAAGACAATATCATCATACCAGTAAGCTGAGGCAAATGAAGGTATTTTTTGTATGGAGCAGCAATAAACTAGGGCAAATTCTCACTTATAAAATGCAAATAGGATGATAAATCAGACAAACACAAAAGTTGCTGAAAAGAAATTCTCACAAAGGGTTTTGAAAACTAACATAGATCATGGAAAAAATAAAGAATTAGGTTATCTGGCTCTAAAAAAGAGAATTTTAATTTTTTCAAAAATTCTGGTGGTGCACAGTTTATAGTGGAAGATAGAGTGCATGCGCACTGAATTGAACTAAAAGCTACGCAGGTTGCCGCACTGTTTTTTGCTGAAAACCACACAGGCAAGGAAAAAACTTGGAAAAAATAAATAATATGCTCTCTTTTTTACGGTTTCTTAAAATTTATCTACCTAACCCGACTTAGAGAAGTCAAAATTGGAAAACTCTAAATTTCAAACTAAAAATAAATAAAGAAAAATAAGCTCTAGATCCCCGATATGGTCGCCATTTTGTTACGTGGATTAGTCCCTCTTACGGGCAAGAGCGATCTCCCTAGTACTCAATGAGTACCTAGAAACAAACATACATTTGGAAACCTTTTTCTCTAGATTAATTGCATTTTAGAATTATTATAAGAAAGTAGAGAGGACATGCCCCTACCTTGAAATCCAAACGTTCGATGTAGTATTTTATCCTGTCGCTCCAAAGTGGTTTCTCCAATAAGTAGAACCTGAAATCAAAGACAAGACAAAAGGATCAAAGCATCTGCAACATATAATAATCAAGAAAATCTAATCCAACTTAGTGATCAAGGAGTCTAAGTATTGATGTTATTTCAATAAGCATAAGAACAACTCAATGAGAAAAAGAGATCCATATGTATTATCTTGAATAAAACAAGTAATCTACAACCTGATTCCTTGATGTCATACAAATTTCTCCAGGGGTCCTGAGTAATCGTTTCTCCTTCAGTTTGATAAGCCTTCCTCTCTGAATACCAACATGGATTTATGGACACAAGGGTGTGATCATTCTCATGCCAACAACAACTCACTAGTGTAGAAGGTTTGCACTCTTATGAATTCTCTTCAGAAAATCATTTGCAATCTACCCTTCAACCTGAAACTTGAGCTCAATTTATAGGGAAATGGAGTTAGTTTCAGTTCCATGAAGAGGGGGATGGATTCCTCTCATGAAGGGATTTTAGCTCCATGGAACAAGGGATGAGCTCCATGAGTGGAGGGATAAAACTTGAACTGATCGTGACTCTAGAAGCTTACAGTTGGGAGAAATGATTTGACCAGCTAGGCTTCTAGAATTTACTTTTTCATTTATTTGTTTTTCGTCGGGGTGCGTATATAATAGTGGCAAAAAGTGCGGGGGTTGCCACAGTTTATGGACCAAACAACAGCGCATGCGCATGAAAAGGCTAGAAAAACAACGGAGGTAGACTTTTAAGGGTTTTACAGAGCTTTTCTCCAATTCCAAGACTTGATTCACGAACATTAAGGTTTTTGACTTCTAAGGGAACATGATATAGGTGGTTATAGACCCATATGGACAATCAAATGTCATGGTGACAAAATAACGTGTAACATGATGTATATAAAGGATCAAGCCATTCAGTACTCACTATATATTTACCAGTTAGAATACTAGATGAAGACATTGGTGAAGTCCATGGGTTTGAGGATGCGCCAGAGAAGGTTCCAGATAAATTTTGGTAACCAGGTGGGACGGAAGGGCCACCATATAAATGTGTCTCTAGTGAAGTCATGAACATCGACGGGGTAGCGAGAGCAGGTGTTGTCGCAATTGGAACAGATTGTCCAGCCGAAGATGTTGGCTCAGACATGGTTTTTCGACCAAATGCATACCCTACTGGATCGACGGGAACTCTAATAGACACAGGATCAATAAAAGCAGAGGCAGGTGATTTAGGAAAAGACTCGTACAGGTAAATCTCCGCCCCAAAATTAGTTAGAGTTAAAGGTGTTTCGTCTTGTGGTATTTCTTCAATCGAAATTAAACCAGGTGGAAGGATTTCGCCGTTAGGCCCAAACTATATTTCAGGAGGTTGACTGGGCGATATGGGAGACTCAATGGGTACAATAGATTGTGGGGCGACCGATACAGGAACAACTTCCGGTAGGTTGAATTTGGGATTTAGATGTTCTGGCAAACAAGAGAGAGGATTTGGATCAACTTCCAGTTGAACAATGTCGGGTTCAAGAGGTATGGTCTCACTGATTGGATGGATCGTGACCACGGGTAGCTATGAGGACTCCATCTCGAAAAAAGTAAATGAACCAGGATTTGTAGAAACAACTTGTGCCGACTCTAGTATATGTGAGGATGATGTCGCACTAGAGGTACTTATGGTACTAGTTTTGGTAGAGCAATGTCGCCTTCACCGACCAGAAGTAGATTATGGTGGTAAAGGTGGTTTCAATGCTATTATACACGAACGATGAGGAAAGGGATGTCCTTCTTCCATGATGATTGATTTATTTTATAACCAGAACAAATAAACAAAATAAAAGGGTAATTCTAGGAAAAAGGTTTTCTAAGAAACTATAAACTGCATAATACCTCCTGGCGAACCAAGAAGTACGGGTAGACAGTCTCCCCGAATGCTGTGTTCAGTGTATCAAATTTTACAAGGCGGTAGACTTGGTTCACTATGGATGGATAGAAACCTAAAGTTGTCCTCCCAAATATACCTAAAGGTACGTGGAGGCCCAAGTCTGTATTAGCGCTGTTTAATGCGAAACCACACAGTGAGAGCACCCCATTATACTTTTCGTACTAGAACACCGCCCGATATACCCGAAGGTACATGGATGAGCTTCGATATACTTATGTATGTGGAGTGAGGTATCACACTCAGAATGTATCACATAAAATTAACAATAACTGCTATGTTTTACGACGCCGGAACACGTCTCTAGCCCATACCTTCTAAATGTTATTGTTATGGTTCCAATGCTTTTTTAGGTAAATTGATGTAAATTTTAAGTTGATATTGTTTATAAATTTGCCTTTCAAGGTTCACCGCAATGATTTGATGGAAATTCCTAAAATGCAAACTAAAATGATAAGCAAAATTTTCAATTTTAGTTTTTTCAATGAAAATCCTAGCTACTAAGGGGAAAGAGCAATCAGTTTTGAGAGCAAACAACAAAGAGAACAAACTAATATGCAACTTTCCTAACTTTTTCCTATGCAAAACACGCAATTCACTATATGCAAATGCATGTTTTTCTTTTGAGTCCCCTTAATGTGAATGCAAAAAAAGAAACTATATGCATCAAATAAAAAAAAAAAACAAATCTTTCTTCTTTGAGAAACGATGAATTTAACAACAATTTCTCTTTTAGGAAAAACGAAGAATGGAACTACAATTTTTCCTACAGGAAACGAAGAATTTAACGAAAATTTCCTTTATGAAAACAAATGGATCTGATGCAAAAAATAAAATACTTTGAATTTTCTTTGTCAATGATAGAGAAAAACACTTAAAGAGACATTGAACAAACTTACTTTTCAAAGGAGGAAGAATCAAGAAAATTCATTGGTCTCTATGAGGTATCAGACAAATGAAAACAAAACAAACAAATGGATGAGAATGATGGAAATGAAAAATTCAAATGGAATTTGGTTGGCTAAGGGGGAAACACAGTCTCTAAGGGGAGACAGTGCATTGCAATGCACCCCTGAGTGGGAGACAGTTCACTGCAGTGCACTGTGTCTTGACCAACAATGTGTTGGGCCCAATAGAGATTAAAAATTCAAGCTACATAACACACTTCTAATGCAATTATTTGATTCAAAAGTCTAATAACCGAAAGTAGATGCTATTGGGTGGATAAGCAGAGGCAAAAAAACTAGGAAATATAGGAAACTCCCCATCAGAGTCGCCAATTTGTTATGCAGAATCATGATCTACAGATAAATCAAATTCCCTAAATGTGGTGCTATGCATTTATAACAATAGATTAAAGACTTTGATATCACTTTCTCTAAGAGTAAATAGACACACAAAAAGATAGAAGAACCTACTTGCAATGATCCAATCGCTTCCTATTCTCCTTCTCTCGCTTGTGCTGTAGGCTCCAATCCAACTTAGATCGCCGGATTGATTACTGCAAGTATAAATAGAGAACAACAAAATATTTGCAATATAGAGATGCCTAATTATCTTAATCAATTAAATCGATTGAACATGAAACATATATATCATTCAAGGGTCCATTGCATGAGAAATATAAACATAAACATATACATATATGGGAAAATGAACAACAATATTTATTAATGAGTAGAAGGGGGAGGTTACAACCAATGATCGATTTGATTTCACCAGCTCTAGCATCATCCCAACCTCATCACACTCAACATCTCACCAACAGCATGTCACTTGTTTCACTCTCTCAACTGAGAACCCAACAACATTTATTTACCAAAATTCTTCCTTCCCTAGCACTAGGATTTGTGCTCAATTTATAGGGAAACTGATGGTAGTTTCTCAATCAATGACTTTATAATAATAGGTGAGACATGTTCCCAAGCTCAGAGGTGTTAGATGGACACTTGGATTCAAAGTTTGACACGTATGGACTCTTCTAGAAGGCACTGGCCATGTGGAGATTTCAGAACAATGAGAATTTCGCTCCCATTTGACCAACGCACCCTTGAATGTCGGAAAGTGCATTGCAGTGCACCCTTGAATGGAGGGAGCTGCATATGAAACACAATTAGTCCCTTGAGAGGAAACGTTGGTGAGCTCATAAGTGATAAAACATATACTTGAAACCTTTGAAATCTTGCAATAGAATTCATGAATGATTTTTTCTTCTCTGAGGGCATGTAGCAACTGAAATGATAGGGGATGATAGACCCTATTTCATTGGTCCTGGGGATGATGCCCAAATTGACTTATAACACTCCCCTTGTCAATATTCATGTTTGGATGAAATCAATGATGCATTCCTTCCTGTTATACATATCCTATGATATGAAATATACGACTTAATACGAACTGCTCAACTCTCCTGGACTGCTCATCTATTTTGATTGTGAAATTTGTGAACCCGTCTTTTATGATGAACTAGCATAAGTTCTTTATTTGTACATGCATGTTATCATACTACTGCCATCATACACTCCTTGTGAGTAGGCTAGGAAACATGAGATATCACATCCAAAGGACTTGTACGAAAACTTGTTATGTCAAATGATCAACATGATTTTTTTGGTCATCTTGATTTCTTCTATCAATAACTATGTCTGTGGTAGTCATCATCCTTCCTTGGTTCATCCTGTTTTTCTTCCTCCACACTTGGAGTCGATTCTCTCTCTCTCTCTCTCTTATGAATTCAAGTTTCACATAATCCACATCCAAAGAATCCTTGGCACCATCCTGAAGCTGCTTTGAGCATATAACTTCTTCATTAGACACAACTTCAAATGGAATAATCATAGGTTCTGCCTTAGGCAACATAACTAATCAATAACTCATATCACTGCTTTGACCACTCAAGGAAGTTCATGATGTTCATTTTCAGGCTCAACATGTTTTCTTATCCAAACCCTAGTGTGACTTTCTCCTTGCTTAGTAGAACCCTTTCCTTCCTTTGTTTGCTTAGGTAACCTATTCATGTTGCATTCTCGTGCAATGTGACCAAGATTGTGGCATTTAAAGCATTATGTATAATACTTGAATGAAGGAGCAACTGACATATATTTTCTGTCATTGAATCCATATGTATCTTGTCTGCTTGAAAACTTGTTTGAAGAGGCATGATAATCATTTGTGTCATAGGCTTTGCAACACCTAGCCTTATGCTTGAAATTTGTACACGAAAAGTAGTAATCAAGAAATATGCTTTGATACATAGATTAAAAAGGTTCCCTTGAAGATCTTCTGGAAATATTCTACCTTGAAAGAAGAGTGATCCTTTGCTAATGCTTGTTATTCATTACATTGTTGTATTCTTTTTTATGGGGCTTCTTGAGAACATCAACATATCTTTTTGGAGTAGCGACACTTTCAATATTCCCTTCTTTATGATTTGGCTTTTGAAGAATTCTAACTTTGTCTTGAAGCTTTTCTTCAAGTTAAAAGTTTGGAGACTTGGGGCTTGAGTCTTCTTTGCAAGGAGAATTACCTATATAACCAAGAATTGTTTTGTTGCATGGATATCTTTGACAGATAAGATTGTTATCCAAGATTTGTGAATCCTTCAAGTTCTTGTTGAACTTTTCGACTTCAACCCTCAATGAAACAACTTATTCTTCAAATTCCTCACATACTTGTTCTTGTTTCTTCATCATGTGTATGAGTCATTACTTATTTCGTTCTTTTTTGTTATACAAGTTTGAATTTCAAGGAGATGATTTCTTCTTCTAGTTTTATAAGTTTGTGATTCTTTTCTTCAGAGTCTTGCATATTTTCTTTCAAATGCTTCACCAATTTATCCTCGTTCTATTTAGATTCTTTTAATTGTGTTTCAAGAATGACAACGTCATGATCACTGCTTTCCAAAAGCTCCCTTTATTCTCTATTAATAGATGTGTGTAATGCCTTGTATTAATAAATAATATAGTAATAACAAAAATTATATAATATTAAAAAACCAATAAATATAATAATAATAATATAAATGAAATAATATTAATATATAAATAAATAAAAACAACAAATAACGAAAATAAGATAATAATAGATTGAAATTTCGAATATATATATATATATATATATATAAGTTGGCATGATGACACATGAATTGTGTATATGGAGATCTGTTTCCAATCCCCTTTCCATTTTTGGAATAGTTTTCTCTATTTTATGACTTAAAAGGGATAGGGAAGCATTCGTTCCTTCAGGAAGGGAATGCTAAGAGACAAAGGAGTCATTGGTAGATGTAGTTGATTGAGGGCCCATAATGGCTAAATATAGAAATATTCTGTGCAACTAAGCCTATGGTTGGGTGGTGAGTCATCCTCAAAACAATGTTGTAGAAAATAAGATTGGGATAACACAATGAATTCGAATTATCCAGTAAGAAATATCATCACTTACAGGTAAGTTTGATCCGGATTTATGCAGGAACACAATAGAATAAACAAATAACCATAAATACAAAGATGCAGCGGAAATAACACTTCATTTCATTAACATCAAAGAACTGAAATTTGCTTATAGACAGAATGGAAATAAACTAGCTAGGGCGCTGGTAGCTATCTCTGAGAAGAGATGTGGTGGCTACAAGCCTCTGAACTGAGTTACAATGAGGCTTAAGGGCCTATTTATTATTTAGAAACAATGGAAAACCCTAAACATCCAAAACCCTAACCCTAGGAGATGAAGCGCCAAAACTATGGGCCCCGTTTGGGTAAATTGGTGTTTCAACTTCTCGGGGATGTAACTTTGGCATATGATCTCCGTTTGACATGAACCATACCTCGTTATAAATATCTATCCAAGGACTACAAATTTTGAGTGAGAATCATTGGTCCATGGCCCCATGTTGCTCCCTTTTTTCCCCAAAAACGTCGTTTAGGGCCTCAAAATGGCTCCGGAAGTTCAGGACTCGAAAAAATGCTAAAAATAGTAAGTTGTGCCAAAATTGAAAAATTGAAAAAGACAATGGTGGGGCCCCAAGTGGAATAGAAGGGTGACCACCGATATCCACCTGGACCATTCCTCCCCCCTTAGGAAGCAATGGTCCCCATTACGTTAAGTTCCTCCATGAGATGAGGAAACTTCTGCTGAACTTGGTCCCTGGTGAACCACTTTCCTTGGTGCAGGAGTTGGCCAGCTTTGACAACCTGATACAGTTGGATCTTTTGTTGGTGAGTGTTCTTGATTTGCATGTCCATGAGACAATCTTTGGTGGCATGTTCCATGCAGTTTGGGTTTAACTCTATTGGTGTGAGTTGTTCTGCAATTTCAGAGGTGTCCAGTAGCGGTGGGAAGTAGGGACAAAGGCAGTCGAAATTGAATACTAGGTGCAAACCAAGGAATGGTGGAATATTGAGCTCGAAGGCATGTTTTGGAACAACCTTGGTGATGGTGTACGACCTGTATCGGAGCAGGCGAAGCTTGCGGTGGGGTCCAGTGAGGCGCTCATTCTGCAAATGTAGCCATACTTTGTCACCCACGTGGAAGTTGTGTGACACTCGATGTTGATCATGGAGTTGCTTGTACTTAGCATTGGCTCTGTCCAATATGTCATGAACCTGTTGGTGAATGTGCTGAATGGCTCGATGAAGCTATTTTCTTTATCAACTTCAGACTGGACATGAGCTGAATCATCCTGAGTAGCCGCAAATGGCATGGCTACGTCAATGGGACATAATGGTTGGAATCTCAAGCCCACCTGAAAGGGGCTGTGGCCGGTTGAGTTGTGGAGAGCCCGGTTATAACTATGTTGTACATAGGGGAGGCTCTCGTCCCATGTGCGTGGATGTTTTGAATTGTACATGCGCAAAATGTGTATAATCATTCTGTTGATGACCTTTGTCTGGCCATCTGTTTGGGGATGGAAAGCTGTGGACTTGGTGAGCTTGGTGTCCAGCATTGACTAGAGGTTGGACCAAAATGTGTTGAGGAACCTGCTATCCTGATCTAATATGATAGACTGTGGGATCCCAAAGTGCACCCACACTCGTTCAAAGAAGAGTTTAGCAGTGGCTTTTGCTGTGATATTCTTCTTGCAGGCTGCCATAATGGCCATCTTCGAGAATCTGTCGACGACCACGAAAACACAGTCATTTCCGTGCTTAGTAGAAGGCAGGCCCGACATGTAATCCATGGAGATGGTGTTGAGCCTCAAAATTGTGCTTTCTTTCATCTTACTTTACCTCATTTTCCTTTGTCCATTGCTATCCTAGACCCAATTGATCAATGAATTTAGTTAAAATTAATTTTAGAATGATTTACATGACTGACTTGCTAAGTTTTGTGATTTTTTCCATTGTAAAGCATTTTGACCGGAACTAGCTGCAGAATGCAGACATTCCGTAGCTAACCGGCGATTCTGCAGCTGCCTTCACGTTTGGGTATGTTCCAGGTGGCCTCTCAAGAAAAACTGCATATGGGCATATTCCACGTCATGTCTACATGGTTCGTTGCTCACCATGAAGTAAGAAACGAATTCTGGGTATGGTTTTGGAACGTGGGAACACATTTAGGAAGGCAGACTTCTATTAGGACTGTCTCAGTCCAGATGTCTCTTTCCTTTTTACGCAGTCACTTCAAGAGTCCTAATGTGATTCCGATAAGGAAAGACAATGTTCCTGAAATTGTTGCAAGTCTTGTTATTTACATTTGTTATATAAACACTTGGGAAACCGAGAGCTAGGCTAGATTTCGTTCTAGATTTTGCTTAGATTCTGTGCTACATTTCTGAAGACGCAGAGTGCTCTGTTCAAGTTATTTCACTTTTAATGAAGCAGACAGTGTTGTTTTAAAAGCGTTGATTTGATTTGGAGTTCGATTCCGTCAGGTGGTAGAGGGCCCCTGCCTCTTGCACGGATTTATTAGCGTAATTTAGATAAGTATTCTAGCTGCCTTTACGTTTTTGAAGTTGAATTCGTAGTTGTTTTCATTAACTACTATAGTTATACTCATTCTAACTCTTCCAAAAGAAGAAGCTCTTCCAAAAGATTATAATGATGAATGGGAAATGGCTATAGTATTTTAGGATTTGAAGTTGAATTTGTAGATGTTTTCATTAGCTACTCTAGTTATACTCATTCTAACTCTTCCACAAGAAGAAGCTCTTCCAAAATATTATAATGATGAATGGGAAATGGCTATAGTATTGTAGGATTTAATTGTAATCTCTTTTATTCACCATCACAGTTATACTTATGCTCAATACTCTTCCACAAGAAGAAACTCTTCCAAGAAATCTTTATACTGTCTTAAGCATGATTGTGATCTTGAACGTTTTGGTTGTGTGTTTTCACTAAGTACCATCGCTGTTCTTGCTCTTAAACGCTTGTCCAAAATATCATAATGACGAGTGGGAGATGGCTATGATATCTTAGTTTTTAATTGCTTTCAGTCTTTTTGTTTGCATAACATAAGTTAGGATACTCCGGAGTTTAATTGCACTTCACTCATGTTCAGTTGTTTTGCTTTAAAGTTTGGTAATGACTTGTAGTTTAACACTGTTTTAGGCTAGTGACATTTTAAGTTCATTTTCAGTTCAACTCATTGCATTTGCACTTCACATTCAGACTGTCATTCACTGCACATTAGATTACTTCAGTTGTTAAACTTAATAAAACAGCCTTCATTATTCACAAACCTCTTCTTGTTCTAAAATCCATAATTGATTCATAACCATATGAACAGAAGACAATATCATTTTAAGGCCTGAAGTACTTCTGCAATTTCCTTATCATTTCATAAACAGAGCCATTCCTCAAAAGACTACTTTGAAAAGAAATCAATAACTCTTGAGTAAGGTTTTGTGACACTTAACTGAGTTGCAAAATAGAGTTAGGAACTAGCTTTGGAGTAGAAGATCTTATGATGGTATAAATGTTTTATTCCAAATTTGCTTCAATAAATCTCTAATCAAGGATGAAATGTTGCATCATTATAAGTTAGTTGTTCAAACTGTTTAGTTAGGAGGATTTGCATATTTAGTTGATCATTTCTCAAGTTGAGTTTATGTTTTGAACCATTTGTTTAAAAGTCATTATCAAGCTTTGTTTTTGCTTAATCATAGTTTAGATTTAATTCTGTTTCAGTGTTGCATTTGCATTTGTCATTTGCCCTCAACCAATTAGGCTTCACTCTGTTTTTAATCATTAGCTCCTTTCCATTAACTTTCTAGTCATTTGCCTTGTGAAAATAAAATTGCCAAAAAGACCAAAAACATCACAAATCATCATAAAAGACCAAAAACATCACAAAACACTACACACAACGCATTAAGAAACAAGCACCTAGGTACATACAGTACACTTCACTTCAGCAGTTTACCAACCCTGGTTGAAAATTAAATGAGCTCAGTTTAGGAGACTAGATTGAGACCAAACAGATGGATTCCCAAGGTCGATTAGGGGTAGGTAGCGGAGTATATAAGCCTTGCTTCTAGATGGTCGGTTTGGCAATAACACAAGCAGTGCATGATCTGATGTGCTTCCTGACATCCTTTTGAAGGTTCGGCCAATAGAAATACTTCTGCAGTACTGCTACTGTTTTCTCGACCTCGAAATGCCCAGTGACTCGACTGTAGTGTGCTTCCCATATCATTTTGGCACGCTTGCTTGAAGGAACACAAAGGTGTCCTAGGTGACATAAAAGTGCACCTTGGAGGTGAAAATTTGGAACTTGCGTACCCCCCAAGAGTGCCTTGTATGTGTGGCCAAATTCTGGGTCGCTCTTGTAGAGAAGCGGCCAATCAGAAGTCTCGTGCCCACAAGAGTTGAGAACGGTGGTGAATGCCACGATCGGTGGTTGGCTGAGGCAGTCTGCAACATTATTGGTGCTACCCTTCTTGTACTTGATGTTCAAATAAAACTATTGCAGATATGTGGACCACTTATGATGGCGATCATTCTGCAACTTCCCTTGTGTCTGTATGAAATGCAAGGGTAGGTGGTTTGTGTGGATGATTGTTTCCTTCCCCAAAATTTAATGCTTCCATTGTCGACAGGCTTGCACAATGGAATACATTTCTTTGTCATAAGTGGGAAACTTTCGAACTGTGTCAGACAATGTCTCACTGTGATATGCCATTGGATGTCCCTGTTGAGTAAGAACTACCCCAATAGCATAGTGAGAGACATCTGTCTCGATCTCAAATGGTTTTTGCAGGTCTGGTAATGTGAGCACTGGGGCAAAACGGAGGCGATTTTTCAATTTTTTGAACGCCTTCTGTTGAGATTCCAACCAAAAGATTTTTTCTCTCGCTCCTCCCTTGGTGACTTGACTCAAGCACCAAGTGATATGAGAGAATCCCAACACGAACCTATGGTAAAAATTAGCAAGACCCAGAAAGCTGCGAAGCTCTATTATAGTGGTTGGGGCTGGCCAATCCCGAATGACTTGGATCTTGGTTGGATCCACATGCACCCCCCTTTCATCAATATTTTATCCTAGATATTAAACCTAGGTCATGCCAAAAGTGCACTTCTCCAAATTGGCACACAGCTTGTGTTGCCACAATGTTTGGAGGACTTGTCGGATGTGGTGGAGGTGCTCTTCCCAAGTCTGGCTGAAGATCAGAATGTCATCCAAGTACACCACTACAAATGAGTTGGTGAATGGCCGCAAGATGTCGTCCATCAACCTCATGAAGGTTTCGGGAGCATTCATCAACCCGAAAGGCATGACCAGCCATTTGAAAAGGCCTTCCTTGGCTTTGAAGGCAGTTTTCCACACATCGAAGGGTTCGATTGGTACCTGTGATACCCAGACTTCAAGTCGATCTTGCTGAAATATTTTGCCCCTTTGATTTGGTCCAGAAGGTCATCAATTCGTAGGATCGGGTACCTATTCTGGATAGTGATCTTGTTCAGTGCCCGATAGTCAATATAGAGTCTCCACACCCCATCCTTCTTCTGTACCAACACGATCGAGCTCCCACAGGGTAATGAACTTGGTCGGATGTGACCTTTCTGCAGCAGCTCCTGAATTTGCCTCTTGATTTCATCGTTCTCTAGAACAGAGCACCGATAGATCGGTCCATTGGGTAGTGGCGCACCTGGGGTCAGACAAATCGGGTGCTTGACCTGACAGTGCAGAGGAACCCCTATGGGTGAGGTGAAGATGTCCCCGTACTCCTCCAAAACCTTGTCCATTTGTTGTTGTCGTGCAGAGGAGCCTTATCTGGAGGTCGTGCCACAGTATTCTTCTTGCCATGGGGGCGAATCATCAGGAAAACAAATTTCTTGGTTTGGGAAATGATCTTATTGCATTGTTTTGCAGTAACCAAAGAGATAGCAGCAGGAGGTGGTACCTCTGGTATCCTGTACAACTTATTTCCCAAAGTAACAATAACAACGTGACGCCGAGACTCATACACAGCATGACGCTTCCACAAGTATGATTGTCCTAATAATACATCAGAAACATCAATAGGAGAAATGTCACATAATACCTCATCCGTGAATGCCTTGATGCTATAGGGAAGGTGGCATTACTGGTTGACGCACAGATATCGTCCTTGGTGAAGCCACCTGATGGTGTATGGATGTGGGTGAGCTGTGGTCAGCAAGCCCAACTGCTTCACGGCATCTGCTGAAATGAGGTTCTTTTGGCTCCCATTATCGACAATGAACTGTACCATGGAGCCCTTTACCCACGTTTGGGAGTGGAAGAGACGTTCCTCCTCCTCTGGATCTTCTAGTTCCTCTTTCTGGATCTTAGTAGTGGAAACAGTGGCGTTGGGCTCCGCATCAATAATGTGTTTCCCTTTGTCATTCCCCTTGTCAGGTTCTGATTTAGAGTTGGAGCATGCATCTGACTCAGAAGCCCTCATCTCGACCACTAGCGACTGCTTGGCCCGACACTCACTTGTGTTGTGAGTGGAGCTCTTATGGAACTCACACCACTTTCTCGTGTCCTTCTTTGGCTTTGCGGTGTTGTTCTTTGCTTGTGGATTTGACAGGTTGTCTTGAGCCACCATGCCTTGGCTCTATCCTTTGTTCTGCGGTTTGGGAGCACCTTTCCCTTGCTTTTGATTCGCAGATCCAAAGTCTCGCTTCTTCTGTTTGAATTTCTGCTCAATCTTGGCAGCATACCGGTATGTCGTACCACAAGGAGATGTCGAGGAACTCCATTTCCTCTTGAATGTATCTGTGCAAACAACTGCGATACTTTAGCACCAGATGTTTCTCTGAATCTTTGATACCCAACTTTGTGTGCAGGGTATGGAACAGATTCGTCAGCTCATGCACATCTTGATCCCTTTGTTGTTGCGGCGTGGTCCATTGTATGTACTTGTCCTCATAGCTCCCCACGAGATAGTATTGTTCCTTGATGGTGTCTTGGAAAGAATTCCAAGTGGGTACGCCCGAGAACATAGAGGTTTCTGTCTCGTCCTTTTTCTCACAATAGGTTTTCCACCAGTCCTTGACACGGGGGGTAGCTTTGAGGAGTGCAAAAATAATCTTCTCTTGGCCGGAAAAGTCATGAACCGAGAAATATCCTTCTAATAGATTCAATGATATATCTACAACATCTACATCTATTTTACCCTCAAATATGGGAATGTCAAAATTTACTTGTACCTTAAAGGGAGTCGCACCTCCAGAGTGGCTGCTGGATGCAGATGCGCCGCCAGTGGGCAGCCGTTGAAGGATCTGGGCAAAGTTATCCATCATCGCGTTCCTTTGTTTTTTAAAAGCCTCCTCGAGCAATATTTTGATAGGATCTCTTGCTCCCTCAACTTTATTTTCGTCCCCCATGGGCGTCTGTCAGGGTTTGCGAGGCTGATCTTACAAAGGTTCCACCAGATCGAGCCCTAACTCCTTATACCCTGACCTCGTTGGGGACATGCAGAGAAGGATCGAGAAAAAGCAGACCGCTCTGATACCACTGATCTGGATTTATGCAGGAATGCAATAGAATAAACATATAACCATAAATACAAAGATGCAGTGGAAATAACACTTCATTTCATTAACATCAAAGAACTAATATTTGCTAACAGACAGAATGGAAATAAACTAGCTAGGGCGCTCGTAGTTATCTTTGAGAAGAGATGTGGCGGCTACAGGCCTCTGAATTGAGTTACAATGAGGCTCATGGGACTATTTATTATTTAGAAACAATGGAAAACCCTAAACATCCAAAACCCTAACCCTAGGAGATGAAGCGCCAAAACTATGGGCCCCGTTTGGGTAAATTGGTGTTTCAACTTCCTGGGGATGTAACTTTGGCATACGATCTCCATTTGACGCAAACCATACCTCGTTAGAAAGATCCATCTAAGGACTACAAATTTTGAGTGAGATATATTAGTTTGTGGACCAATGTTGCTCCCGGTTTTCCCAAAAAACGTCGTTTAAGGCCTCAAAACGGCTCCGGAAGTTGAGGACCCGAAAAACTGCTAAAAATAGTTAGTTGTGCCAAAACTGAAAAACTGAAAGAGACAATGGTGGGGCCCCAAGTGGAATAGGCAGGTGACCACCGATATCCACCTGGATCAAAGTTTTTCATGACTTGATCTCGTAAATTATATGCTAGCTAGATGAATATTTATGTGTTATATTTTTATAGCATGGATTGATGTAAAATTTGTATGTTATAATTTTGAGTCATTATATTTGTTATCAGAGCCTAGGATCCTAACGTTGGACCTATGAGACTTTTGATGATAAGTAGATTTGGGTAGATCTAATAGTCAAATTTGATAACCTACTATATCCCCATTACACAAATGTATTGTTGTTTAGTAAATTTAAATGGTTTATGCTTATTGTTCTAGATTTGATGATATGCCAATGTTGGCCTAGGGTATTTCAGATCTACCTCAGATTTAATATGATAGATCCCAGATGTATTCTAGATTTAGATTGTAAATTTGACAGTCCTTTGAAGTAGATCTGCAACAAACAAATCTACAATTCATTATCTGTTCAATTATCGAAATTAAGATTTAATATTTGTTACTCAATGCTATATGTTCTCCATGTCTAACATGTTAGTTGCTATTTAAAAGTTAGATTTTTTTTGATGGTATAGTTCTAATAATAATAATTTTCTTTTTGGAAAGCTATATATATCCCACAAAAGTAGATTGATTGGTATATATATATTTATGTAAGCGAAATTAAAGAGGGTCATTACATTAATTGATAATAATCATAATAAGAACAATTATTTATCGGTAGATATTGTTTGGTGTAAAAGACAAGCCTAGATTTGCAAATAAAATGTTTTCATTAATATTTGTTCAGCCATATATATTTACATAATTTGAATTCTAGTATATTTATTTCATCCCACTAAAATTCGTACCATTAATTTGGTCTTTCCGGGTTTGATTGAGCTCTTTAAATATGTTGAATTTGGTGGGTTTTCATATTTATGTGAACAATTTCAAATCATGTAACCCCTCTATTTACTTCATTTGATTAGGCACAATTCAAAAAGAAACATGGTGAAAAAGAAACAAAAATAAATCAAAGTTTTTCAATTACTTAATTAACGTGAGAAATATGGAAAGTGAGGAACATCAGGCTTGAAAGAAATTTTGCAAATAAATTCTTTCGAAGAAGGGCTTTGGTTAGAGTATCACTTTTTGGGCTTTATTTGATTTTTCCCGTCTTTTTGGAAATATTTTTGTTGTTGTTAAACCACAACCTTTAATTTGATTATTTTAATTTAATTCATGACGAGCCTTTAATTTGGTTTCGACTAGAAAGCCTAATTCTTATTACTAATTATAATTTGGTGGTTACAAGTCTATTATATTTATGATTTTTATGAACAAGAGTGGTTTCATAGTTATTCTCCTACGTCTTATTTAACTATAATTTAGTTTTAATTTATTATTTTAAATGCTTTCCATGGTGTTGGAAATATATAAGGACAATATATATTTAGTAATTTTTATTGTGATGTATGTAATTTTATATTATTTTTAATTATTATTATTATTATTATTATTAATTTTTAATATAAATTTTTAATTTTAATAATACAATAATATATATTTAATAATATATTTAATGATTAATATGGTTAGATATTTTTATTAATAATTTTTTCATTATTTTTAACAATCATTTTTTAATTATATTTTATATTAATATTTTTTTTTCTTTATTTTTGAAATAAAAAATATATAAAATTTTAAGACAAAAATGTTGAACCTTTATACTTACTTTTCCGGTTTTAATAGCATTCAACTATGGAAGAAACTTAAATATTGTCCTATCTTTTAATAGGTCTTAAATATTAAATATTTTGGCTATATTGAATAAGATGGCTTTTTGTTTATTTTAAAATTATTATTTTTTGTAATTTTTAAATGTTTGGGATTATGTCCCAAAATGTGATAAATATGCTAATACTCATTTCAAAATGTCAATACTATTAATGTTTTCACTTAAGAATCATCTCAAAAAAAAAAATATAATATGAATGTTGATTTAGGTTTATTAATAATTTCTTGAAATATATAAGTGTACTTATATAATAGTTTAGCATTCGTGATGAGATTTAGAAATGATAATTTAGTGATGATGTGAAATTTAGTATAATTGAGAAACATATAAGATGGATTCATGGATATTTGGTTAATATTGCTCGAGAGACACCACCTCTTAAAAACCTAATACTCAAAATAAATGATAAGAGTTGGGAAGGAGCAACTTATGCTCTTAAAATATACGCATGAACAAAAAAGAGGATAGATTAAACCCTTGATCACAAATATCCTTGAAATATATTGATAGGGAAAAAGCTAGGCAACTTATAATTAGCTTAAGTGGGATGATGACACCTTGTGGTACGTTCTTTATAACATGTTGAGATTTATAATCAAAGTAAGAAGTTACTAGAATTATGTTGACCTATATTGACGAGTACGGGATAATTATCAAAATGTGTAATATGTAGATATTATAGAGGTAGCGACTTGACTATGGATATTAAGAAGAGGTCATTGGAGATGAAGTGATATAAAATCGTATATTGTGCTAAAAAAGTCGAGATAACCCGAGGAAGTGATAAATACACTAGTTGTTCATGCAAGATTTGGAGAAATTACAATTTGATCAATTTGAGAGAATAATAATATAGTTCTCAGGAAGCTACCTAGAAAAGGAATGTAACACACCCCACTTACCCCAGTGGGATGGATATTGCTAATCCAATTTCTCTATTGCGGTTAGAAAAATGGGATATTTTTTTCTATCATGTTTTTCACAAACACACACACACACACACACACAATAAAGTGCATTCTGTTTACTTTCGTCCACTTTTTACAGAATTCAAATCCGATGCATGAAACGAAAGTTATGACGATTTTCCCTTGGTCACCTGTTTGAGATGAAATTCTAGAGCCTGCAAAAACCATGACTTCCATTGATCATATCTCCGAAAATTTTGCGAACAAAGGTCTGAAATTTTTACAAGAAGTTCCTTAGGATTTCGGCTCAAATGGGTTTTTGTTTTAGCTTCTAAACCTTCGTAGGTTATAACAAAAATGCCACAATGACCTATTTACGACAGTGAAACCCTAGAATCCAAAGCTTTGATACCAAATGCTATGGAATCAACTCACAAAATAGAAGAGAAGATAGATCAATGACTTTAAAATTATTCACTTCGAGGGGAAAACCTCCTTTACATTACATAAATGAACAATTTTTGGATGATACAAATGATAAAACCTCCTTTCTATATGTAGGAGTCCAAAGGGTCACAATATAATCCTAGCCATCATAAAAATAACAATTTAAGGGCAACATAATAACAATAGTGGGCTTCTTTGGGGCACAATAATAACAATATGAGGACTACATGGGCACAACAATAACAATAAGGGGGCTACACTAACAATAATAATAAGGGGATACACTAGTATTATAGCGACCTAACATCACAAGTTATTAAAGTTAAAGGAGAAGGAAAAACTCAACATTCTCCCAATGCTTCATAACAACAACAAGGGATTTTTTCCAACACCTTTATCATGTTGTGCATAGACCTTGTTAGAGCAAGTGGTCTTTGATGTAATCATCATATTGTAATAAAAGAAGTTCTAATGTTAAGAATTACTATAATAAAATCAACATTCTTGCATGGTGTTCCAGTGCCCTTAAACATTGCAAAATATATTAGTCATTCATGTGAATAATAAGAACACAATCCATGTTCATTACATTTATATGCACCATTTCAATTCAGAAATGCAAACACATGTTCATTAGCACTGTAAATACATAAGAACTCTTATCTTGGAATCTTTTGGGCAACTGAGTCTAGGACTCTGACTCTCGACCCAACCATAGATATCTGCAGCCAATTCTCACTCGTAGTCATCAGGCCCGAGCTAGATTCCAAAGACTGAGGGGCTAGCTCAAAGGATTAAACACCAACTGACAGCTAAAACAGGGACTCCATTGGTCCTCCTTCCTCCAACTTTTCAATGGTAGCCAACCAATGCACACAAGGAATATAGAAGCTTGATGCTTCCACCCAATAATTTCAAGGGAATCTAGAGAAGCAAGTCTCCACCCTTCAAACAAAACACAGTGGTTCCACCCACCACGGGGAATCTAGAATCCACTGTAAAACCAAACAACAAGATAGGATCGAAATGTACTCCTTTCAGGAATCCAAGGAACAACCTTCCACCCCTGCCATCAAGGGAATTCAGAAAAACACCATCTCCACCCTCTAGCTATACAAGGAATCCAGAGGTCGTTGTTCCTCACCTAGGAGGGACCTTTTTCCTGCCAATCTTGCCAATCAAGAATATCACTGTATTTATTTTTCTTTCTGTGAGTCTCCTTCGCTATTCCTCCTCCTATGTTGTTGAATGATGGAAAAAAATGATTAAATGCATGTTTGAATTCATGAAGGATCCTCAAAATCCTTTAGAGGTTGAATTTTTTCCTCCCCCCCAGCTATCATTACAACCTCCAAGCTCCATAATTTTCTTGTTCTTTCTTCATTATAAATGTTTCCCAAAGCAACACAGGCTTGAGTACTTCTCTTGCAACCCAATTTAATTCATCGTAAAGTAATTGAAAACACACCAACTAACCTTTAATGACTGTCCAAAATAGTTCAGATTTCCTCTAACAAGCAAACCTTGACTATCCTAAGCAAGCAACCTCCCCAGCTCTGGAATCCGTGTCCCTTAAATCAACCCCTTTATTTTTTTTTGTAAAAATATTTACATTGCATTTCATAAGAGAAACATGGTTGGGGTTGTTAAAAGGAAGTCAAAATTGGAAGCAATATGTGCTATGATAATATGCAACTACTCTAAAATGACAATAAATTTATTATTAGAATGAGAATATGGAAATATAAGCATAAAATACAAGGGGTTAAGAAAGGATGGAGAATTTTCTAACTTGATCGCCAACATTAACAGTGATATGTGGATAAATTTGCATTAATAAATAAGGGAAAATGAGGAACTGACAAATTTTCAAATGATGATAATGAATGGTACCCGTTATAACCATGACCAACCTTGAATGATGAGATGAACAAAACGAGTAATTGAAGTGATTGGGTGATATGCAAATTATGGACATACATATGTATGATTTTGCAATTATATTCCTTGATGCCACAGATAGTAAATGATAAGTGGACTACACTTGACAACCTAGTTTACTGAATTTATTTATAGGGTCTGTTAGCTCTCCATAATTTGTAATATTAACAAGAAAAAACGATAGAGGACAACATAAAACCACTTAGCCTTCCTAGACTCAGAGAGGGCTCTCTCTGTTCTTTATGATTTATGATTTAGCTTGATGATTATAATTGTTGATATTAGGCTAGTTATAGAGATTATGAGAACTGCTGGTTTTGATTGATTGGGTGGTTGGACAGACAGAACCTATGAAGCTTAATCCATTAGGCTATGGAGTCATAAGAGGCTGAATTGTGCATCAATTTTTTCAAGGGAGATTCACAAGGCAAGCTAACTATGCAGACTAGATCTTACTGGCAGTGTAAATATGATATGACAAGAGATAGTGAAAACTAAAGAGCATTTAAGAATTCTTTAACTATACTTTCAAAGAAAAACACTTAAGATATTAGTTCAGTGAAGCTAAAGAGAATTTAAGAATTCTTTAACTAAACTTCACAAGGGAAACTTTAAAGATATTAGCTTTGGTAAGGCTAAAGAGCAGTGAAGAATTATTTAACTAGACTTTAGAGGAAAATCTTAAAGACAACAATTTTAGTAGAGCTAAAGAGTAGTTAAGAATTATTTAACTAAACTTCACAAGGGAAACATTTAAGATATTAGTTTTGGTAAGGCTAAAGAGTAGCGAAGAATTCTTTAACTATACCTCAAAGGAAAACCTATAAGACAACAATTTCAGTAGAGCTAAAGAGCAGTTAAGAATTATTTAGTTATACTTCAGAGGAAAACATTAAGTTAACAAAACATACATAATTAAGGTGCTCTTTCAACATATCTTGATCTTAAAATTTTGTTTTGTAATCAGATAAAGTGATGCACAATATGAAAAGACAGAAGAAAACATTAACACAGATGAAATAACATCACCATTAACATAGCTCAAGAATCTTGTGAACGGTTTTTTATTATTGATGCCCAGCTCAAAACAGTTACAGAACTCTGATAGTTCTTACAATGCCAGCTTTAGCAGGGCCTATACTTTCCTACCCTTGACAATGAAAATACATGCAGTATTTAACTGCAACCAGGGCATTTTCCCTAATCTAGGTCAGAAATACGCATTAACTAGAAAGTAAATGGAATTTTGACAATTGCTGCCACGTAGGGCCCAAACCAAAATATCTATGATAAACTGCCTGTAACATTAACTTTTGAAATAAATTCTGAACTAACATTAAAATATCTCCAGCACACCGACTATAACATTAAATTCTGCAACTCTTCGTACACCAAGAAAGTAGGCTGAAGGCGACTGAGGCGGTCATGAAGAAGCAAGGAACGTGACTCCTTTTGGACCACCTTATCTGGATCATAAATTCTGATGCAGCGCTGGCTACTCTCATTGATTAGTGGTTGTGCCACTGCTTCTTCACTTTCTGCTGTTACGTCTCGAATCCCCCTCTTTGCCGGACTTGAACCTCTTGGCCCGTTCTTTATTCATATGAGTCTTCACTCCTCGTGGCTTTGGCAGATTCTCAGAACATGAACCATTTTTTCTTTTAGCAGGAATTCTGTTCCCCAGAAAAATTGCGGTGAGTGGTTTTGACGGAGAACAAATGGTATCCCGCTCTATAAAAGCTAGTGGTACAGAGGAGTGTGTGCGAACTCATGAGAGAACCACGCCGCGCATTTGGGCGGCCATGAATACTGTGACTTCTCGGACCCCCCTCCCGTGTTAACAAGAAACTTCTCTTTGGGAAAGTAAAATGGATCCCCGCCATAGATCTGAAGCAAGCTCCAAATACACCGTAGAAAATTACAAGCGCTCTATCCTGCTGATTTGACTTTTTTCGCTTAGCAATTACGATCGGGTCCCACCGTCATCCGTATTGCTTTGGCGCACCAAAAATTTTACATTATAAACTCCTTTCCCTCCTCCGATGCGATTTAACACAGAAAAGGCCCCACACACGGATTTGAAATTATTTGAAATATGCCTTTGAAAACACATCGTATCCGGGCCTCCATCACACTTTGCACGACGCAAAACTTAACTTTTCCTTAGCCCTTTAAACTTTAAAAATTGCGATGCTCAATATGCGGTCGGGCCCCACTGCATTACACATCGCACTTCAACAAATTTAACATTTACCTTGGCAGCTAACTTGTAAAACTTGCGATGTGTGGTATGCGGGATGATGTCACCATGCCACATTTGCCGCGTCAACATAGGTTGCCGACCAGAGTATCTAACCTCTTGCCTCTAAACTTGCGATTCACGCTCGGGGTCCACCTGGAATTGCACATCGCTCTGCTTTTCTTTTACCATTGGCACTTACCATTTATCATTTGCAATCTATGAAGTGAGATTGGGCCCCCATCGCTTCTCACATTGCAGGTCGACAATTTTAACATTTAACTCTCGCGGTAACCTTTGAAACTTGTAATGCGCGACATGTGATCGCATTGCATTGCAACTTAAAACTTTAAATTTGCGGGCACTTCTAGGTAAGTTATAAAAAGTGCGAAATGCGGTCTGCGATGCGCTAAAAGTTGGGAAGTGCGAAAAGGGCGGAAGGTAAGGAAAAAGGCTCTATGAAGGATTGTTTGTGGAGTTTGGCCACTTATAAAGGTTTAGGTGGGTCCTACCATATCACATCAATAAAGTTTTAAGTTTTCAGTAATGATTTGCAAAGAGAAGTTGGAAACTTATGGGTTGCAGAATGTGGGCAAAGCTTAGACTTATTCGAATTTTTTCAACACAAGTGAGTTTTATGAGGCGGTAAGTTCGAAAAGGTTATGTATGTGGGATTTGAGTTTAAAAAGGATTTTTAGAGCATGGGAGTGTCAAAGTAGGTAAAATGAAAGGTAAGAAGAGGGAAGATGAGAAATAATGAAGGCAATGAGATTTAGCTCATCACCACACTTAATAAGTTATATTTCCCTCTTTAACTGAATTCAAATGGTAGGTAGATTATTTTGACCCTTCTAATAGCCATGATCTCCTTTTCTATTCTAACAATAAATGATAGTCATGGAATATTATTTTCAGCATGGCAAATATAAGGAATAGGCAGTCACCTTGTGATACTATAAAAATACAGGAGTCTAATAGTGGCTCCAACTGGGGATGGAAACTCCTTCAGGAGGTGTCAAGAACACCGTTTGACTAGTAGCCTAATCCATTGTGCTGATCGCATCCTGCAACCTGATCTGCTAAAATATCTGTGGCTGAAAAAATCTTTAAGCTGAAATCAACACTCTCTTCAATTTGTAGCCCAGGACAACACTTGAACTGGAAACTAAAAAACAAACTAAAACTAAAACCTGAAATATGCTCAGAGTGCTGAGCTTATTTCCACACCTACCTACCCTAATCTAACTTGTAGACACATATATCCTAAGCGAACTCCTTTCTCCAATGCAACCAATGAAGTAAATGACCACATGATTGATTCTTGTTCACTTCTTTGAGTAGTCTGAAAAAGCAAAAGAGCCACTCCCATCTTACTTGCCACTGAACAAGAGTGTTCAAACTTTTCCTTAAACTCGGAAGAAAACCATTCATGGCATAATATACTCCTTCCTTAAATGATTATAAAAGGTCAGCAAAAGGATCTTAGAACAATACCTGGCCTTGAGGATTCAAATAACCAGCTACATCCAGGAATTCTCTTTGTTCCACTTTGTCATGCTCAGGATCCTTCTGAAAGAGAATATCTGCACATTATTCATGGTCATCTGATATGGAATCTTCACTGTATACCAATATTCTATCCTCAAGCAAACCTGATATGTGTCGACTGAGTTGGATGAATTCTGTTTGAAGGCCATCATTTTGATGAACATAAGCTCTTTCCGGCAACAAGCCTTCTTGAGAAGGTAGAACAACATGAGTATCACTAGCATCAGTATCATTATGTTCTACCTTTGTTTCTTCATAAGACAACACTTCAATACATAAATCAACAAAAGAACAGATAGAAATAATCTCCTTATTACATAAAAATTGAGAGGCTGACTGCATGCTTAGAATCTGATTAATTTCTTCTTCGGTTAAAGGAGGAAGCAGTATTTGTTTTCTTTGGATTGAACAATAATTATTTTCTTTCTCTTGTGAAGGCTGATCACAAGGATGAATGTCTTCTTTAGCCTCACACAAAAGATCATATGAATTATCATTTGTCTCCACAAAGAGATCCAGTGAATCTTCATTCATTTCCTGATTGCTTTCATTTTCAACTAACTGTTATTGGTTATCATGATAGTTAAGTTGAGAATGAAATTCATAAATTTCTTCTAAGAGATCCTCAGGATTCCAATTTCCTAGATCTTCATCAATATTTACAAGGTATTGTATGAGATCCTCAGATTGATCACAACAATTTTTAGCTAAGGATAAAGATGGAGAATTTTCTTTATAACGCTCATAAAGCACCTTGTGGAAATCTTTTAAAGAAAACAAACTACCAAGGTTCATACCTTCATACCATTCCCTTGCTTCCCCTTCTAAAGTTACCATGAATATCTTCATGAGGCAATCCTCATGCCATTCCACTTTCAACCTCCATGAGTGTATATGAAATTTTACGAGATGTAACAAAGCATAATCAACCTTCTCATCTTGAAAAGTAGGAAGATTTCTGTCCTAATTTACTTGAGGCATTTTGTGTGGGAATCCAGGAATGTGCTCTCTGTTCATTGGAGCATACCTGCATTGTATCCTGGAATCCATCTTGTCAAGCAGCCAGAGAATGGGTCACTGTATATTCACAACCAATTTGGATTCTTCTACCAGTGGAGTCTTTAGGTCAACTAAAAATTGTGGAGTCACCAGGTGGATGATTTCAACTTTCTTGTGTTCGGCTGTTGTCCACCATCAACAACCAGATACCAATCTTGGAACATAAATGAATCATACAATATTTTGACTGGGGTTTTTGAGTTCTAAATAAATATTAAGCTTTTTCACTAACTCAGGTCCCTAGTATGGTCGCCATTATGTTAGCTCTCCGTAACTTGTAAGATTGGAAAGAACAAACGACAGAGGACAAAATCAAACCACTTTGGAGTCCAAGCCCTAGCCTTCCTAAACTCAGAGGGGGATCTCTCTGTTCTTTATGATTTATGATTTAGCTTGATGATTATAATTGTTGATATTAGGCTAGTTATAGAGATTATGAGAACGGTTGGTTTTGATTGGTTGGGTTGTTGGACAGATAGAACCTGTGAAGCTTAATCCATTGGGCTATGGAGTCATAAGAGGCTGAATTGTGCATCAAATTTTTCAAGGGAGATTCACAGGGCAAGCTAACTATGCAGACTGGATCTTACTGGCAGTGTAAATATGACATGACAGGAGGTAGTGAAAGCTAAAGAGCATTTAAGAATTCTTTAACTATACTTTCAAAGAAAAATACTTAAGATATTAGTTCAGTGAAGCTAAAGAGCAGTTAATAATTCTTTAAGTAAGTTTCACAAGGGTAAATTTAAAGATATCAGCTTTGGTAAGGCTAAAGAGCAGTGAAGAATTCTTTAACTATACTTCAGAAGAAAATCTTAAAGACAACAAATTCAGTAGAGCTAAAGAGCAGTTAAGAATTTTTTAACTAAAATTCACAAGAGAAACATTTAAGATATCAGTTTTGGTAAGGCTAAAGAGAAATGAAGAATTCTTTAACTATACCTCAAAGGAAAACCTTTAAGACAACAATTTCAGTAGAGCTAAAGAGCAGTTAAGAATTATTTAGTTATACTTATGAGGAAAACATTAAGATAAAAAAACAGATAGAATTAAGGTGCTCTTTCAGCATATCTTAATCTAAAAATTCTGTTTTGTAATAAGAGAAAGTGATGCAAAATATGAAAAGATAGAAGAAAACATTAACACAAAGAAAAGAACATCACCATTAAGATAGCTCAAGGATCATGTGAAATATTTTTTATTATTGATGCCCAGCTCAAAATAGTTACAAAATTCTGATAGTTCTTACAATGCTAGCTTCAGCAGGGCCTATACTTTCCAACCCTTGACAATGAAAATACATGCAGTATTTAACTGCAACAGGGGCAGTTTCCCTAATCTAGGTAGGTAATCTGCATTAACTACAAAGTAAATGGAATTTTGACAATGGTTGCCACGCAGGGCCCAAACCAAAATATCTCTGATAAACTGCCCGTAACATGAACTTCTAAAATAACTTCTGAACTAAACTTAAAATATCTCCGGCACACCGACTGTAACATTGAATTATGCAACTTTTCGTACACCAAGAAAGTAGATTGAAGGCGGCTGAGGCGGTCACGAATAAGCAAGGAACGCGGCTTCGACATCCGACCCTCCTTTTGGAATACCTTATCTGGATCATAAATTCTAATGTGAGGCCTGCTACTCTCATTGATTAGTGGCTGTGCTACTACTTCTTCAATTTCTACTGTTATGTCCCAGATCCCCCTCTTTGCCTGACTTGACCCTCCTAGTCCGTTCTCTGTTCATATGAGTCTTCACTCCTGGTGGCTTTGGCAGATTCTCAGAACACAAACCCTTTTTTCTTTTAGCAGGAATTCCCTTCCCCCAAACAAATGTTGGTGAGTGGTTTTGATGGAGAAAAAATGGTATCCCAGACCCCCCCAAAGTGGTAAGTGGTAATATAGGGGAGGTGTGCAAACTCATGAGAGAACGACACGTCATAGATTTGGGTGGCCATGAATACCGGACTTCGAACCACCCCTCCCATGTTAAAAAGAAACTGTCGGGAGGGGGTGGGCGGGGGTGTGAAGTGGATCCCTGCCGTAGATATGAAGTGAGCTACAAATCTACTGTAGCAAATTACAAGCGCTCTATCCCGCTGATTTGACTTTTTGTCGCTTGGCGATTGCGATCGGGTCCCATCGTTGTCCGTCTTGCTCCCACGCTCCACAAATTTTATGTTATAAACTCCTTTCCCTCCTCCGATGAGATTTAACACAGAAAAGGCCTTGCACACAGATTTAAAATTCTTTGAAATATGCCTTTGAAAACACATCGCATCCGGGCCTCTATCGCACTTTGCATGGCGCAAAACTTAACTTTTCCATAGCCCTCGAAACTTTAAAACTTGTGATGCGCAATATGTGATCGAGCCCACCGCATAACACATCACACTTCAGCGAATTTAACATTTACCTTGGCAGCTAACTTGTAAAAATTGCGATGTGCGGTATGACATCACCATGCCACTTCATTTGCCGTGTCACCATAGGTTGCCGACTGGAGCATCTAACCTTTTTCCTCTAAACTTGTGATCCGTGCTCGGGGTCCACGTGGCATCGCACATCGCACATCGCTCTGTTTATATTTTACCATTGGCACTTACCCTTTATCATTTGAGATCTGCGAAGTGCGATCGGGCCCCCACTGCATTGCACATCTCACGTCAGCGATTTTAACATTTAAGTACCGCGGTAACCTTTGAAACTTGTGATGCGTGACATGCGATCGCACTGCATCACAACCTAAAAATTTAAAGTTGCGGGCTCTTATAGGTAAGTTATAAAAAGTGCTAAATGCAGTCTGCGATGCGCTAAAAGTTGTCAAGTGAAAAAAGGCCAGAAGGTAAGGAAAAAGGCCCTATGAAGGATTGTTTGCGGAGTTTTGCCACTTATAAAGGTTTAGGTGGGTCCTACCATATCACATCGACAAATTTTTAAGTTTTCGATAATGATTTGCAAAGAGAAGCTGGAAACTTGCAGGTTGCGGAATGCGGGCAAAGCTTAGACTTATTTGGATTTTTTCAACAAAAGTGAGTTTTATGAGGCGGTAAGTCCGAAAAGGTTATGTATGTGGGCTTTGAGTTTAAAAATGATTTTTAGAGCATGGGAGTGTCAAAGTAGGTAAAATGAAAGGTAGGAAGAGGGAAGATGAGAAATAATGAAGGCAGTGAGATTTAGCTCATCACCACACTTAATCAGTTATATTTCCCTCTTTAACTGAATTCAAATGGCAGGTAGATTCTTTTGACCCTTTTAATAGCCACGATCTCCTTTTCTCTTATGAAATTAAATAATAGTCATGGAATATTATTTTCAGCATGCCAAATATAAGGAATAGGCAGTCACCTTGTGATACTATAAAAATACAGGAGTCTAACAGGGTCTTACGCTAGTTGGGAAATATTACAACATTTGCAAGTGTAATAATGGATGTTATTGGGAAATTATGACAAAACCTTGAGAAGAACTATGCACGAAGTGACAAAAAAAGTAATACTTGGCTAATAAAGGGTGTACTTGATTGGTGTGCACTCATTGTCTGATGAGTGGATTAATGATATTTTGAGACTTCATATGGAGTAACATCAAGATTATGATATTTTCATGAAAATAAGTTATTACCAAAGTGCACTAGAAATATGAAACACTTTTGCGGATTATAATGATGTAGAAAATCTAACCATGGGGGTTCAATCCGATCTTATTATGTACTAAAACAAGATATTGAATCCCTTCTACAATTTGCGGAAACAAAACGGGATCGCACAAGCACAGAAACAAGTAAGAGAAAGAAACAATCAATCGCACAACAAAATATGTATCCAGGGAAAGAACGTAGCCTAAAACCCCATTATATGTATATTGTATAAAGTCAAGGATCATGAAACAATAAAATGCTTTCTCTTACAAGAGAACTCCTGCACTCTGCCAACTGTCTCACCCTGATCTAGGCAAAATCGAACAAATACTTAGCCAATTATCTGCCTCTTCTCAGCCTACCTTGCTCACACATTCCTTGAGAAATTAAGGCTCTATTAAATAGGAAAATCCATTGGAAAATCCTCCCTAGGCCTCCAACTGACCTATACAATTTTCTAATTATACAACTGATATTTATATTCCCTTTAACCTCTGTCTCAACTGGGTCTTACTTAGAACTGACATGCAACAACTATTTATAGTGAATTATCAGTTAACTGATTGATCGCTAATTGTAAATTAAATTAGATTTAATTCACTGGACCTCTCATTAGCTCATCATTTAGTTAGAACTAGCTAAACTAATTTTAACTCAATGTCTTGAGTTAACTAATTAAAACTCATGCATAAATGCAACTGAACCCCCTTAAATCATGGAATCACTCTACATGCATCCTTCCCAACCCTCAACTAGAATTTCCTAAGACAAAACAGTCATTCCGAATTAGTTAACTAATACAAGTTGTTATGAGATGAAATTACAATTTCTCTTCAAATTTAATTAAGGGAAAATTAAATTAGAAGCCCCGATTTGGGGTGCTATTTCTTGGTTCCATTTCAACACTCCCTATCAACAAGAAAGGGAGTATTTGCTACCATGATCTTGTCTCTGCATAATTCCATTTTTCTTCTTATCAGTGCTGTCTCAAGATGTCTGCATCCTACTCCTCTGTGGGAATGTACTCTAATGACATAATCCTCCTCTGAACACAATATTTGAGACAATGATACCAAATATCAATATGCCTAGACCTGTCATAGAATACTAGATTAACCGAGAGTTTTATGCAACTTTGGTTATCATAAGGTATCACCTTCGGATCCATATGCTGACCAAACAACCCAACAAGTATCTTCCTCATCCAGATTGCCTCGCATGCAGCTTGACTGGTCGCCATGTACTCTAACTCTTCTAAACTGAGTGCAACCGATCTTTGTTTCCTGCTGTCCCAAGAAACTGTTGTTGATCCCATACTGAAGATGACTCCTGATGTGCTCTTTTGGTCGGATGGATTCCTAGCCCAATCTACATCGGTGAAGCCTTGAAGCTTCACTCACTCTGTCTGTTTGTACTATAATCCATACTTAATAGTGCCCCTAATATATATCAGCACATGCTTCCCTGCCTTCCAAAAGAGCTTGGTCAACTTAATCATAGCTTGGCTCAGATGGTTAACTGCGTAGCATATGTCGGGTCGTGTGTTCATAGAATACTTGCATGAACCCACTAGTTTCCTGTAAATAGTAGAATCCACTACTTCACCTAAAGTAGCATCCTCCTTCCTCCAGTTTCCTGCAAGAGGAGTCTCCATGGGTTTGCTGCCCTCCACGTGGAACTCCCTTAGAATCTCCTTGGTGTACTTTTCCTGAGATACAAATCACTCCCCATCTCTTTGCCATATTTTCAGTCCAAGGAAATAGTGAAAGAGCCCCATGTCCTTCATTTCAAATTCTCTTGTAAGATCATATTTGCAAGACTTTATGAGTCACTCATCACCTGTCAGTATCATATCATCAACATAAAATACAATAATCAAAAGCTTATCATCAACCACAATATGCTATAGGTTCGCATCTGCTTCACTCTTGGTGAAGCCCAACCTGGTGAAATAGATGTAAATCTAAGTGTACCAAGCATGAGATGCTTGCTTCAACCCATACATTGCTCTCTTGAGTCTGCACACATGCGACTCCCTGTCTAAGGCCTCAAAAACTTCCTACTTCCTTAATAAATCCATTGAGAAAGGTTATCTTTACATCCATATGATGTATCTTCCATCCCATCTGTGATGAGAGTGCAAGGATGGATCTGATGGAAGAGTACCTTGCGACTGGTGTAAAGGTCTCATCATAGTCAATCCCCTCCACCTGAGAGAACCCTCTGGCCACAAACCTAGCCTTGTGTTTCTCCACACTCCCATCTGCTGCTTGCTTCACCTTGTAGACCCATATGGATCCTACCACTGACTTCCCCACTGGTCTTGGGACAACTTCCCATGCATTTTTCCTGATAATTGAGTCATACTCCTCAACCATGGCATCGACCCACATGGGCTGCTACACTGATTCCTCAAAAGAGGATGATTCTATATTAATACCTTCACTCATAAGAGCCATGTATCTAGTGTACCGCCATGGGTACCTTCTCTACCTACGCTGTGATGTGGGTGCTCGCACATTATCTCTCACATACATAAATAATATGTCAGCTTCTCTGGTGTGCTTCCTTCCATCTATGGTGGATGGCTCTTCATGAGTGGTTTCTGCCACTCTCTGTTCCTTTGGAGCCAAGAGATTTTTAAATGCATGCAACTCAATCCCCCTCTCAAGGGACAATCACATGGCTTTGTATTCATCAAAGTTCACACCTCTTCTGACCACTTCACACCTCTTCATCTGATGTGATGGAAAGTACACTCGATAATTATGAGGTGTATCAATGTACTCCACAAATATCCCCAACTCTACTGTTAGCTCAAGCTTCTTCCTGACATCTTTGGTCACATGGCAAGAGACAAATGAGCCAAAAATTTTAAAATATGAAACATCCAGTTTCTTACGTTAAAAGCATCCTCTGGTGTACTCATCCCAAGTATTCGATGAGGACTTATGTTCTGAAAAAATACTGTTGTATTGCATGCCTCTGCCTACAGATGCAACGATAGGCCCTGATCATGCAACATAAATTGTCCTGCTCCCATAATAGTTCTGTTATTTCTCTTTGCAACCCCATTCTGTTGTGGGTTATGATATGCAATCAATTCTCTTTGAATTACTTCCGAGGCACAAAATTTCTTGAATTAATTAGAGATGTATTCTCCACCATTATCACTCCTCAGAGCCTTCACCTTATTCCCTGTATCTTTCTCGACAAGTTCCTTGAACTCAAAAAACTTGGAGAATGTCTGATCTTTCTTCTGTATGAAGAAAATCCAACACATCCTTGAAAATGATCAACAAAAATCACATAATACCTGTGCTTTGCTGTGGAAGCCGTTGAAAATTATCCACACACGTCTGAGTGAAATCTCTCAAGGATTGACATTGCTTGGATTTCCTTATCTTGAAAGTTGGCCTTTGTATACTTCCCCATAGTAGAACCTTTTCATGTGTCTATATGCGCAAGTGTACCCTTTGGAATCCCTGTAGAAATCTATTGCATGATCCTCAAAGTGTTGTGGTGAAGATGGCCCAAACTCTCGTGCCATAACTCACCGATGTCTCGACTCACCACCTTCTCTGCTTTACTGCTCAATCCTGCGTAGTCACCCACATCAAGTTTGTTGAGGTTCTTGACTCGAAACCAAATTTTTTATACCTATCCTGTGGCTTTGTGACGAAGGAACATATTTCCTTCACTAAAGAATCACATAATATCCACGATCTTCCAACATAGAAACATAAACCAAATTATTCTTTAAACCAGGTACATACATGACATATTTTAGTATGAGGGGTTTACCCGACTCCCTCTGGAAAGTAACTATACCAATCCTGGTAGCGCTATACCTACCGTCATCACCAGTCTCAATGTGTATCTAGAGATCCTTCTCCTCCAAGCTGCTGAAGAATTCTTTGTTGCCGGTCATGTGGAATGAGCCTCCACTATCCAAATACCACACATATCCCAACACCGATGACACCATGCATGCAATGAGGGTGAATTCCAACTCAAATTTTGAAGCCAATGCTTCACCTACTGCTCCTTTTGAGCCCTTCTCATTCTTCTTCTTTTGTGGACAATTTGTGGCATAATTTCCATACTCATGACAGTTGAAAAATTTCACCTTCGAAAATTCTTGATTCTTGCTTGCCTTGCCGGTCTCATATTTGGAATGGGATACCTTCCATTTTCCTTTCTTCACCTTGCCAGCCAAGGCACAATTTTCCTCATCATCAGTCTTTGACGAGGATCCATCTCTGGTGCTCTTCATAATTTCATATTGTGCCAAATCAGGCCAAAGTTGCTCCCAATTTGGTAGCTTCTCCCTCCCATTAAAAGAGTCCTGGTAGTTATGCTAGCTCTTTGGAAGGCATAGAAGAACTAGGCTCACCAAATAATCCATGGAAATAGTGACCCAAACACTTCTAATCTCATCTCGACATTGATTGAACTTGGTCATGTATTTCTAGATCGTGTCACCCTTTTCCATTTTTATCTTCCTAAGCTTGTCTTTCAGTGCCAAATCTTGTGGTCACTACTATTCTGATACATATCTTTCAAGGCCTTCCACATTTCATTTGGAGTTTCCTTCCTGTGGAGGCACGAGACAATATGGTACCGAAATCCCTCTAACAAGATCCTTCTTGCTTTCACAACATTCTTCTTCCATGTATCAAGAAGTTGAGCATCTGCTGCTGCGGGCTGTGGGACATCCAAATGTATGAAATATTTTAGTCCATTATCCTCAAGCATTGCCTCCATCCTATCCTTCCATGCAATATAATTTGAATTTCCCTCGAGTGCATATTCGAGTCTCAAGCCATTGAAAGACATCTTGATCCACTGTTGGATATTGAAGAAATAGTCTGCAAATTCGAACTTGATCAAAACAAACTCTATTCTTCTCTTCTTATTTTGATTCATGGCGCTTTGATACCATGTAGGAAATATAACCATGGGGATTCAATATGATCTTATGATGTATTAAAACAAGTTACTGAATCCCTTCTACAATTTGTGGAAACAAAACACAATCGCACAATCACGTAAACAAGTAAGAGAAAGAAACAATCAATCACACAACACAAGATGAATCTAGGGAAAGAACGCCGCCTAAAACCCCGCTATTTATATATCGTATAAATTCAAGGATCATGAAACAATACAATGTTTTCTCTCACAAGATAACTTCTACACTCTGGCAATTGTCTCACCCCGATCTGGGAAAAATCAGACAAATACTTAGCCATTTCTCTGCCTTTGCTCAACCTGCCTTGCTCACACATTCCTTGAGAAATTAAGGCCATATTAAATAGGAAAATCCCTTGGAATAATTGTGCAATCCTTCCTAGGCCTCCAACTGACCCTATAATAGACCTATAAAATTTTCTAATTATACAACTGATAGTTATCTTCCCTTTAACCTTTGTCTCAACTGGGTCTTCCTCAGAACTGACATGCAGCAACTATTTATAGTGAATTATTAGTTAAATGATTGATCACTCATTTTGAATTAAATCATATTTAATTCACTGGACCTCTCACTAGCTCATCACTTAGTTAGAACTAGTTAAACTGATGTTAACTCAATTTCTTGAGTTAACTAATTATAACTCATGCATAATTGCAACTGGACCCCCTTAATTCATGGAATTAATCTACATGCATCCTCTCTGACTCTCAACTCGAATTTTCTAAGTTAACTCAGTCATTTTGGCTTAGTTAAATAATACAAGTTGTTATGAGATGAAATTACAATTTCTTTTCCAATTTAATTAAGGGAAAATTAAATTAGAAGCCTTGCTTTGGGGTGCCATTCCTTGTTGCCATTTCAACAAATGATACTAGTGGGTTTGTGATTTAAATTATTAATTAAAGTGAATCTAATGAGCCATAAGGGGAGGGGAAGAACCCCTAGTCTAACTTGAATAACGGTGTGTCCACGATAAAAGAGATCAAGTGGTATTAAGATAGGAACTTGAGGAGATAACAAATATTTTAAGAGTGAACAATAGTAATTACCAAGTGATGGATAAATCACTAAGTACTGACCAACCCTTTGTGCAAGTGAGTTAAGAATGATAGAAAATTAAACCATGATGAATCAACTACAATCTTGAAATGGGTAAGCCAATGGTGTAAATTTATGTATAACCAAAGGATTTTTAATTTTAATTTAAGGAATAAATGTACGACCCATAATATATTAATGAAAAATTTAACTAAATTTCCTTGGGGAAGTAAGAATACATGACTAGAGATTATGGATCAAAGATTATGAGGCTTATTTGAAATTTAAGGATGTACTTGAATGGCTATACCTATTATGTAAATTGTCAACTTCCTAGTTGAAAAGAGTAGAAATGACTTTTGAAAAGTAATGGGTATCTTGATGAAAGCATGTCACTATTGATGGGATAACCTAGATCCTAGATAGATGTTGAATAATCTTATTTAATCATTGGTATAAATTGTTTATTCAAGAAAATGAAACTGATTTTTCTGATGAATCATGATAAGCATGCTAGAGTGTATTATTGCTCTATATTTGATATGTATTGAGATGATTCTCATATTTATGATGTTCATATATAAGGTTGTATTAACATATGTTTCCACTTATTATGTGATTTCATGATATATATTTGATACAAATATGTTGATGTTATAACTTATGATAGTAATTCATGATGTGGAGCATGTGTTTTTTACATGTCGATTTTATGACATGCATGAGCATGTAGTTTTACTATTCAAAATGTTGTGAAAACAATGATGTTATGTTCTAATGATGGCATGCAAGAGTTGGCATGTAGATTATTTTATTATGATGTTATAACTAATGCATTGGTTGCATGTTAAGATGTGGTGATTTCTAGGAAATCCAAAAATAGGATGAGAGTGCTAGTTTATCTAATGATATTGTGGGAGCCCATACCTACGAGGGAGAATATGGAACACCATATGTGCTAGGGACAAATTCAATCAACACTAATTATGCCTGTGTTTATTTTGTCTTATATAACTCTTGAGGAGCTATGGGACCATCTTGAGGATGTTGAGTGTATGATATTGGATTGCGATGCATAAGCCTAAAAGTGGTGCGAGGACTTCAATGCTTAGGGATGTGTACCTTAGTTGGTTGTGGAGGATGTTGAGCCAACCTTACGTGATGCTCAGAGTCATTGAGTACTAGGACTGAATGAATGCCTTGGGGAAGATGAGGTCTAAGCTCTAGTGCGAGATTTGGGGCTATGGTATAGAACAATGAGACTATATGTCAGGTTCCGAAAGTTGGGAAAGACACTTGAGATTCCTTGGGATTTCCTCAGTTTTTTTTTGTAACTTTTGATGTCTGCTAGTATACTAGTTCAACAAAGGCTGTTGGGAAAACATGGGGTAATAAATAATTGAAATAATAAATGAATAAACTTAACTTTGAGACGAAGTTCCTTAAAAATGGGAAGTATGCACTGCTTCATATTAATAAATAATAATAATAACAACAATTATAAATAATAATAATAATAAAATAAATGAAATAGTATTAATATATAAATAAATAAAATAAAAAATAACGAAGAAAACATAATAAAATACCGAGATTATAAAATATATAAAAATAAACTATAAATAGTAAGAATAAGTAAATGGAGTAGTCTTTAAGTGCGATTTTTTGGAGTTTTCAATGAATTTTTGGCTAGAATCTGATGAGAAAATTTGTGGCCAAATTTTGATTTGTATTGTTTAAACTGGTTTTTTGACTGCATATATGGATTTAGCACCTTAAAAAACCCCTAGGGCACTTTGATTGTGAAGAGTTCACCTATCAAACTTATGATTTCAATGAATCCCTATCGGTTTCTAGATAAATTAGATCGAAAAATATACCATAAAACTTTCCAAAAAGTCACACTTAAAGACTATTTGATAAGTAAATTCACATGCATACACATACAAATATATATAATAAAAAGAAATAAAATTTGGCATGATGAGACATGGATTGTGTACATGTTGTTATCACCTAAAAAGTGTTCACCTAGCCATTTTTCACTAGGATGATTGAAATACATCATGTAGGATAGGTTATTACATATTAAAATTTATAGAACCCTTTTCCTAAATTATTTTTGATTAAAACCCCAGAAAATCCATAAGAATAATTAAATAAATAATTATTTATTTATTATTCTTTCGAACTAATTATTAAATCGTCATTTAATGATTATTTCTAAACCATTTTGATTAAATCATCTAGGAAAAATTTAATAAGTAATTTATTATTATTATTCTTTTTTTATCCCTTATTTCTCTCATGAGATAATTATTAAATCATTATTTAGCAATTATCTCTAACCCATTTTGACCATATCTTCTTGAAGTAATTAATAAATCATTTTTTAATTGTTAATTACTTTAACCATTTTCTAAATTAACTTAATAAATCATTATTTTTGAATTAGTTTACTAAATAAATATATTTGACCATTACAAATAGTCTCTCTCTCTCTCTCAAATACAATAAAATATATCTAACGGCTAGATCTTGATTTGGTATAATAAATTTTTATTATTTTTCTAGATCTAAATCTATCCTAATATTTTATTATAAATAGAGGGGTTCTCTCCTCATTCTCTACACATGACTATTTCATCGTCGTCACTATCGTCCTGTAGCATTTGGGCTCCCACTTTTGAGTTAAAGCGACCACCATTTCCTTTTTCCCATTGCATCCATAGAGAGAGATTTGTAGCTGAAGCATATGGTAACAAATAACCCATTGGGTCTCTTTCATTTTATATGCTACTATTCGCTGTTATATTTGCATGCCATCTTTTTGCAGGTTAACGCTTTTTTTAAGATCTGAAGAGCCATTGCAATTTCTAATCATTGTTGTTAGGGATATTTGTCACCAATAGCTTAAAAGAAGATTTTTCGCTCACTTGTTCTAAAAACTTCTACTAATAAATGACGACTTCGCTGGGTATTTAGTTGTCAACAAATGGTGACTCGACTAGCTCTTTAGTTGTCTCCAAATGGTTATTCCATTGGTTTAAAAATTCAGAACATTGGTGACTATCGTTTCGAAATTTTATATCATTTTTATTTCTCTCAATTTTTATTTATATTTTTAGATCTTTAGTCCTTTCTGGAAAAAAATGTTGTACTTATGGGTTTATGTTTCTTTTTTGCAGGTCACAGATACCAATCACGCTGACGACAACACTGTCTGCAACAGATCTACAGAGCGAGAGCTTTGGGCATCCATCACACCTTTTGGAGGATTATCTGCGCTGGCTAGTGCAGGATTGTGGCCATAACCTGCGATACTGTGTAGGAAATAGGTCAAAAAAGACACTCCCTCTTTTTTTCCAGATCTCTGCATTTTTTTTGTTTTGTTTTTTTTTCCATAATTTTTTTTTAGAGTTCTGTCAGTGTGTTTACAATGGTTTTATTTACTATTATTTTCATCCTTAGGATTGGATTATATTATTATTTTTTCTCTTTAAGAGGAAGGAAACAACCTCTTAAGGTTTAGAGTACACCTCTGCCATTTAGTAGAAAATTTTCTAGGTTGAGGAGTATAGTTTGTATAACTTTCACTCACTATTTTTTAGCATTATTTTCACTGTTACGTCAAAATATTTTTGGTTCTCAAGTCACCCATACTTATAGCATAGTAGATGAATTGGTGCAGTCTCCTGCCACCATGTCAATGCTAGATATGCTCCAAACGTGCCCATCATAATGGAAAGATCTACTATTTTTTTTGGGCATTATGGATCCTTCTGATGATTGTATGATCTTTTTTTACGTTGATAAAGTGGATCATCCTCCTCTTCCTTATTTTGTTTCTTTTTAGATACCATTCTCCATAAAAATTTTCATTTTTCAACAATGTATAATTGATGAAGGTGCATCCATTTGTGTGATGTAAAATAATGTTTGGAAGCAACTTAGTTACCCCGACCTATCACCATCAACCATCACTCTTCGTGCATGGGATGGTCACCCCTTGAAGCATATTGGTCTATAACATAATTGCCCTGTTTCCATTGCTGGCAAGAAGGTCATGACCGATATCAAATTTATTGATGCCCCTCTCGATTATAACCTGTTGCTTGGCCGTAGTTTCATGTATGCCATGAAAGTAGTCACATATTCCATATTTCACTCCATGCGCTTCCCCCAATAATGGGAATATTGTCACCATCGATCAACTGGTGTACTACAATCCTCAATATTAGAACTCTCCTCAAAATTTCATATCAATTTAGGTCCCTATAATACTAGTGTATCCCCCTTATTGTTATTGTTAGTGTAGACCCCTATTGTTATTATTGTTGTGCCCCATAGAATCCCACTATTGTTATTGTTGTGTCCTTACATTATTATTGTTATGTAGGATCTGATTATATTGTGACCCCTTAGACTCCTAGATATACCAAGGAGGTCTTATAATTTGTATCATCCAAAAATTGTTCATTTATGTAATGTAAAGGAGGTTTCCCCCTCGAAGAGGATAATTTTTAAGTCGTTGATCTACCTTTTCTTCTGTTTCGTGAGGTCGCTGTATAAAATTTTGTATCAGAGCTCATGTTAGGTCCTTATAATACTAGTGTATCCCCCTTATTGTTTTTTTTTTACAGAAACGGTTATAGGTTTGTATTAATGAGTTGGCCTAAATGCCAAAATTCAGACTAACAAGAGAAGGAGAAGAGCCCAAAGTGCCTCAACAACCATAAGAAATGTAGCACTCAAGCTAAAATTCCAGCTCTTATTACAAGCAACAATAGCCTCTATTTCGGTGATTTGCCCAAGTTTGTGGATACAAACGAATTGTTTTAGTAACAAACAGTAAAACATGGCAGTTTGTTGATTAAGGAATTGGGTCCCATGTTTCTCTCCATTCCTTAGCCTAGCCCCAGTAGAGAGGAGGGCTGCTTTATTAGCTTCTAGATCTGCATCCTTGTTGTTGATTCTCAGAACATGGAAGAATTTCAAGTTCTGGAATGATTTTCCCAGTATTTTGATTCTAGAGATCAACCTTGACAATCTTAGATCCAACGGTGAAGCGTTAGTCACAATGGTGTTTATGATAACTTGGGAATTCCCAAAAACGTTTGCCTCCCTGATATCGAAATCAATGAGGAATTTGAGGCCTTGGAAAAGTGCCAATGCTTCTGCTTGAATGCTGGATGTGAGGCCCAGTCCCCAGGCGAAAATATGGATCGTTGTGCCTTCAATGTTCTTTATGACTCCTCCTGCACCAGCCCTTCCTAGATTCCCCTTTGCAGCCCCATCAAAGAACAGTGAGTGACTTGTTTGGTTGGAGATCCGATCATGGAGGTCTTTTTATGTTTCCCTTATTTTCCAATCTTTGGGGAAGGAGATATTCCTGAGAGATTTTTGAAATTGAATATCTAGAGAAGAACCCCAAATGATGTCCTGCTAGCTTAGATTTGAGTCATATTTTTGATCTCCCAGGCATTCTTTCAACTCACATTTTACCTTGAGTGCTACAGTCTTGACTTCATGCTCTTTATTTCGGAAGATTCAATTGTTCCTTTCAAGCCAAAGCTGCCAACAAATAATTTTTGGGAGGGAGGACCAAGCAGCTTTGATCACTTTGTTTTGAGGAAATGGCCCAGGGTATCTGTTTAACCACTTTGCAAACAGTTCAGGGATGGTGCTGGGGAGGACGAAATTGGAATTTCAGATTCCCAACAGATCACACCAGAGATTCAATGCGAAAATGCAGTCCAACATAATATGATTGGCACATTCCAAATTTTTTCTGCACAGTGAGCACATTGACGGGCCATGGAAGCCACACTTCTGCAAATTGTCATCAGTTAGGATTTTTCTATGGCATAAGAGCCAACAAAAGTGATAAATTTTAGGAAGGGAGGGATGGTGCCATATCCCTTTCCATGGCGCAGGATCTGGAGGAACGTGGGGTTGTTCCAAGAGCTTAGTGTATCCCTTTGCAACAGAGAAACCACATGCCATTGACCCCCAGCCACGAGAGTCCTTCTTGCGTGCGTGAGAGGGGGCCATCCCATGCAACATAGATAGAAGGGTAGCACGATCGTGGTGGAGCTCTAGGGGGGTCTCAATCTTCCAATTCACCCAGCTTGTGCTGTGCCAAGTAGAGATATCCCATAGAGTATTTAAGCCAGAGTTGCTCATCCAATTGCACATCGAAATGAGAGCGCTGCTCTCCCCCAAAGGCTCCCTGTTCATAATGCAATCTGTCCATATGTTAATACTTCTACCATTCTCGGGGATCCAATAAGCATGGGAGGTAATTAGAGGGGTGAATTTTGAACAGAGTTTCAGGAAGGGAGAGTTGCTGTGTGGGAGGGCCTTATCCAAACATCAGACTCTCTTGCCTTTGAAGTATTTCCTCCACAACGCCAACTGAGCCCAACCAGGCTTAGGTGCTATGATTTTCCATAGAATTTTAGCTCCCATGGAAATATTCTGTAGGCAGAGATTTTTGAAGTTCAATCCCCCTTCCAACAGAGGTTTGGTAACGATTTCCTAATTGACAAGTGGGATTTTTTTTTCATTATATTTTCCTCCTGTTAGCCACCTATGAATTTTTTGGCAAGAAAACATGTGGCTAAATTGTTTTCATGAGCCTTCAAGAGATACATTTCCTATGAAAATATCTCATCCTTGAAGCCTCTGTGTTCCCTTCATCTCGAAAAGATCCTCACTGTCTGTGAAAAATTTATGCTCAGAAAGGCCTTGATTTGCCCCTTGTATCTCTGCAAAATTTCCTATTTTAACTCTTTTTTCCCTTTTGCAAAGTTTCCCATTAGCCCCAAAAATCCCTCCTAAGTCTGCCAAACCATATTTTTCATCCTTTTAAACCAAGTGAAATCCCTTCAGCTGGTTTTAAAACCCCTTTGTTCCCCTACCGAAACCTATGTTTGGCCCTAGAAAACTCTGTTTTTGGCTTAAAAACCCATATTTTACCATATGCAGGCTAAGCCCCTTTTGGCCAACCCCTAACCACTTCCATTCCATAAGCCCGAGCACTAAGACCAAGCGCTAGTCCATAAGGTGCTAATCGCATTGGGGAATCAGAGCAGAACTTGCTTTTCCATTGTAAAACAAAAAGTTCCGATGCAATGGTGTTATAGTATGTTAGCTTTTGAATTGATCTCAGCCATAGATCTGAAAAGATCTAACGACCTGCGCCCATTTCATCGTGCCTTAAAACACCTCTGTGTTACCTCCCAATGAAGATCTCCACCGTCGATCTTAAAGTGATCCGACGACCAATGCATCGTCGGTGCTTTCTATCGCGCCATTCACAAACCTTTCTCATCCCCGATTGTGATCTCTCGATGCAATCCTGGCCATTGAATCCACAAGAACCAACGGCCAGGATTCACTCTCACCCTCTGCCCGTGACCGGGTCCCACCAGTCCAACTCATTTCATATGTTTTTCATTCATTTTTGTGTTTTCTGCCAAAGTTCGAGCCTTCACGTTTTACATTTAAACACTATATCATTCCGCCTAACATTAAAAATTTAATGTTTACGTTAGAGTTTATGTTATATCACCCGATCGTCCAAGGTCATTTCATTATTTAACTGCCACCGTCAATCATCGCCTCCTGCTCGGATCGAACGGTCCACATGCATTCCTCCACCAAACCTCCATTACACTGCATTTTTTACCAGTTTTACCATGCATCCACCATTTCATCCATGTTGCGCTGCCGATCCCACATCATTCCACCACAACCATCCTCTCCCATGCATGGATTTTCTTAACTTATTTGTGTGCTTTTGCAGGGTACAGGAGGTGAGAACCGCCATTTCTCACAGTCACTGTTATAGTGACACAGAGCACAGAGAAGGTTATTTTCTGAGCCTGATATGCAATAGAAATATTCGGGAAGGATTTCATTTAAAGTGCATTGTTCGACCCTATTAAACCTCTCCAGCATCATTAAAGATCAAATTTCATAGACAGAGACAGTGATGAAGCGGAAAAGAGTATCAGTGGATAATCAAAAAGTTTAATGCCTGTAATTAAAGATTTTAAGCTCTGATTCAATGTTTAAAGGGAAAACTGTATCAGATCAAAGATCTCATGATTTTCACAGAGGGCCTAATGAGGCCTAATGCACAGAAAAAAATATTGATAGTGTTTCACATCAACAAAAGTTTCCTCCCGAGAAAGGACACAGTACCCATACTGTTTTTATTCTACATTGTGTCCCCGAGAAGATTCCCCCCTGATAACAGTCCTAATGCTACCAGAGAATTTGTTACATAGTATGGCAGGTCTCACAGTCATTTATTTTCCTTTTTTTTATTCACCAGAGTACTGCAGAGCATTACAGCCAAAGTACGTCAAGAACATATCTAGAGTAAATTTCAGCCTGTCGAAGACCACTCTTTCTCCCAAAGAGTACTGAAGATTAATGCTCAGATATTAAAACAGAATGGGCCTCGACCCTCTTCTCTTACTCTATTTTAATGTTTCATTTAGTGTTTCATCTACCTCCCCAGCCTATCTTTCAGCTATAAAACTCATGAAGAAACTGAGTGTTGTGGTTGATCGGATATCTGTGAATTGTAAGCCGTTCTTCTTGAGATATAGTTCTCTGTGTAAAGTTGTAAGATAGGCTGAGGAAGATGTTTTCAGACTGAATATCAAGCTGTTGGCAATGTTGTACATGACTGGTGTTGCTCTTTAATATGACAAGCACATTTCTTTGGATCCTGATTTAAAGCAGCGGTGATGTTTTTCTATCTCTGTCTTCGTTTTCCTTTGTGATTCATCATATTTCATTTCTTCTGGTATGCATCATAAATCTGGCATAGGATTTACCCTTGCATGGTACCCTATGTTTTTTCTCTCCCTACCTTTGATTTTTTCTGCTATATGTGTTATCTGAGCACTGATTCAAGCTAATTTAACCAGTGTAGTGGCTAATAATTACTTGGTAGCTGATGTATGAATTAATGAATTTGTCCTCAGATGTTCTTGTTGGGTTGTGATTGAAAGAATTTGGATACTGGGAGTGTCGAGTGCTGATTCAGTCTCAATAGGGTCCTTTTCAATTAATCAAACCTTTTCTAAGTTCCCTTAAGTTGAATGTTGAAGCATTGAGAGTTCGAAGTCTCTCTCTGATCTCAGGCCTTCACCTTTGTGTTTAAATATTTAATGTTTCCTTTTCTGAAGAGCTAGCCTTTGGGTTTTGGATCACAGGTGTCCAATGGCATGTCCTATCCCTAGATCTAATTCCTGAATGGTCACCTTGGAGGTTTCCTTGTCATTCGATTTCTTTCCCATCATTTCATATCACACTATCATCTTTAAGATCCTATGCTTTATATGACTAGCCCAACTAAAAGCCTGCATATTGAATAGCAAGTAAACCCTTTCCTGACTCCATTTCCCAATATTCTCAAGTTTTCTCTGAATTACCTCTCCTCTGCCTAAAATCCTCTTTACTCACCCTTGTCTTATATTGAACCCTTCCTTCCTGATTCCCAACAACCAAACAAAGATTCAAACAAAACAAACCTCGCACTTTATAACTATCCTAATACCTCTAAAACAAGCTTCAAAGACATATACCTTTGCCTATATAGAGAGATCCCTCTCTGGAATCAGGAGGGCTAGATCCTGAGGTCCAAAAATGGTTTTGATGTTGTCTTATCTTTTGGTATTGCCAAACTTGCCAAAACATGGGAACCCCAACACCTCCCTTCCAAAAGAATTGGTGAATGAGGCCCTCCATCTTCCGGATGATGCCAATAGGAGCGAGAAGGATTGAGAAGTGGAAAAGAGGGAGACTGCTGAGTACTGATTTGATGAGCACAGTCTTGCTCGCGATGTTTAGCCAGGTGAATCCCCAGGCCTGGAGCTTGTTCTTGAATTTCTCCAACTGAGGGAGCCAGTGTCTGCTGTAAGCTCTTTTGAGGAAAATAGGAAGACTGAGATACTTGAAGGAGGTCCAGGAAGAGGAGGCAGCAAAACCAAAACATCTAGCAATGGAGTTTAGAAAAATGAGAGAAATGTTCCAACAATAAATGTGGCATTTCCCATTGTTGAGAATACTTCCAAACTCCTTACAAAAATTATCTAGAACTCCTTTGAATCTAGAAGCTAAAATAATAGTGGAAACCCCTAGCAGTAAGGTGTCATCTATGAAGAGGGCATGATTAATGTTTTTAATTCCTCTTGCTATGCTTAGACTAGTGATTTCCTGATCTTGCAGTTTCTTATCAAGCTGGAAGCTGAGGACAGAGGCTTGTAGGACGAAGAGGAGAGGTGAAACGGGACAACCCTGCCTCAGTACTCTTGAGGCTTTGAACAAATCAACAACTCTTCCATTCACTAGAGGAGCAATATAGGGCTCCGAGATGCAAGCTCGAACCCAGTTGACAAAGCTCTCACCAAAACCAAACTTAAGCAAGACATTCAAAAGGAAACTATGCCTGACACGATTGAATGCATTTGCTAAGTCAAGTTTGATGACCATACCTTTTTCTTTGCGGTGCAGGCTTGAATGGATCGCCTCTTGGACTAGTATGAAGTTTTCCACAATCTACCTACCATGAATGAAGCCTCCTTAATTCTCTGGGATAATTTTGGGGAGAATATACTTCAATCTATTAGCGATTACTTTGGTAATCAACTTGTAACCAATGTTGCAAAGAGAGATAGGGTAGAATCTGTTGAAGGAGTTGGCTCCTTTATCCTTGGGGATGAGGGCAAGGAACGCGTAGTTTGTGCTTCCTCTAATTTTCTGCCTAACTTGGGATTTTAGAACCATTTTATAGGGTTCTTTTTCCACAATCTGCCAGCAGGATTGGAGAAATCTGGCTGAGAATCCGTCCAGACCTGGGGATTTATCGGGGTCCATAGCAAAGAGGGCATCTTTAACTTCATTCTTGGTGACTTTAGCTTCTAATAGCTGATTTATCTCGGCTGTAATCATGGGGGGAACCACTTCAAGAAGATTTGAGTTCTGGCCCGGATCAAGATCCTTGCTATACAGATTTTTGAAGTGGAGGGAAGCTGCTCTTTTGAAGCTTGCGAAGTACTTATGAATGGTTGTTTCTCCCTTGATTTCAGTGATAGAGTTAAGTCATTTCCTGTCTTGAGTTTTCTTATGAAAGGAAGAGGAGTTCCTGTCCCCAGCTTTAAGCCAAAGACAACGAGACTTTAGCCTCCAATATTCTTCTTCAACTAGGCAAGCCTTATGAAAATTCTGTTGGAGAAGGGCCTCTTTGTCAAGCATCTCTTTAACAATATCAACATCTTCCAACTGTAGCTGGTGGGTATGTAACTAAATTTGGATTTTTTTCCTTTCAGATGCTAGATTAGGAAGAGTTTTGGCCCAGCTTTTCAAAGCAACTTTCGCTCTTCTGAGTTTTTCTTCCCAAACAAAAAAGGGGAGCCATTGACAGGCTGCGTCCAACTTTCTTTGACTATATGCATGAAGTTAGGCTCCTTGACCCAGAGGGGGTTAAATCTAAAAGGAATAGGGCCAAGATCAAGGTGAGCTAGAAGCTCGAGCTTAATGGGCTTGTGATCAGAGATGTTGCAAGGGAGGATATGCATTCTAGCCTCTATACCAAGCAAAAGGAAAGAGCTTTGGATCTTTCAAGTGTTGCTGCGATGTGGCCTGGGCCTATTATTTTATTAGACAAAGTGAACTTACTAGAGGAAGGCTTGATGTCGAGCAGGTCCCAGTCCTGCATTAGGTACTCCACCAATTCCCTTGCTGGATCCCAAACTATGCTACCTCCTCTCTTTTCTATTGAGAGTAGGGTGAGATTGATATCGCCGACAATGATGATATTTTGTAGATTCACAAGATTTGCTTGACTTCTTATGGAGTCCCAGCAGGCCTTTTTTCCCCAGCGTTGACAGGAACATACACGTTGAAGAGGCAGAAGGTCTCTTTTGTAACTAGGTGCTGCATTTTTAACAGAAGCCAGTGAGTATTTAGAGTCTCAGAAACTAATGAGAACTTACTAGCGTTCCAGAGAGTGCCCAACCCTCCCGAAGCCCCACGGGCTGAGATAGCTTTTGCACCACTTTTATTCCAAAATTTCTTACTTGCTTTTAGGAAGACTAAATCCTCCATTTTGGTCTTCTGGATGAGGAGTATGTCAGGGGCTTCTATCCTTCTTAAATTTCCTATGGCTTCTTCTTTGGCTCTGCTCCCCATACCTCTACAGTTCCAGGAGACGACCTTCATCATTTACCTCTGGTTTGATGGGCCCCCTTGGAGCCTTGGGACTGGTTTCTCACCATCTTTGGTTTTTTTGCTAAAATATTCTCAAGGGTTGGTTGACTGCCCTGAAGCTTGTCTTTGTATGTTTCCTGCTCTCTTTTTTCCTGATCGTTTCTACGGCCTCTTGTGGATCTCCTTATAGAGGCTTGAGAATCTCCTATTTCTCCTTCCTCCTCTGAATCCTCCGACTCTTTATCTTCTTCCTCGGATTCTAAGGGTATACCTTTAGAAGTTTCTGCAGCACTTGCACCCTTGAGGGAGGCAGAGGGGGTGCCTTTGTCAAGGGAGACTTCCATTCGGATCTCGGCCTCCTGGGATTCCTCTATCTGGGAGATTAGAGGATTGAACTTGTTTTCTTGCCCCAAATTGGATGGGGTTGCTGGGCAGGGGTTTGGTGAGGGCCATTGCCACTGGGGCCGCTGGGCTTGTGGGGCTTGTGAGAAGTTTTAGAGTGCTTGACCTAGTTCCATCCATCCTCCTTCCCATGCTCTGCCTCAACATTGGACGAAAAACCTCTAGAAAAGTGGCCGTAGACGTGGCATTTCTGGCGTTTGAAGGGTAGCTGTTCGTAGTCAAGTTTCTACACGTGAGACCAGCTTCTGACGTTAATTTTTATGGCCTCCGGGAGACTCACCTCTAGATATACTTCTACGCAGATTCTGGCACAATCATATTGGTCCTTATTATTCACTCGATCTATGAATTTACCGAGGGCATTGCCAATATTCTTCAACAAGTCCCAGTTCTAGCAGTGGACTGGAAGATTTGGGAGTCGAACCCACACCGAAACTGCCTTGGGAACATCAACTACTGGATCGAAATCCAACATCCAATTTTTTGAGGTACAGAGCTTGAGGGCCCACAAAGTAGGGGCAATTCTGGAAGATCAGGTCTTTGTCGTCTTTTGAGGAGAATTTGAATAGGAAGAAACCTCTCCCTAGAAAATAAGAGGTGACATTATTCTTAATCAAGGGTGCCCAGTTCTTGTTGACCTAGTTCTTGGTGGATCTCAGAGACGGCCAGAGCCTGGTGAACTGGCCAACAAGGGCACGATCAGCCAAAGATAGAGCAACCTGGATCAGTGTTTCTAGAGGAAGAGAAATCTCAGGGATATCATCCAGCTTCTTTACGAACTTCGCAGCTTCAATTTTTTTCTTCTTTGGCGGCCCAACCAACATCAGATTGAAAGCATCTACAGACGAAGGCGGAGGAGGGGGAGGGGGAGGCACCTGGGGCGTGCCCAACACCTCCATGCTTACAAACCCTAGGTTAAGCGGAGGCCGCCTTGCTCGATCGCGCAGCAGCGAAAGCCTAGGTTACCAACTCTCATTTTTGTGTATCCCCCTTATTGTTATTGTTAGTGTAGCCCCATATTTTTATTGTTGTTCCCATGTATCCCTTGTTATCACTCCAATAATTTCCAAGGGTTGTTATGTGTGTTTAAGAAATATTAGAGGTAACTATCAACCTACTTTTGAGATCAGGATCTAGCCTTCCTAATGCTCAGAGAGGGCTCTCTCTTTATGATTTAACTTTGTTGTTTTAATTGATTTTAGGCTGATTTTGATTTGTTGGTGGAATTACTGATTTAGATGGCTAATTGTATGTCTATTTTCCATTGGGTTATGGAGTCAATGTATCAAGAAAACATGACATAATCAAGTTGTAAAGGAAGTGTTCACAAGGCAAGGTAACTGAGCAAAATTAGATCTTTTAGGCTGAATGGTGAAGTGGTTTTCAATCGGGATCAAGGAGCAGTTACGGATTCCTTAAACTGGATAATGAGAGAAGTTTGAAAGAGGTCAATTAGGATGGGAGAAAAATTAAGGGTTCTCAGGTCCAGATATCAGAGGAAAACATTAAAATGAATAACAATTCAGAACATAGTGTACTTAAACAATTTCTGCAATAATATTCATGTTATAACATTTAAATTTGGAAAAACATGCAAGTTTATTGAATACTTAAGAAAATAACAATGAACAATTGAAATATACTTCACTGAAGTGGCTCAACACATGAATCCTATAATGCAATGCCTTTATTACTTGTCCTATCTGTTGACTTGAAAATGGTACAATAAACCCTTAGGTATTTAGATAAATTACAACTATAGAAATGTTCAGGAATCCACACTCAACACTTCGAATTACTGAAGTATTTATACAAAACTGAATAAAAAATATCCTAAAAATGATTTAGGAATTATTCAAGGGAAATAAAATATCTTCATGCAAGAAGATAGAGACACCTATGTAATTAAATGCAAGTTGTCCCTGTTTATTGGATTTGTTGTTTGCTTCTTTGATATTTTGCTGCCTTTTCTGTCATGTTGGATGCCTTTGTCTGTCTTTTACGCTGCTTGTTTTTCACTGTCTTCATCTTTAAACTCTTTTTTTGTTGTCATTGTGAATTCTTCTTTTACCTTATTGTTTTATCTATCTGCTCTATTTTCACCTTTGACCTTGTCCCTTTTACTTGCTTTAATTTTACCTGTCACAGTAAATCATTCAATTTTTCCCAAGCCTCTTCATCTGGTAATTTATATTTTACCATTATCCTATAAATATCATATTCTTTAGTGTACTTGGTAAATGTAGGCTTGTTTATAAAGAGATGATTTACCTCATGCTGGAGGTAAAAGATATTTTCAAAAGTCTGGTAAAGTACTTTACCTGTAGGAATTCCTTTCATAGAGGAATTGTTGGACTGTTCTTTAGCCACTTCTATGATCTTCTTGTCATAACCTTCATGCCTCATTAGTCTGTCATTGATCACCAAAGTATTAGGCAGACCTTTCTACCTCAAAACCTCAAATTTGATCATGAAAATTTTTACTGCTAACTCCATGGTTTGACACTTATCTTCAAGTTGTGTCATCAAGTTTATATTGGAAATTACCTTTTTTACCTCTAAGATTGTTTCTGTTCTGTCACTTATGCCAAGTTATTCTTAGTCCTGCTTGTTTTTGGAATTAAGAAACTGAATTATCTTAGTGGCCTCCTCTGGTTTCTTTCCAAGTTCTTCTTTGACTTTCTGAATATCTTCACTCGGTTCTTTTATCAAATCTTTCTGTTCAAACATGAATTGGATAGAAGGAAAAATATCATTAACAGAGTTAATGATATTGGCCCATAGTTTTTGCTTTGCTTGGGCTAGTGGATCTTTTAGTGTTAATTCTTTTTCTAACTTTTGGACTCTCTCATTCAATCTATTTGATTTCCGGGTTTATAATTTATACATGATTTTAACTCAATTTCTTGAGTTAACTAATTATAGCCCATGCATAACTGCAACTGTACCCCCTCAAATCATGTAATCAATCTACATGCATCCTCTTTGACTGTCAACTCGAATTTACTAAGCTAACTCAGTCATTCTGACTTAGCTAACTAATACAAGATGTTATGGGATGAAATTACAATTTCTCTTCCAATTTAATTAAGGGAAAATTAAATTAGAAGCCTTGCTTTGGGGTGCCATTTCTTGTTGCCATTTCAACAAATGATACTAGTGGGTTCGTCATTTAAATTATTAATTAAAGATGAATCTAATGAGCCATAAGGAAAGGGGAAGAACCCCTAGACTAACTTGAAGAACAATGTATATACGATAAAAGAGATCAAGTGGTATTGAGATAGGAACTTGAGGAGATAACAAATATTTTAAGGGTGAACAACAATAATTACCGAGCGATGGATAAATCACTAAGTACTGACCAACCCTTTGTGCAAGTGAGTTAAGCATGATAGAAAATTAAACCATGATGAATTAGTGACGGTCTTGGAATGGGTAAGCCAATGGTGTAAATTTATATATAACTAAAGGATTTTTAACTTTAATTTAAGGAATAATTGTACAACCCATAATAAATTAATGAAGAATTTCAATAAATTTCCTTGGGGAAGTAAGAATACATGACTAGAGATTATGGATCAAAGATTACGAGGCTTATTTTAAATTTAAGGATGTACTTGAATGGCTATACCTATTGTGTAAATTTTCAACTTCCTAGTTGAAAAGAGTAGAAATGAATTTTGAAAAGTAATGGGTATCTTGATGAAAGCATGTCACTATTGATGGGATAACCTAGATCCTAGATATATGTTGAATAATCTTATTTAATCATTGGTATAAATTGTTTATTCAAGAAAATGAAATTGATTTTTTTGATGAATCACGATAAGCATGCTACAGTGTATTATTGCTCTATATTTGATATGTATTGAGATGATTCTCATATTTATGATGTTAATATATAAGGTTGTATTAACATGTGGTTCCACTTTTTATGTGATGTCATGATATATATTTGATACAAATATGTTGATGTTATAACTTATGATAGTAATTCATGATGTGGAGCATGTGTTTATTACATGTAGATTTTATGACATGCATGAGCATGCAGTTTAATATTCAAAATGTTGTGAAAACAATGATGTTATGTTCTAATGATGGCATGCAAGAGTTGGCATGTAGATTATTTTATTATGATGTTATAACTAATGCGTTGGTTGCATGTTAAGATGTGGTGATTGTTAGGAAATCCAAAAATGGGGTGAGATGGCTAGTTTATTTGATGATATTGTGGGAGCTCATACCTACGTGGGAGGATATGGTGGGAGCTCATACCTACGTGGGAGGATATGGAACACCATATGGGCTGGGGAAAAATTAAATCAACACTAATTATGCCAGTGTTTCTTTTGTCTTATATAACTCTTGATGGATAACTCTTTAGGAGCTATGGGACCATCTTGAGAATGTTGAGTGTATGATATTGGATTGGGATGCATAAGCCTAAAAGTGGTGCGAGTACTTCAATGCTTAGAGATGTGTATCTTAGTTGGTTTTGGAGGATGTTGAGCCAACCTTACGTGATGCTCAGAGTCATTGAGTACTTGGACTAAATGAATGCCTTGGGAAAGATGAGGTCTAAGCTCTGGTGCGAGATTTGGGGCTATAGTATAGAAAAATGAGACTATATGTCAAGTTCCGAAAGTTGGGAAAGAGGCTTGAGATTCCTGGGATTTCCTTAGATTTTTTATGTAACTTTTGATGTCTACTGGTATACTAAAGGCTGTTGGGAAAACATGGGGTAATAAATAAATAAAATAATAAATGAATAAACTTAACTTTGAGACGAATTTCCTTAAAAAGGGGAAGTATGCAATGCCTCGTATTAATAAATAATAATAATAACAACAATTATAAATAATAATAATAAAATAAATGAAATAGTATTAATATATAAATAAATAAAATAACAAATAACGAAGAAAACATAATAATAGACCGAGATTCTAAAGATATATATATAAAAATAAATGATAAATGGTAAGAATAAGTAAATGGAGTAGTCTTTAAGTGTGACTTTTTGGAGTTTTCAGTGAATTTCTAGCGAGAATCCGATGAGAAAATTTGTGGCCAAATTTTGATTTGTATTGTTTAAATTGGTTTTTTGACTGCATATATGGATTGAGCACCCTAAAAAACTCATAGGGCACTTCGATTTTGAAGAGTTCACCTGTCAAAATTGTGATTTCAATGAATCCCTATCGGATTCTAGACAAATTAGATCGAAAAGTAAACCATAAAACTTTCCAAAAAGTCACACTTAAAGACTATTCGATAAGTAAATTCACACACATACACACACAAATATAAATAGTAAAAAGAAATAAAATTTGGCATGATGAGACATGGATTGTGTACATGTTGTTATCACCTAAAAAGTGTTCACCTAGCCATTTTTCACTAGGATGATTGAATTAAACCATGTAGGATAGGTTTTTACATGTTAAAATTTAGAGAACCTTTTTCCTAAATTAGTTTTGATTAAAACACCAAAAAACCCATACGAATAATTAAATAAATTATTATTTATTTATTATTCTTTCGAAATAATTATTAAATCATCATTCAATGATTATTTCTAAACCATTTTGATTAAATCATCTAGGAATAATTTAATAAATAATTTATTATTATTATTGCTTCTTTATCCCTTATTTCTCTCATGAGATAATTATTAAATTGTTATTTAGCAATTATCTCTAACTCATTTTGACCATATCTTCTTCAAGTAATTAATAAATCATTTTTTAATTGTTAATTACTTAACCATTTTCTAAATTAACTTAATAAATCATTATTTTTGAATTAGTTTACTAAATAAAGATATTTGACCATTACAAATAATCTCTCTCTCTAAAATATAATAAAATATATCTAACGACTAGATCTTGATTTGGTCTAATAAATTTTTATTATTTTTCTAGATCTAGATCTATCCTAATATTTTATTATAAATAGAGGAGTTCTCTCCTCATTCTCTACACATGACTATTTCATCGTCGTCACTATTGTCGTGTAGCATTTGGGCTCCCACATTTGAGTTAAAGCGACCACCATTTCCTTTTTCCCATTGCATCCATTGAGAGAGATTTGTAGCTGAAGCATATGGTAATAAATAACCCATTGGGTCTCTTTCATTTTATATGCTACTATTCGCTGTTACATTTGCATGCCATCTTTTTGCAGGTTTTCTAACATTTTTTTTGTAGATCTGAAGAGCCATTGCAGTTTCTAATCATTGTTGATAGGGATATTTGTCACCAATAGCTTAAAAGATGTTTTTTCACTCACTTGTTTTGAAAACTTCTACTAACAAATGGCGACTCCACTGGGTATTTATTCGTCGACAAATGGTGACTCCACTAGCTCTTTAGTTGTCTCCAAATGGCTATTCCATTGGTTTAAAAAATCAGAACCCTGGTGACTGTAGTTTCAACATTTTATATCATTTTTATTTATATTTTTAGATCTTTAGTCCTTTCCGGAAAAACATGTTGTACTTATGGGTTTGTGTTTCTTTTTTGCAGGTCATAGGTACCAGTCACGCTGGAGACGACACTGTCTGCAACAGATCTACCAAGCGAGAGATTTGGGGATCCATCACACCTTTTGGAGCATTAGCTGCACTAGACAATGGAGGATTGTGGTCATAACCTGCCATATTGTTTAGGAAACAGGTCAAAAAATTCACTCCCTCCCTTTTTCCAAATTTCTGCTTTTTAATTTTTTTTTGCAAATTTTTTTCGAGCGTTCTGTCAGTGTGTTTAGAAGGGTTTTATTTACTAATATTATTCATCCTTAGGATTGGATTATATTAATATTTTTTCTCTTTAAGAGGAAGAAAACAACCCCTTAAGGTTTAGAGTAGACCTCTGCCATTTAGTAGAAAATTTGCTACGTTGAGGAGTCAAGTTTGTATAATTTTCATTCACTATTTTTTAGCATTATTTTCCCTTATTATTCAGCCTTTTGTGGCCTTACTTTCATCACTTAGTTTCCCTTTTAATATTTTATTGCTTTTCTTCGTTAGGATCCTCTTAGGTGTCATTCTTGTATTTTTTTTCTGCTCTTTTCTAGCACCTAGCCACTTGTCTTTATTGGTTTTTGTTGCACAATTTCAATAGCTTTGGCCATAGATCCCAGTCAAAATTGACATTTTATATCTTGGCCTTTTAGTTTCTTTTGGTTTCTTGTTTTTTCTTCATTTTTTCTGCTGCTTCATAAAATTTTGGGTGGGGAATTGTATGTTTAATCCAGTTGTTATATTACTGTTCATTTTCACTATTATTTGCAGTTTTCACACTTTATTTCTCAGCAGCATTTGGCATCATAAAACATGTTTTAAATTAACCCATCAAAACACACATTTTATACACAATCACACCTAAAGTGAACGAAATCTTGGTTAGCACTGCCAGGCTTAGAATTTGAAACACTCCACATTAATAACTTAACAACACACATATATTTAAGTCCACTTTGGTAGTAAGGAATTACAATCTATTACTTAAGTTAAGATCAGTGGGATAGGCTTCCAATGACACCCATGAATCATTTACATTGAGCGCGTCAGAAACCCGTTCGAGGGGGGTTAGGCTTATGTAACAGTGCGAGTGGTTCACCTCTAGGCTACCCAAATCATAGGCATAGAATCTTGTGCTAGCGGTTGACTACCCATAAGCCCAATATTCATGCCCCCCCATGGGAGGAAGGTAAATTTTGGGACAGTATTAGGAAAACACCTTATAGGGGTGGTTGTGGGCAGCAACCATCCCTCTACCCTACCTTCCCCTCGACCACTTTTCTTACAGGGATGAGATATCGCAAGTAATAAGTTATTTGGAAGGCCATCTAAGACAATAAATATTTACATACACATTCACATACACAAAAGTGGATATTTATTCTTATTGAGGATTGTGGGTCCCTCCACCCTTTTATTTACTTAATTCATTAAGAAAATCAAGGACTCTAATATTCCAAATATGATGTGAAAATTTTGGAATATTACAATTTGGCTCTTGATAGAGTGGTCCTAGATTTGAGCATGCATTGAGGAGTGTCATTATATATTTCTGCCATTCCAGCACATGTGAGTCAAAAATATAACCTTGTATCTTATTACATCTGTCATTGAGTATGTTGGTTAAGTGGTCTAGGCATGCATGGGAGAGAAAATCCTTGTCATAATCATGTTATGTATCTATTTTCCTATCATTCTGCATGGACTGTATTCATTCTAGAGTTTAACTAGGCATCAGAAGGAGTCATTGTTGCAACCATGTATCAGCTTAGCTATCATGGAAATAACCTTATAATAAGATATGAATCCCTATACTCATTGTATTTCGTTTGGACATGATGTGTTATGGAGTCATTAGTTCAGTTGGAGTATCCTTTTTCATATGGAAAGGAAGCAAAGGAAGTAGAAAATATTGATGTACAACAACTTGGATGAGTTATTGACATCCCTTAGCACATGTTCAGGGGTAGTATTTTCAACATGAAGAAGAGCATAGTGTTGGCCTACTTGGAAGTTGGAAACAAATTTCTAGGTTATTCATGTCTATTTTACAGTAATGTTGGAAATTGATCACGTTTTCATCCAGAAAATCAATTGGTATCAGCGTGGATGTCATCATGGTGTTTCAATGTGATTTGGGTCACCCTTTTCCATCGATGTGAAAGGGGGAGAGTGACATAGCCACTTGAGAAAGAGTGAATCCCAACCAACAAGAGGAGATTTAAGGTTAGTTTGGATCAATGGTTGAAGGTTTCCATCATTTCCAAAGGGGCAGAGTGTTTGCAGCATGGTATTGGCATTGATGGAAACCACAGTGAGTCAGCTAGTGTTGGGCATTGATGTCAACAACTTTTATATTATCTTGAAAGATGATTTGGCAAGTATTGATGTGTTATAAGGTCTACAAGTGATTGACAAGGAAGTTGAAGAAGGTATGATGCAATGGTTTGAGTTCTGGGCAATGAGATTTTGGTTTTTCCCCATTTCCGAGTATGGAAGTTGTTTAATCAAGACAAAAGTTACATCATTTTCAAAATATGTTTCCTAGATTGTTAGTTTAATATATGAATATGTTGCTATATTCAAAATGTAGAACCAACTTCCACATCTCTATGTGAGAAAAAAAAACCACAAGCTTAAACTATTTTAATTTCCCATGGGATCAATTAGAAGGATCGAATTGAATTAGTTTTCAAATAAATGTGAACACATTGATTGCCTTGATTATGGATTTAGTTACACGTGGATCTAGTCCTGCAATTTATGGTTGATTTGATCAATTTTATGCATTGATTTGTCTTTATGGAGTTTATTTGGTCTGAGCATTGGTGTATGGATATGGTCATCGAATTGATTGGCTCATTTTGGTCTCTAAGGTCGAAATGTGCAATGATTGATTTGATTATGGCATAGTAGTTATGTGTTCTACAGTCGAAGGTGCGATGGTAAGGTTCAATAGCCTAGTTCTAAAGTGTGAGTGTGCATGCTCAATTTTGGTGATCTATTTTGAATAAAAAGATTACATAGTCAAAGTATAGTGTGTGCATCCTCTATATCAAAGTGTATGGAAGAATATTATGTGATTGATCAGTGGATGTTAGAGTTTATTTAGGAGAGGATTATGTGTATAGATAAGATAATTTTTATTCTTGTGCCCACAAAGTTATAAGAGATAGAGCACAAATCCCCTTAGCTATGCATGGTCAGAGACAAAGCATATTTAGTGCATGTTTTTTGGACAGTTCATTAGAGAGCATGAACGCATAGCTTGAAATTAGGGCTCAATTAGTGACAAAGACATAGTTTGGTTTAGAGTACGATGGCAGATTCGATTTTTTTGGGTTGCAAGATGATGCTTATACATGTAGCAGAGCATTGGATCAATAGATAGATAATACTATGTGCATTTATTAGAGGATTGCTATGTAGAGGATATGATTTTGCTGAGGCAACTCAATAATGAAACAAAGTTTATTTGTTGCATTATTTATGGCTAATTGTGTTGTTACAGGGGTTAATGTTGAGATTGCAACTTGTGCATGCTTCATATGTATTTTTGGTGTTATGTCATGATATGATGTGTGAATCTACTATCATTAGGAGGTTGAGTATGTATTGTAATTCGTATTCGGATATATTGTTGAGAGGGCTTGGTGAGAATGTATATGGATGAGTCTGAGCCATTTAATGATATGTAGAGCCATGTATTGTCATGTATTGATAGATTAAAGTCAGAGTATGTCATGATGATGATGAGACTTATTGAGATGTATGTTGATTGTGATAGAAGAGTGTGATTCTAGTGTATAGTAGAATTATATGTGAAGAGTATTGTATTGTTGAGAAAGGGTAGATTGATTGTGTGAGGTTGCTTGTATTGAGAGTATGTTTGAGGTAGTTGATGAGCATAAATTTTAGTTTGGATCTTGTTTACAAATGGGATGAAACATGGCCCATAGTTATTAGTATTGAGTCAGGTGGATCCTAGCATGCAATATTGTGAAACATGGTCCATAGAAGAGCATGTTGGGGAATTTGGTGAGGCAAGTGGTAGCTTGCAAATTTAGGGTATAGCTGAATCCTTTAGGTAGTTTTTTGAGAAATTAGGAGTAATGGCTTTCGCTCAATGGTGGCTAGATATACTATCAGGTGTTCGAGAATCCAATAGGTGGTGACATGAGAAGTCGCGGGAGTGGTGGATTTCAACAGATGGTAGTAGACAAAGTTCAGGAAGTGGTGGATTTATTTAGATAGTGGCCTAGAGCAAGAGTTGCTCGCATGATTAGAAAGTATTGGATTGCACACTTGTGGTGGCGAGTGCATATGTAAAAGAATAATTTTACAATAGAAGAAGAGCGAAGCATAACAAAGTGGATGGTGGGTTTTCTCTCGGAAGGGTTTCCACCTTACATCCTGTGTCTTCATGTGTTAATGTGCTTGTGCCCTAATGTTTATATGTTTCTTATGTGTATAGTTATTGTTGTAATATAGGGAAAATTATGCATGCTTACTAGTATTAAGGACATCAAGAATTCACATATCAAAGCATATAAGTAAAGAGAAGGAGAAGAGACACAATTAGTGGAGGACCAACGGAAGCACACTTTATATCGTATCTCTTGAAATCCAATTAGAACCGATACATTGATGCATAGACATATATTTATATCATGTTGGGAAATTTACAACCATCTAAATGTCGACCAAAATCTAACTTAATCTAACTTTAGTTATCATCTCAACAAGATTAAAAATCATCTTTATAATGTATTATTTCTTACTCGACTAGGCTAGTCGACTATGTCGACTAACCCCTCCAACATCTCCCCCACGCTTAGGGCCTTATGCATCGTGAATAAGGGCATATTTGAAGCGATACAAAGAAATAAAAAATGTGACTTATAGGATTCATTCACTGGATCTTTGAGAGTTGAGAAGTTTACAGAAATAAATTATATAAAACAAATACAATGAGAAATAAAATATGAATTAAGGAAGAACTTTTGGTGCTTCTTCGACAAGTGCTTCTAGGGCCTCAGTCAGCGCTTCATGAAGTGGTTTTGTCGACTGTGTAGGTTTTAACCCTGTACATAAATTATCTACAAACTAATATTAAAAACAAAAAATAAACAATAGCGAGAGCATAAAACATAAAAAATATATACATAGAGATTTTCCCCTGGATCTCAAATCGGGACGACTAGCTTGATTTTTCATTATATTCCTTTCAGTGTTACAACACATATATATACATGCTGAAGCATACATAAACTCTAATCCATTAACCTTTGATTAGAACATAACCGTATTTCCCTTGATTGGATCTACAAAATACCAGGGGCCGAAAACCATCGTCCCCCAAAAACCATGTGCAAAATCTTGCACAAAAGCATGGGTGGGTCCGCCTATGAGAGGGTTTGCACACTAAAAAAAATTTTCCCGGGGCGTTGCCCCGGACCTCAATAGGGGGGCTACCGCCCCCCCCTACTATTCCCTGCGTGTGGGACTAATCATGGAAAGAATATAACACATACCCAACATTCTACCACTTGTTTTCTTTCTGCAGGGGGCCACATGAGAGCTTAATAATCAATCTAGCTCTACAACACCCATTGTTTCTCTACATTAACAGAACTTCTGAGTGCTCACAGACTTTGCCAATGCATCTGCAACATTCTTCAAAGTGTCCACCTTTACCAGCAACACCCTTTTATCCTCAACCATATATCTCACAAAATGATATTGAACATCAATGTGCTTTGTCTTTGAATGATAAGTAGGGTTATTAGCCAAGAAAATTGCATTTTGGCTGTCACAGTCTATCCTTATAGCTTGCTGCACCAAACCCATACTTGAACACAATCTCTGCAACCAGAAAACTTCCTTGCTTGCATGAGTGGCTGCCTTGTATTCTGCCTCTGTAGTTGAAAGAGCCACTAAAGACTGTCTTCTACTCATCCAACTAACTACACCTCCAAATAGGCTAAACACACACCCACTTGTAGATCTTCTTTGGTCCAGATCTCCAACCCAGTCTGCATAAAAAAAACCACGAATGTCCAACACTTTTTCCAATCCTGGTCTTCCCTGTTAGCACAAGCCATAATCACTAGTGCCACGCAAATATCTGAAAACCCGCTTCATTGCTGTCCGATGCTCCTTCCTTGGGTTTGACACAAACCTGCTCAATACTCCCACTACATGTGAAATGTCTGGTCTAGTACAAACCATTGCATACATCAGGCTACCCACTGCACTTTCATATGGAACACATGATATATCCTCCTCTTCTTCTTGTGTCTTGGGACACTGTTCAACAAACAACTTTACACCTACAGGAATCAGAACCTTCACCGGTTTACTAGCCTGCATATTGAACCTCTGCAATATAGTCTCGAAATACTTCTTATGGTTTAACCAGATCTTCCTCTTTTCCCGATCTCTCTTAATTTCCATGCCCAAAATATAGTTTGCAGTATCAGGATCCTTCATGTCGAATTTTGAGAACAGTTGGGTCTTCAAATCTTGGATAATTTCTTTGTCATTTCCAATCAAAAAATATCATCCATATACAAGACCGAATAAATAACACGGTCACCAATTAATTTAAAATAAACATAATGATCCTACTTGCTTTTGGTGAAGCCAAGTCCCCGTATATAGGTATGAAATTTCTGATACCACATCCTTGATGACTGTTTTAACCCATACAAAGACTTCTTAAACCTACATACCAGTTCTTTCTTCCCCTTCACCATAAAGCCTTCAGGTTGTTTCATGTAGATCTCCTCTTCTAGATCCCCGTGAAGAAACGTTGTCTTCACATCCATCTGTTCTACCACAAAATCAATTGTAGTAGCAATATATTAAAGTAATATAATAGAAGTAACTTTGGCAACCGAAGAAAAAATATCACCAAAATCAATTCCCGGCACCTGGGAATAACCTTTTGCTACCAACCGAGCTTTGTATTTCTCCACCTTGCCTTCTACATTCATCTTCTTCTTAAACACCCATTTGCTCCCGATGGGCTTCCTTCACAACTCCACCAGATTCCATGCCTCATTTTTATGCAAGGATGCCATTTCATCAACCGTGGCCTCCTTCCAGATTTTTCCATCCTCTGAATCTACCACCTCCCTGACGGTTCTTGGATCATCATCATTTATAGTTAAAGAAAAATTTGAACAGAAAGCAGATGGACTATATCTTTCTAGTTGTCTTCTTTCCTGAATTGATCTTCTCATATTTGGAGTTTGTGGCTCTTCCTTTTCTGAGTCTTCTTCTGTTGGAGAGTCTGATTCATCCTCCTTTAGCTCAAACTCTATCTTCTCAAGTTCCTTTGGTAGGAATTCATGTTTAACAACATATTTTCAATTTCTGGGCATCACATCTCACCACATAAATATTTTCTTGTTTCTGTTCCAAAGCTTAAATTTTTAACCATCCTTATAATTTTAATAAAGATGCACCTTTCAGATTTATTATCCAACTTGGTCCTTTTCTCCTTTGGAACATGTACATATGCATCACATCCAAATACCCTTAGATGTGAAAGAGAGGGTTTCTTACCAGTCCATACCTCATGTGGAGTCTTATACTCCAACGCTGATGAAGGTGATCTATTAACTAAGTAACATGCAGTCTCCACTGCCTCTGCCCAGAATTCTTGTCCTAACCCGGTACCACTGAGCATGCTTCTTGAATTTTCCATCAGCATTTTGTTCATTCTTTCTCATTGCCCATGGATGAGGTATGGTATTTTGTCATTGTGATATAAATCACTACAATCAAATCTTTCTAAAAACCCTCACCATTATTTTTCTCAACACTTTATCTTTCTTCTCCTGTCAGTTTTTAATTTCCACTGAGCCTTAAATTTTTAAATTTACTGGGAAGTATTTATTTCATCCTCAAGAAATATATCCATGTATTCCTTGAGAAGTCATCTATGAATGAAACATAGTACACAGACTTACCCAGTGATGGAACCGACACAGGTCCAAACACATCATTGTGCACAAGCTCTAATATATTGTTTGCCCTCTTAGCACTAGAAGGAAAACTCACCCGATTTTTCTTCCCATATACACAATGTTCACAGAAATCAAAATCCAGAGAGCTATTAGACATACCTTCTGCCATACCATTTCCATGCATATACGAAGGTCTTTCTCTCCAATATGTCTAAGCCTTTGATGCCATAGCATGATGGTCTTTTCTCCAGAGACCTTTAGGCTTTCTGCTCCACTTTCGGGAACCACATAACTGTTTCACCCATCAATAACAGTGCTACCTTGAAGCTTGTATAGAGTTCCAATCTAAAATCTCCGCATTAATACTAGTGCTCCCCGAACCATCTTACATGTATCTTTCTCAAACATTGTTTTTACACCTGCATCATCCATCTTGCTTACATAAATCAGATTTCTGGCCAATGCAGGAATGTACAGAACACCAGGAAGTGTTCTAATCCTTCCACCTTGCAGCTTCAGCTTGAATTTTCCACGTCAACATTCTCGCTTCCCACGTCCCCTAAGAAGACATCACCTCCATCATATTTCTCATACTCGCAGAACCACTCCCTATGGGGAGTGAAGTGAAAGGATGCACCCGAGTCAATCAACCATGACTCATGATCTACATGTGTATTTGAAGAAGAAGCCAAATACACATCCCCACCTTCATCCGAGGTGGTTTTTGCCTTTGCAGAAGGAGCATCATAAGATCCCTTTCCTTTATCAGGAGCTTTAGATCTGCAGTCCTTTTTGTAGTGTCCTTCCTTTCCGAATTTCTAGCGCACCTTTACAAACTTTCTAGGAGATTTAGATCTCCCACTCGAAACCTTATTCTTGTTTCTGTTCCCATTAGGGGAATTTTGAGGTCTAAAATGGGCCTCCTAAGGAAATTATAAAATAATAGTGGAAATAATAAAATAATATTTGATTACATAATCAAATATTAGAGGGAAAAAAGAAAAAACTACTTTTTTCAACTCATATTTTGAACATAATCACGTTTTTTTATGTATTTACCATTTTTCGTGTAGCAGGGTCCATCAAAAGTATGCAACATGGGTACTCCGTGGATGAGGAATTAAATTTTTCATCCAACAAGTATTCCTACTCGAAATTTGAGTAAACCCTTAGGGAGATAAGTTGAAATTACGAGTTGAAAAAGTAGTTTTATTATTTTATTATTTTTTAATCTTCTTACTTTTTTACTCCAAAAATGGTGAATCATCCCCCATGGTTGACATCATCATCTTTAATCCTATTGGTCCTTATAAAGTTTATTTTAGTTGTACATTTTTCTTAGGAGGCCCATTTTAGACCTCAAAATTCCCCTAATGAGGACTTTCCTCGTACAGATAAGGCATCTCCATTCTGACCCTCCATATTTCTCCGTCTCATTTCCTCCGACAGAAAGGCTGAGACAATGTCATCAAAATTCAAGGTAGTTGTATTGCTACCTGTTGCAATAACCAGTTTGTCCCACGAATATGGTAGAGAACACAAAAAACTAATGCACTTATCTTCATATGAGATTTTAATATCAATAGATGATAGCTGGCTTACCACAGCATTGAAGGCGTTCAAATGCTATGTCATTGAGTCCTATCCTTCATCCTCAGGTTATACAACTTTTTCCGCAGGAACAATTTATTCACGAGAGACTTAGATTGGTACAAATTCCCAAGTTTGTCCCTCAAATTCTTCGTCGTAGCTTTCCTAGATACATTCAACAATATCGAATTTGAGACATGCAATTGTATTGTACTCTTCGCCTTCCGATCCAACTTCTTCCACTCTTCATCTAACATTGTTGTTGGTTTAGTACCTGGATCTACCGTGATCCATTGATCTTTATCCACCAGCAGGTCCTCCATCTTGAGATTCCACAACTCAAAACTCTGACCATTAAATTTCTCAATCTCTATCTTTCCACTACTTGTCGTCTTCTTTCAACACAAGAATCGATCCCGTAGATATCCCACTGAATAGGGTCTACCTCAGGCCCGAGCAAAGAACCCTCAGCAGCAAAGGTGTCCCCTTGAAGCTGAAACAAATCTGATACCGAATGTAGGTTTTAAACCTGTCCATAAATTATCTACAAACAAATCTTAAAAAAATAAAATAAACAATAGCGAGAGCATAAAACATAAAGCATATATACACAGAGATTTTCCCCTGGATCTCAAATCGGGACGACCAGCTTGACTTTTCATTATATTCCTTTCAGTGTTACAATAAACACACACACACACACACACACACACACACACACACACACACACACACACACACATATACATTCCGAAGCATACATAAACCCCAATCCATTAACCCTGGATTAGAACATAACCATAGCTCCCTTGACCGGATCTACAAAATACGAGGGGCCGAAAACCATTGTCCCCCAAAAACCATGTGCAAAATCATGCACAAAACCATGGGTGGGTTCGCACACCCAAAAAAAATTCCCAGGGTGCTTTACTGGACCCTGATAGGGGGGTTTGCTGCCCCCCTGTGACCCCCTTGCTGCACCCTCTGTGTGGGACTAATTGTGGAAAGAATATTATACATACCCAACACACTGATGTACTACTTGGTCCACATCGAATTCATGCAATTTTTGTTCTGAGGTTGCAACACATGTTGAAACACTGGATGCATAAAACTGATGGGTGGGTCATGGTGGTTATGGAGATCAAGAATGAATTGGTGGTGGTAGTGTCATGTTCGAGAAAGTAGTTTTATAAATAATTGGTGCAAGAATTTGAAGGTGCTCATCAAATATTTACCACTCACGAACTACTATCCTTTCTTAAGCACTTGATTCCTTGAGGATAGATCACAAATAACCATGTCCTGTGCTCTGATGCGAATATGAGTTGATTCTAAACAGGTGGGCCGTTTATTCAGTGTAGTTGATAGGGAATTTTTTTTTTTTGAGTGTGTGCTCTAATGTTTGTTTGGCTGCGAGGAATTCATGATGAGCCTTTTGGAGTATCTTTGACATTTTTTCGCTTCTCACCATTGTTGTCTTAGACTGTAACTCTGTTATTTGTGCACTAAGATACTCACTCTCATCAATCAACTAATGCACCAAATTTTGGAAAGCAATGAGGTGATCATCAACTTTGGCTGGAATTTTGATGTTAGCTTTTTCTACTGCCCGGTGTTGACACTCCAACCAAATCTCCATTTCTTGTTCTTGTGTTTGTTGTATATTATTGGTGTCCCTTTTCCTCTTTTTCCATCGCAACTTTGTTTATTTTATAGACCATTCTGGGACTTCAAAAATATTCTTATCACTTGCAAGATCTAGGTCGAATTACTTACTATGAATGTAGATAAGCTCATTTTTAACTTGAGCATTGGTCGTGCTTGTTGAAGTTGGGTCAGACAATGGCATACCAGTCGAAGTAGTCTTAGTGACTAGTGGATCAATCGTTTTTATTTTTTGATGATCTATTAGCACAACCGATGTATCCTAGCTTGGATAATTATGAGTTGTAACTGTATCGTCTAACACAATTTGTTTTGATGATTTTTGCTATCAATCTTGGTGGTCCGACAAAATTTGGTCCAACTAATGTTTCTCCTATTCAATATGTGCCAGAGAGAGAGGAGGTGTATTCTTATTTATATCAATCTCAATAACTTGAGTCTTCTTCTTTGTTTCAATAGTCATATATGTCTGGTGTTTTTCTTGAGCAAGAATATCATTTTGTTTTGAAGTAGCAGTGCCATTCTTCTCCTGAGTAGTCATGCCATTTTTGTGAGAACTATGTCCCACTGAAGCTTGGTAGATTTATTGCATATATGTCGAATATTCTCCAAAACATTATGCTTCGAATTTCCTACTGCTTGTTGTATGTCATCTTCAACATATAAAACCATTTTTTGTCTTTCAAGGCCCTTTAATTACTTTTCCTTTCACCTTAGTAGATTAAAGCACTTGTCAAACAACTTAGTCAAAATGTTGTTGTTGCTGTGAATTTTATAAACTAATATATACTAGTACATATTACCATTGAATCATTTCATAGGAAGTCAGGGTAGTATTGGGACTCTGTGAATATTTTCTAGTAGAATTTTATGACGACTCTGGTAAGGCAACTGATAGGTCAACATTAAAAGGTTGCAGATACAATTCAACTTCATTCTCCTCCTCCAACTCCACATATTTAAGATGGGTTATGATATCTTGATATGGATCTAAGACTCCAGGATGAATAGGAAAAATTGTGCTATATTGTCAACACAATTCTTATAACACTTGGTCGGTGATGGGTTGATAAGGTAGTTCTTGAGGATCCACCTCGACAGAATTGTTATACCAAACTTTTGTAACATCCAAACACAATTGTATGTGGGAAGTAGATGGAAATGACCAACAAACATGTTGTGGAACTCTCCATTTTTTTGATGATGCATTAAATATTAAGCAACCAATTTCTAATTACTCAGGAAGACTTAGTTACCAAGGTTTCCTCGAATAACCATGGGAGAAAATATTAAAACTATTCATCAGTGGCATATATTTATGAGTGAAGTTGGTCTCTTTTACTGACGAACTAGAATTCATTGCTAAAAAAATAAGAAAAGAAGGGAAGTGAATATTTTTACCCACATTCTAGCACTCCCGACAGTTGGTTTTGATCAGGTATGAAACATATTCTTCCCAGTTGTACATCTTCTCAAAGCCTGATATCTCATTTATTGCTTCCAACATATTTAATTTAATGTATGAGGCCTGACTTGTGGGTGTAAGGCACATGGATAAGATCATAAAAGTCCATCTTACCAGAGAGTCATGTACTTGACAGATACTTTACATATTCTTCTTTCTTTCCCTGCATATCTGCCACCTGTGGGGACCCAAGAATGTCATGAATCCATGCCTTCTACAACTACTCAAACTCTAAATTCCACAAATTATTCAACTTCTCCCATGGAAGAAATGATTCATAGTGCTTCTCCCAAGATGGCTCATATACCTTTTCCTTTTTGATATGATGCATGCATACTTCAAGCTCTATTTTTCCTACAAGATCAAATATAGCCTTGGTTTGTGGCTTGACTGTAACATCATCATCCTCGAAGCGAAATTTCCTCTTCCCCATTGAAAAATCACCTCTAGAATTATGTAGTTCTCAAGCAATATAACAATTCAGAATCAGAAATCACAGGGTTCAGGATGTCTAGAATATCATCAAGGTCACAATTGACACTTAAAAAAAATATTTTTGGCATGTTAGTCACGCCCAAGGCTTCATCACTTTTTATGGAATTGGAATTAAATGTGTAATCATCCATGCTTTCTTCCTCTTCCGTGAGTTGTCTTGTGGAATTTTGATTTCATATTCCAACGTCACGTAGCATGTGCATGCCACCTGATCGCCACCTTCTTTATGGATGGCTGACGCATGTCTGATGGTGATGGGACTTGTGGAGTATGTAACATTTCTTGAGTGGATTGGTGCATTTGAGTATTTTTATTTTTTAATTATTTTTTTTGTCTCTTTTGAGTTGTGTTATCAAAATCACGTGCTTGTAATTTATTTTCAACTTTTTTTCTGATACTCCCTTCTAACATGTGTTTGAAGCCTCTATCCCGTCGAGATGTTCTTTATGGCCATGTTCTTTCAAATGATTCTTCTTTCCTTTGACCTTGCTCTCTTGGTTTTTCTATTGAGTCAGATCCTTTATTATAATAATCTCATATATATTTCTTTGCGTTATTTCCCTCTTTCATCCTTATAATGATGTTGATCCATATTTTTTTTAGCTCTATTATTTAATAGATTACGCAAATCTACTTCTTCTTCCATATCTCTATCATATATGTCTATTTTATTTGTGCTTTCTTTCTCTTTATTGGATTCCCAATTGTTGTGTTAGTTACTTTATGTCTAATATATAACTATTTTTTGTAATAAACTTGCTAAATTCTACTTAAGAATTTTTTTTTCTAATTTTACAAATTGTTTTTTTCAGTTAGCTCACCATAAAGTGGTTTTCAATCTAAGCCATGTCACTAACACCTCAAAAAGGTTTACACCAGGAACATGCCATTGTTGTGAAGAGACATACTTCTTGAGTCGGGCACCATTGAAAAGTGACTTGAATGGGTGCCCTTGCAATGTCTTCAATTGCAAGACTCCTGAAGGACATATGTCTTCAATAAGGAAGGGTCCCAACCATACGATCTCCAGTTTTCTTGGTTTACCCTTCACTCGACTTTCGTATAAAAATACTAAATCACTGACTTGAAAATTCTTCATTTGCAAATTTATATCATGTCATGCCTTTTGTTGGTCTTTATTAGATTGCTGGTTGTAGAGTGCACGGAGTTGGTCTTCCTCTAACTGTTGTAATTGTTGGATTCGTTCCTTTTGCAGTTTTGTATGGTACTTCAAAATGGTAGATACACTCACTCCATTCACCGAACACTGAAATGAGACAACTGATTCCTATACATAAACAAGTTTAAAAGGTGTTGATCACATCGATTGTTTGTATGTTGTGTGGTATGCCCAGAGGATGACTGGTACCTTATCATCCCAGTCATCTCTGTCTAGATTACAATCCTTTGTTAATACCTTGTGTAACTTTTTATTAAATGACTCAACAATGCCATTCACTTGTGGGTGGTATGTAGTAGTCTTCATATGTTCAATCATGAAATTATTCTTTAATGTTTGAATTGTAGCGTTCACAAAATGAGTCCCTCTGTCACTAATGTTGACCATAGTACAGTTGAATTGAGTTGCGATATTTTTGTATATGAATTTTGTTGCTACTTATTTTTTATATGATTTGATCGGTTCTGCTTCTACCCACTTTGTTAGATATTTCACTGTCGTTATGATATATTTTTCTCCCATACGTCTATCTCTTTTCGGAAATGGTCCGACGAAGTCGATTTCCCAAATCTCAAAGGGTAGAGACTGAACAATTGAGAGTAACAACATGTGGTGTTTATGTAGCAATTGCCCGAATCTTTGGAATATATCACATTTTTGTACATGTAGTCGGAAATCTCGAAATATTATTGACCACCACAACCCTACTTGTAGTATTTTCCTAGTTGTCATCTCACCCTGATAATGACCTCTAGCTCCCACTTTATGTTCCTTGTCGATAATATTCTCCATTTCATGTTCTAAGACACATCTTTGTAGTTCCTTATCATTACCAAGTTTATATAATCGTCCATTTATCAATGTAAATGGAATTTCTTTAAACGCGAGAATATTTTTCTTCTTTTTAGATAATCCCTCAAGTGCCTTTCCCGTGTGTAAAAATTATGTTGTTTCCGCTAGCTATGTAGGGATCGCTTCAATTATAAACAAGTGTGCATCTGGGAGGTCATATTTAATATCGGTCGAATCTTCTCCAGATTCTAATCGAGATAAATGATTAGGACCGACATTCTTCTTTCCTGGTCGAACAATAACTTCAAATTCAAATTCATGAAACAATAATAACCATCGAAAAATGCACCCTTGATGAACCAATTTATTAACAAGGTACTTTGGTGCTTGATGATTAGTATATATATAAATGGGTCCACGAGGAGGTAATGTCAAAATTTATGAAAAGCGAAAATCATGGCTAGATCTTCTCTTTCAGTCTTTGAATAATTGTTCTCGGCTTTATTGAGCTTACGATTGGCATAGGCTGCTTAGAATGATATATTGGGTCATCGTCGGGTTGTGATAGAAGTGCTCTAACTGCCACATCCAATGCATTGATGTGCACATGAAAGTAATTTTACCAGTCGGGAAATTTGAGAATAGGTGCTTCAACTAGAACAGATCATTGCACTCCATTGACCAGATAAATGGAACATCTTTATTTAAAAGTTCATTTGTGGGAAATATAATATCAGAGTAGTGCCTAATGAACTGTTTGTAGTAACGAGTGTGGCACAAAAATATTTTAATTTAATTTTGATTCATGGGAGGTTTCAAGTCTAAATCACTTTAATATTTTCCATATCAGCTTTGATTCCATCCTTTGAAACCACATGGCCTAGTAGTATTCCAATGGGTGTTGCAAAGATACATGTTTTGATTTTTAATGATAAATGAATCTATCTACATATTTACAACATTAATATTAGCCATTATATGTGATATTTGAGTAATGTATAGATCGTCCAGACATCAAAGTAGTCTGTCATTGTTTTATAAATATATTCCTAGAAAGCTTTGATGATGGTCTATGCAAATACTTCTAGAGCAGTTTTTAGTCTAAAAGGCATGACTCGATAAGAAAAAGAACCAAATTCAGTGAAAAAAATTGTCTTTTCCATGTCTTCTTATGTAATAAGTACTTGATTTACCTTGAGAAACCATCTATAGAGGAAGAAAATTTGTGACCTGCGACTTCATTTATGATTTGATTAGTGAAAGGAGTAGGAAATGGATCAATCATTGTTAATTTATTCAACTTGTATTAATTGACACAAATGCATAGTTTAATCGGGTATTTATTTTTGGGTTGCACAACCATGGGACTTTCATGCTCTAATGTCTCTATTGGGTAGATGATGTCAGCAACAAGCACCCCCTCTATTTCCTTTTATATGATGGGTTTATACTTATGAGAAAGATTGTAGGTCTCTTTTTTGTCGGCTCATATCCTAGAATGAAGTTGATTTTCATCACGCCATTTATTTTACAAGGCCCTTAATATAATTATAGTCTCGAGATAATAGATCTTGATATTCTTTGAGCAAGTAAAAAAACTCCACTATTTGATTGTTCGACCAATAGTCACCAACTTAGGCGATATTTGCTCAATCATCATTTGATATATCGACTTTTTGTATCTTCACTTCCGCATCCATCCACTCGAGTGCCTTTGACTCATTGAGTCGTTGATCCCTAAATTTTATTTCTTGGTATGCAGGTGGAAAATTTGATTTTTCTGGTTTGTTAAATTCTTGCTTGTCAAGTTTGTATACTGATTTTATTATTTTGTGGTTTTTTAGATGATATTTTTTCCAACAAAATATTTGGCCAAGGATAATTGCTTCTTCCATTTCTAACCAGCTGCACATTTTCCGTTATGTTGTACATAACATGAAATTTCATGTCGATGAGATATCGACTAGTAATTTTTTATTATCAGTTGATTTTTCTTTTATAAATTCCTTTATTTTATAAACCGCTTCATTCAATTCTCGTTCCTCTGATTTAAATTCAAAATCCTTGATGAAATTTTCTCTCAACTCTTTCCATTATAAATATTTTCCTCAAGTTTCTTCTATTTTTATACCACTTGTTGGGATATTCATCAGAAGTATTCAGAAACATGTGTGGCCAGACTCTCTCATCTTTGTATATGATGCTATGCCATTCTGAATGTGAAGGACATGGTCTTGTTTGGGGGTAAAGATAAGTATACTGACTTCTGCGAAAATGTTTCGACCTCCAAAGCATTTAATGAAATATGTTGTCGTTGTTTTCCACATTTGAAGTCGAGATGAGTGGGTGTCCCTCAATCTTATCGCTTGACTTGTAAATATTTACACCAAAATTTTCATCGTTCCTTGTTCACCAATATATTTTGTTACTTGTTTAATGTGGTTAACATGTGAGGCTCATTATTTAAAATGAATCATATTTCTGGATTGCGTTAAATCAGTTGGAAGCAATGATGGTGTTCCTCTACAAATTTTTTCTTTAAAAATAGGCATTGTTTTACTAGAATAACAAGTTCATATTTCATTGTTGGAATTTCCTCAACCATCCAGCATTCTTTAGATTTTGATTCATAATTTTTGACTTTACCCTCATAGAGCTCTGTGTTAGAATTTTGACCAATGGAGAGAGGTGAACCTTTCAAAATTTCATCGAAGGTATTTGGTTCCACATTATCCTGATCTTCAGGTAGTACTTGATACAATATTCTCGTTTCTAGTTCTTCTTCGCAAGCTTCAACCCATAGTTGTCCTTCTCTTGGGCCTGAGGGAATAATAATTTTTTTTAATCTTTAACTTTAAGCTTAATTTTGTCTTTCTCTAATGATATATTTGCTTTCATCCTCTGTCCCCACGGTATACCAACTAGTGCAAGATATGCAGGTATTCTGTTAACTAAATCGATGAATTCAAAATCGAGTGTTGTTGGGATGCCCATAATTGAATTTTTTACTTTCCTTAATGTCCCAATAGGTTTGATGAATCTTTGATCGCCAAGTTTAATATAATTATTCACCTTGTGCACATGAGGTCTGCCCATGCTAATCTATGTTTCTTGCGAGAGTATATTGATTTGAGACCCAAAGTCGACAAGGAATTGTTTCACCATATATTTTTTTTATTTCATGGTTGAATTGTGGATAATGGTCTTCAAATTATTTTCCTTGTGATATATGTCAGACATTTTTACTTTTATTCTTGCTTTCATTACAGTCTTTTAGTATGTTCAGAAGCTCTACTAAACGTCCAATTGAATGTTATTCTTTTAGAAGTTTCAAGAATTCTTCTAATATGACATCCATCGCCATTTTTTGTGACTCAATTTATTTATAAAAGAATTCAACTGCTCTTGTCATTCTATCATTTTTTACTTGGATATTTGGATGTATAGTCGCATTTTTTGCCAATCGAATAACTTGTTTATTGTGGCTATTATCTCTTCCAGTGCTCGACCTCGTAACAAAAATAATATTTTTCGAATCCAAAATATCTTGTTTTGGAACAATTTGGAATAAATTCACAATTCTTTTATTCAATTTTTTTTTCAATGATCGTGGGGAAATATTCCAGGGAATGATCCCCCAAGTTGCACATATTCTAGAAGCGTAGGTTAGTCTTATCTTTTAATGGGTAGTTTGGGGTTATTGTCCCTCCTTCCAATAGGTAAAGTAGTAAAATATTCCTTGACCATGGCCTCAACCTATGTCGTTTTATCCCCCTCATCAACCACCATAACCTCCTTGATTGTTTCCTCATATTCCATATGAAGGTGGCTCGTTAAACTGATCTATTGTTTGTGTATGTAGATGTTGTGATAATTTGGCTTGTTTTTCCCATTCAACATACATTCTTGCATTGAGTGTGTGTAATCTTCACAAATGGCGCACCATTTGGGCTTAGAATTTCGAAGATTGTACTAACAATATTTATTTGTATGATTTGAAGTGATGTGACATATATCATAGCATATGTCAAATTATTACCATCGAACATATTGATCAAATTAGTTCACATATTTACAAGTATCCTTAGTGTTCCCTTTATTCCAATAATTAGTGCACCATAATTTATTATTTTAGAGTGTCAACACCAACAACGACTTTTGAAATTGCTAAATTTTGTATTCAAGATTCTTATTAGTCAACTGACCTTCATCGTTTGTTTCAATACACTAAGCCAACTTAGGAGCCTCTTCACAAATTTTAAATTATTTCATTCTAAGTGGGTCATTGATATTTTGGAGGAGACTAGCCACATACCATTAACTAATATGTTTTCATTAATGATATATGGGATATGGCTCAACAAATCTTTGAATCTTTTATCATATTCTCTCATTGTTTCATTGCGTCGTTGTTTAATTTCCTTTAGCTTATGTTTTTCTAGATTTTTTACATATTGGGCCTTGAAGAAAGTGAGAAAGTTAGTTTTAATTTCTTCCTTTTATTTTGGTTGCTTCTTGGTAATATTAATGAACCATGTCAATGCATGTTTCCTAAAAGCTGCTGCAAACTGAGCCATCTATTTGTTTTCATCAATAATATCATTTTCAGAACATATATTTTCACAAATGAAATAATGTTATTTTGGGTCTTCATCACCCTCATAAAGGGGTATGTGGTTTAATCCCATTTTACTTATAGAATATTTTGACATTCCAGATGTTCCAATATTACTTGATTAGTCGTTAAAAGTAGGATAAATGATGGGTTGATTTATCTAAAGTGTGATGCTTTCTTTCTTGTCGATGATGCCTTATAAGAATGACTCATTGGTCTAGCACGCTCTATCTATGTATTCAGTAAACTGACTCACTCTGAGTCACGACTCTTTGCCTACCGGATTTGTACTTTTGACTTCTTCAACAAATATTAATTGTGGCAAGGGGGGTATGATCATGAGATTACTGAGTTGGAGCTAGTTCAATTTCTTTGTTCTCATTGTTTGGTTTATTCTCATCAAGATTTATAACTTCTATCTGATTTCTTTGTCCATCTTTGTTATGCCAAATAGTGAGTATGTTTGAATAATTATGTGATGTTTTCTAAAGGAATTCTCTAACAGTGGGAATTATTATTGATACAGTCAGAATCTATCATATGGTGGGATCAGAGTCATCGATTTCCATTGTGTCTACTTACCTTCTAGGAATTATTTGTAGACCATTATTTTGTGTCGGAGTGGTAGGTGTTGCACTTCTCAACTCATATGAGGAGTCTCGTGCATCTTTGCTCACACACTCTCAAATTTTCATCTTCATCCTCTAGTATTATTCTCTTATTTGTTCGCATCATTATTGTATTTTTGTCCCTCCCTATTTTATAAATATCAGTCAATTGCTTGTATTGTCAATTATTATTCTGTCGGGTACTTACTTGATGTTGTTTCCTGCTAGTATTCCTTCCATCTTTATAATTTTTAACTACTTCTACAAATTTTACTTCTTTCTTTTTATTTCTCTTTATTTCTCATGACTCTATACCCCCATTCTAACCCAACTTAGAGTCAATGAGCGAGGGAGTATGTAACGACCATATTTATTTTCTTAAAAAATCACCCCAAGCTTCTTTTGTATCTTTAAAATGGGTGTCAAGGAAGTTATGCTAGTTGGTTTGCCTTTTCCGTCGATTGGTTTTTATTGGAGTTTGAAACTAGGGTTGGTACTGGAAGATATGACCAACACACTTTTCAAGGAGGAACCTGTGTAAAAGGGTGGCAATCGAGAAAATAAATTATCATACAAATCATCAAAGAACCTGTATTTGATATGATAAATATAGGTTCTTTATTTTATTTCCCGTTCTTCAGAGAAATAATGCAAAATCAACTCGACCCACTCATGCAGATTTTTTCGACCACAGTTTGATAGCTTCAATAAAATTCAAGCATTAACATTCACTTTGAGGTTTTTTCGTGAGAAACTCAGTTGAGGAATTTCTTGATTTTTTTCGGGGCGCCTTTGATAAACTATTCATGCTCTACTGTGAAAAAGTTGGCTTTGGCTTCTGTTGATGACAATCTATTACTTCGTGCATATTTCTTCAATTAGTTATTGATTTTCATCTCCCTCCATAGTTATATCTCTTCCAATGTTAACATTTATGCTTGCATATTTTTTGATGAATCAAGTCCAAAAATACTGGTAATGGAACCAATGTTGTAATCTAGGGAAAAGTATGCATGCTTATAGTAGTAAGGACATCAAGCATTCACATAGAAAAGCATATGTTGAGAATTTGTAGGGCAAGTGATTAAATCAAATTCTCTTCTTGATAATTACTTGTGAGCTTGCTTATGTATTCTCTTATTTCACTTTGTTAATCTTTCATCAAGTCAATTATCAAAGCACTTAGTCAAATGTAGAGTCAGAATAATTTTCACTTGTAACTGAAGGTAAATCTCTGATTTACCTTCCTCACTTTCTACCACCTTTAGATCATTGTCTTGAATTTGAAAAATTCTTTCCTTAGATACTTTAAACTCAGAGATGTTCTTATTGTACCCTTCTTTCACCTTCAGTCATTGTACCTTCAATCATCGTCTACCTTCCGCAAATTATACTTCAATCTGTACTGAACTTGTCCTTATATCTGCAACTTTTAGATGTTATGTAACCTCAGACATATCCACAATTCTCTTCTCCAAATGAGCCGTAGTATATATATATATATATATATATATATATATATATATATATATATATATATATATAGGAGACATATCATTCAGTAGGCCGATGACTAAATCTTGATGCCATTGTATTCCTGAGTGAGTTGGTGGAGCTTGAAGTTTATCTTCTCTGACTTTTTATGAGGTATTACTTCTCATATATTCCAAGACTGTTTGAAGGTTATTTCCACCAGATTTTGAGCTTGTCTTCCAACACTTTTGGAGGGCCGTTGTGAGCTTATTTATGAGGTCTAGATCCTTCATGACTTTGACACTTAATCCTATACATAGAAGACATGAACCTAATAGAAATCAAGAATAAGTCTATCTACATAAAATATTGCTCATGAAACCAATGAGACAAATGTACATTTTTATTATCATTGTCTTCTTCTTTTCATAATTACATAGTCATCATGAAGACCAACCTAGTTACATTTTACAACAGCATATAACTAAAGAGAAGGAGAAGAGACACAAGTAGTGGAGAACCAACATATTGTATCTCTTAAAGGCCAATTAGAACCGATACATTGATGCATAGACAAATATTTATATCATGTTGGGACAATTACAACAGTCTAACTTTCCAACCAAAATCTAAGTTAATCAGAATTTATTTATCATCTTAACAAGCTTAACAGTCGTCTTTACAATGTATTATTTCTGACTCAACTGGGCTAGTCAATTAAGTCAAATATCCCCTCCAACAGTTGCTCATATGGTTTACTTGCTTATGTGATCTACTTATGTGTTTTATTCTTTAACTAATGCATAATTCAATTAATTGGTAAAGGAAAGGAAAAAATTGTTAATCGATGATCCATCACTACAATACTGATTCACCCCCCACGATATCTGAGTATTTTCAAGCTTCCAACAACCAATTGGGATTTGAATTAGGCACCGACTGGCATGGAACTAGCCAAATGACCAAGAATATTTGTGACCACCAATTGATCCAACAACTTTGTATTCAATACAAGAAAATTATAAAGTTAAATGAGAACATTACAATCTTTTTTTCATATCCATATATATTTATTCTTTAAAATTATATTAATATTAATATCTACATAAATAAATGGGGCACACAAAAGGGAAAAAAGACAAGTATTAAGCCCCATGTTAACCCAAAAATCTCTTATTAAGCCCTAGATCTTGAGTTTTTACATTTCTATTGTTATATTGTTATATAGGCTAGAATCCCTCATGGTCCCATTTTATTATAATTGTATCCTTTTAGGAGGCCTAGTCTTAGGATCATTACATATAGTCTTGTACATTGTATTCATTGCAAAATTAGGGTTTCCCCCTGGAACATGACTACAATTACTGGTTTCTTATCATTTTTAAGGTGCAAGGATCATAACATTTAGTATAAAAGCTCATGATACTAGGGTTTTTCTACTTCAAACAAGTCGTCATGGTATTTTTGCTATTACCTTTTTTCCTCGGAATTTTTAGAAAGTGAAACTTAGAGAATGTTGAGAAGACATCTCGAGTAATATCTAGTTCAATTTCAAATCTTGGTTCACTATATTTTTGAAGACATGTTCCAAGGTAGTTAGGGTTTTTGAATGCTCCATAAATATGTCTCAAACATGTTATGATCAGAGGCTTAGTATTTAGCTCAAAAATGAAAGTGCTCATAAATACTCCAAACTAGAATGACCGAATAGAGCTCGTCGCCAGGATTTCGGCACAATTCGTTTCGTCAAAATCCAACTTCGTATGAGTAAGTTATGACTTGTTGTCCGTTTTCTCAAATAGGTAAAAAATGTGCAGAACAATGACACACTGATGACTTGGCAATCTAGATAGCATCTCAAGAATATTCAGGGAATATTCTCCAATTTTCAGCCAATGACATTGTGACAAGTGTCACAGTCCGATTCTCCAATGTTGCTTGGGAAATTGAAAATTTTCTTCCTATTCTAAGGTTGAAATTTTTATATATGGTGCATTATTCTTTTTTTCATTATGGTGGAATTTGAGCCAATGGAGAAGGGACAAGAGGAGCAGCCAGAGGTTGCCACGTTCCCTCCCCCATGGAAATGAAGGTTGGCATAGATATATTTCATAACCAAATGTCAAAGGGGCGCATATATTTTAACCAAGCTTTATTTTAAAGTTTCGGTCAACAACATTATCACCGAGGAGGGGCGGAGGTCGGGGTCGACCCCGTGACCTCCCCCGGGATAGTGTCCCAACCAATCAACACACCACGCATCATTTGTTAACTAATATGGGGTCGCACCTCTACTTAAGGTTTATGTTGTTCACCAATGGGCGGAGGAGGGGGCCAACCCCCTCGTGATAAGACTGTGACCCGGTGACTGTGTCGGAGTGCTGAGGGCCTAAGAGCGATTAGCGATAACCACAAAATTAATTAACACTTAATAAAAACTTATATATTAGTTAATGGTGTAGTTAAATTAGCGGAGTTGTTGGTTGAGTCCGCCAAATGCTCCAGTTTTAGTGGGCTTATCTGGCCAGTTTCCATATTTAGTGGAGAAATTGTAGGAGATTTTGGTTTTGCCATAACTAAGGCAATTTTCGACCAATTTTGGTTTAGGAAGAGTCATTCTTGGTATATTTTGATGTTTTGGAGCCATTGGAGTAGGTTTCAGAGGCAATAGGAGACTGTAACAAACATTTTTTCATAATTGAAGCTAATACAAAGGCCCATGCCATGGAAGCTGGACCAAGGAGATGTAGCCCAGGAGGGGTGAAATCCTTCATTAAAACCATGTGTATTTGACTTAGTTATCTGTGTTTGCTGTGTGTTTATATGTTGTTGTTTAGCATTTAGTTTCCATGCTTTTATGTTCATGAAATACACTTAATCTCATCAATTTTGTTTGATTGTCAATCATAAGCACATCTACAAACCCTTGTACAAGAAGAAAACATAAGCACTTTCATATTAAATCTGAAACTGATATTAGCACAACAATAACTAACAATAAATTTCAGATCAAGTTGGTATATGGGAAAAGGTTATTTTCTTTCTTTTCTTGAGATTGTGCAAGAAGGGTTCTAATAGTTGCAATTTTGTGATGCTTACAAGGTCGAAGTTGCAGAGAGGAGAAGGGAAGCTATTGATTTATAGTCCTGAGGTTAGGACCGAAAGGAAGAGAGCTGAGAGAGAATCATATTCACCCAAAGTTCCACTCATAGCTGCACTTGAATCACCCAATTTCTATCTCCGAAAGTTGAGATTGAAGAGCTACAAATTGCATAAGACGCTGAGTTGATTGAAAAATTACAAGAATCAAAAGTTGAGCTTGAATCCTTAGCCATTATGTCAGGTGTTGGAGAGACTCAAGGAAATTCAGAACAGGAGGATGTCAAGAGAGACTTCAATGACATTAAGAGAATGGTTAAAATCATGTTTGATGCATTCACTGTAGAAAGGGCAGGAGAAGGTTCTAAGCCTCCACATGGAGAAGGAACTTTAGATGATAAGAAGGATGAAGAGAAGAGTTCGAAGGGTAGTGGAGGAAAGCCACCTCCATTTCCACCATCCTCATCATCTTCATCATCATCATCTTCCACTTCCACCACAAAAACCACCCACACTCATTAAAAAATCGTAAAAGGAAAAGCTCCATTACTTAAGTTGGTCATCAAGTTTGAACTTCCCATGTACAATGGTGAAGTAAATGCAGAGAAGTTGGAAAATTGGATCCATTAATTGGAAGTATATTGCAGAATTCAGAATCTACAAGAGGACGACATAAATATCCAGTTGGCTTCATTGAGGCTAGAAAGAGCAACACTAATGTGGTGGGAGGAAAAGACTCAAGAGGAAATGTGAATCCATGGTAAGATATCCATTTTTTGGGTTGAATTTATTTCTTCCATTAAAAGACAGTTTTATCTGATAGCTTATATGCAAAAATAAATTATGAGTTGGCAAAAATTTAGGCAACTCAAGGGACAAATAGTTCAAGAGTATACCCAAGAGTTTAGAAAGAGGAATTTTTGTTAGGAGTAAACTTGAATTCCCAAGACACACTCTTGAAATACATTGGGGGTTTACATTCCTATTTGAAACATATTATCCTTATGTTTAACCCAAGTAACTTAGATGAGGTATGTGTGCAAGCCACACATATTGAAGCAAGGGGAAAGAACATTCAGGAAGAGGTTAGTAAGAAGAAGCCATTCAAGGGTAAGGGAAAAGAGAAGGGAGTGAAATGGAAGGGAAAGAAGAATGCAAACATCAAGAAATAAGGGGAGAAAAATACATGCAAACATTGTTCCAAAGAGGGGCATGATGAAGCCCACTGTTGGAAACTACATCCCGAACTAAGGCCTAAGAAACCAAATAACAAGGGGAAACAAAATATGGCTACCACCACACAACATGATCTTGGATATGATTTAGGAGATGACACCAAGATCGTAGCCATGGTAAACAAGGAAAAGGAAGCCATAACAAGTACTAGTTCCTCAAATAGTCACAACAACACTCCAAATGAAGACACAAGGATATAATTGTTCCATGTGAGAGTGATTTCAAATCATACAAATATTGATGCATTGTTTGATAGTGGGTCACAAGCAAACCAGATTTCAGAAGACTTGGTCAAAAAGCTTAACCCTGAAACCGTACCAATTCATAAACCTCACCCTTTGGGTTGAATAGTTAAGAATGCCAATTTATAGGTTACAAGGAAATGCATGTTTTGATTTGCTATTACTGGAAACTTTGTTGATGAAGTTGAGTTAGATGTGGTTCCATTTGACATTTCCAGGATTATCTTGGGAAGTCCATATTTGTATGACATGAAAGTGGTGTTTTATTGTCATGAGAAAAAATATCATTTTCTTAAGGATGGGGTGGAGTATACTGTGAGAGGTCATCGAAAAAAGTTTAATATTTCTTTAGTTAATGCAGGACAAATGAAGAGGCTAGTTAATGCAAGTAAAATTTTTGTGCTTCTCATGATCAAGAAAAAGGATGACGTGGACTATGAATCTTTTGAAGGATGTGATGAAAAATTAAAATCTGATTTGTTTGATGTGGTTAGTCAGCATGGCGATATGTTTCAAGAACCAAGCGGGTCACCTCCCAAGAGGGGAATTCATCATGAGATTCAGCTGCAGCAGGATGCAACAGGATGTTCCACTTCCAAACATTGGTATGTATCACATGTCAATTATGGAGAGTTTGGAAATCAAGAAGAAAATCCAAGAATTTCTAAACAAAGGTATCATACGCCCATATACTTCACCATTTTTTTCACCAACTATTTTGGTACCAAAGAAGGATGGGATTTGGTGCATGTATATAGAATTCTGTGCACTGAATAAAATCACGGTAAAGAATCAATATCCACTCCCACGCATTAATGATTTGCTAGATCGGTTAAAGTATGCAAAGTATTTCACTAAGGTAGAATTACGAAGTGGTTATCATCAAGTTAGAATAGCTGAGGAGGAAATTTGGAAAACTACATTTAAAACTAGACAAGGATTGTTTGAGTGGCTAGTTATGCCATTCGGTCTAACAAATGCTCTAGCTTCTTTCATGAGAGTTATGAATGATGTACTAAGACCATTTATAGATGAATTCATAATTGTTTACTTAGATTTTATTTTTATATTCAACGAATCAAGGGATGAACATGTCATGCATGTGAACAAGGTACTTGATGTCTTGAAAAAAGAGCAGTTACTTTTAAAGATGTAGAAGTGTGAGTTTGGCAAGACTTCTTTAGTGTATTTGGGACACATTTTTGGAGGAGGTGAGTTGAAGATAGACCCTTTCAAAGTAGAGGTCATTATGAATTGGACCAAGCTCAATACAGTTACAAAGTTAAGAAGCTTTCTTGGGGCAACACAGTATTGGAGGAAATTCATTGCTAATATTTCTTCCATTGTAGCTCTATTACATGCATTGACAAGTGTCAAGAAAGTATTCCATTGGGAGATATGCGCAAAAATAATTTGATGTTTTAAAGAAAAATATAATTTCAACACTGGTATTGGGTCTTCTGGATCTTAGACAACCATTTGAGATCCAAACAGATGCAAGTGATTACACCATTGGAGTAGTTGTCATGCAGCATGGTAAGCCTATTTCGTTTCATTCTGAAATTTTTAATGGAGCTGTGACTAACTATCCCACCTATGAAAAAGAGTTATATGCATTGGTAAAAAGTGTAAAGAAATGGAAGCATTATTTGATGGGAAAAGAGACCATTATCCATACCGACCATCAGCCATTCAATACTTACAATCATAGTCAAAGCAGCTACAAGGCAAGGCATGATAAACATCGTGTTGATCACAAATTCCAAGTTGGTGATGAAGTTTGGTTATATATCAGCAAAGAAATATTGCAAGGGGAAAGTAAAAAGCTCAAGCCAATTTGTTATGGTCCATTTAAAATTCTGGAAAATATTGGTAGTAATGCATTTAAGCTAGATTTTCCTCCTTATATGAAAATATATTCTGTCGTTAATGTTGAGAATATGAGATTGTTTGAGCCTGCTTTAATTGATTATCAAGGAGAGCATGTTTAGCTACCATCAATAGATTATTTTTCGCCAGAATATCTTGATGAAATTCAGCAAGATCTTGTACTTGATAGAAGAACCAGAACTTCAAGGAGAGGGAATGTCGAATACCTTAGAGGGGTACTCAAGGGAAAAAATCTTTCCAAGGCCAAATGGATGGAGAGTGAAAGGGTGATGGAGTTGTACCCTCACTTGCGGAACAATTGATAGTATCTTTTGGGGTCCAAAAGGCTTCTAGTAAGGAGAAATGATTAGAGGCTCAATATTTAGCTCAAAAATGCTCCAAAATAAAACGACTAGATAGAGCTCATCACCAGGATTCCTATGCAATTTGTTTCGTCAAAATTTGACTTCGTATGAGTAAGTTATGACCTGTTGTCCATTTTCTCAAACAGGTAAAAAATGTGTAGAACAATGACACACTGATGACTTGGCAGTCTAGTAAGAATCTTAGGAATATCTAGGGAATATTCTCCAATTTTCAGCCAATGACACTTTCATAAGTGTCACAGTCAGATACGCTAATGTTGCTTGAGAAATTGAAATTTTTGTTCCTATTCTAAGGTTGAAATTTTTATATATGATCCATTATTATTATTTTCATTATGGTGGAATTTGAGCCAATGGAGAAGGGACACGTGGAGCAGTTGGAGGCTGACACGTGCCCTCCCCCATGGCAATGAAGGTTAACGTAGATATATTTCATAACCAAATGTCAAAGGGGCACATACATTTTAACCAAGGTTTATATCAAAGTTCTTGTCAAAAAAATTATCACAGAGGAGGGGCAGAGGTCGGGGTCAACCCCACGACCTCTCCCAGGCTAGTGCCCCCACCAACCAACATACCATGCATCGTTTCTTAATAGCTATGGGGTCACATCTCTACTTAAGGTTTATGTTGTTCACCAATGGGCAAAGGAGGGGGCCATCCCTACGGGCTAGCCCCCTCGTGATAAGACAGTGACCCCGTGACTGTGCCGAAGCGTTGGGGACTTAAGTGCGATTAGCGCTAACCAAAAAATTAAATAACACTTAATACATGCTTATCTATCAGTTAATGATGTAGTTAAATTAGCGGCAATGTTTGCGGAGTTGGCCAAATACAGCAGACCTCCAGTTTTAGTGGGCTTATCTGGCCAGTTTCCAGATTTAGTAGTGAAATTGTAGGAAATTTTGATTTTTCCACAACTGAGGCAATTTTCGACCAATTTTGGCTCAGGAAGAGTCATTCTTGGTATATTTTGATGTTTTGGAGCCATTGGAGTAGGTTGCAGAGGAAATAAGAGACTATAAACATCATTTTTGCACAATTTAAGCTACTACAAAGGCCCATGCCATGGAAGCTGGACCAAGGAGATATAGCCCAGGAGGGGTGAACTCCTTCATCAAAACCATGTGTATTTGACTCAGTTATTTGTGTTTACTGCATGTTTATATGATGTTGTTCAAAATTTAGTTTCCATGCTTTTATGTTCATGAAATACACTTAATCTCATCAAGTTTTCTTGATTGTCAATCATAAGCACATCTAAAAAGCCTTGTACAAGAAGAAACATAAGCACATTCATATTAAATCTGAAATTGATATTAGCACAACAATAACTAACAATCCATTTCAGATCATGTTAGTTCGACATTTTCGCTGAAAATGTTTTGTGAAGTTTCAAACCATGAAATTTGGACCACATTGAGGTGAAACCTTGGTGGACATCTGGTTCAAGTCTTAGATATTGATTCACTATAATTTCTGGTATATGCTCTAAGGAAGTCCAAGTTCATGTCTGCTCCTGAAATCAGTTTCCAATAGTTCAGTTTGGCATTTTTTTTTTTGTAAGTGAAACTTGGAACATATTAAAAAGAAATATTGGGGAACTTCTGATTCAAATTTCAAAAAATATTTTTCTATACTTTTGTAGTTATACCTTGTGGAATTTAGGGTTTATGAATAGTCCTAGAATAAATGTTAAATAACTTAACTTGGTGTTTTTTATATATCTTTATGTTTGGGGCTTTATAGAATATGAAATCTCAAGGTATTTTAGGAGACATATAGAAGTACCTCAAATACAAAATTCTTAATAATATTTGAATAATTTGATACATGGAATGCTATACAATTTCTTTCATGGGAAGATGCAAAAAATAATCAAGCTATAGGAAATTTCTCTACACATGAAATAAGTTCACACCTATGGAATTGTAGAAAAGGCATATCAAAGTATTAAATAAAAAAGATCAAATATTGAATGGTTCAAATCTGAGTGTTATAATCCCAGTTTCCACTTTGTTATAGTGAGAGAAACACAAGTTCAACTTACCTGAGTTACTGGCTAGAATGCATCCCCTTTCAAATTTTCTTTTACTTATGTGGGGTTTATTCTATGTTAAAATGGTGGAATTACATAATTGAGTAATTTCTCATAAATATTTTGTCAAAATTTTATAATTATGAGATAATAATAATTTCACAATTGAGACAATTGAGAAAATTCTCATAATGGAGAAAAAGGTTTCGAGAGTTTGTCATTCCCAAGGAGATCTACTTGACCTACTTGTGTATGAGTTGGCTAGGGGTCCATTATTGTAGAAGTTTCTTATACACCTCTAGGATAATGTATCTAGACACCTAGGGCCTTGAGAAGTTAGGAAACTTCTACAATAATGGACTTGTAGCCAACTGATACACAAGTGGGTCAAGTTGATCTCCTTGGGAATGGCGAAGTCTAATTTTTTTGTTTTTTGTTTTTCTCAATTATGAGTTTTTTTTCAATTGTCTCAATTATGAAATTATTATTATCTCATAATTATAAAATTTTGACAAAATATTTGTGATAAATTACTCAATTATGTAATTCCACCATTTTAACATAAATTAAATCCCACATAAGTGAAATCAAAGGTGAAAGGGGATGCATTATAGGCAACAACTGAGGTAAGTTTAACTTAGGTTTCTATCACTATAACAGAGTTGAAAATAGGGTTATAACATAGAGATATATGAAAAAAACTTCAACCATTTTGATATTCTCCAAATGAAGATATGTAACTTACTAGTGACCTAATTTTTTATTAGAATATTTTTTTTTCTTTTTGGCGACTGAAAGTTGTAATAAAGAGGAGTGCTATTATTGTCTAGAAAGAAATTCACTACACCAATCAAATCTATTGAAGACACACCCTTGAATCATGAACAAATTGAAGACTTAGAATTTAGTTATCTAATTTAGAGAAGAGTGTTAATGAAATGGATGGTAGTATGTTGAAAAAGGTGGATTCTTCATGTGCTCAAGAAAAGCATAAAAGATAAATGGAAAAGAAGATGAATGAGAATAAGGAAGGAATAAAAAAAAGATGAATGGAAATAAGGAAGGAAAAGAAAAGAAAATGAATGAAAATAAGGAATAAATAGAAAAGAAGATGAATGAAAATAAGGAAGAAATACAAGAATCCAAGATTTTCATGGAAAATATTCTCTTGGAGAGGCTTTATAAAATGGATTTAGAGAAATCATGAACATAAGGAGAAGCAAGTTTTTTAGAATCAATCTCATGTGGGGACTATGCGATCGCAATTTAAGAGAATTTTTTTTTTAATTTCAAAACCATAATCATAAATTTTTCAATCCAAGATCCACATCATCAGGCCTTCAAGTTAGCACCTAGGAACTACTACCAAGATCCACATCTTCAGGGATTCAAGTTAGCACCTAGGAACTACTACCAAGATCCACATCATTAGGGCTTCAAGTTAGCACCTAGGAACTACTACATTTCGAAGATTGATATGAGGAAATTTTATCGAAATGAACTTATAACAAGGATATTTAGATCCAACAATACTTTGATCTACACCAAGTGGCATCCTTACAAAAGGTAAATATTGCATTCATGTTTTCAAAAATAGACCAACATGTACGGTACCAATGGATTTGTGAAATAAAAAAGGATTCTATTATATCTTGGCCCATTTCTATAGAGGAATTGATGACACATTGTGGAGATATTAAGGGTAATAAATTATTTAGTCAATTGGTAAATATTTGAAAAAAAGGTCCAGTTACAGAGCACATTCAACAATTCCAAAAGTTGAATCTCAGAGTAAAGAATATTTTAGAGGATAATTTGTTGGACCTATTTATGGGAATTTTAAAGCATAGAAAATTTTATAGGTGAAATTTCTCCCTTGGGCTAAATTTATGGGATTTAAATTTTTATTGGGCGATTTTTTTGTATCATAGTACATTATTAGAAATTGCCCCAAATTTGTTTTATAAAAAAATTAGATATGGTGGTTAGCCCACCTTATTTTAAGGAAGAAGGAAGAAAATAATTAAATTTAGTGGTTGAAATACCTTCCATTCACCCCAATTTGCATGAATATGTATTTATGATAGTTATTTCGCCCTCTCCATTTGGTGTAAAATAAGTTTCTTTCTTTCATTCACCCCTATTTCATGGTATTGAGATTAATTTGGAGAAAATGACCCACATTTTTTGGAACAAATGGTCACAAAAGAATAATTCATCTTTATTTAAAAATTCAAAAGTCTTATTTCCATGTATATTTAAAGATTCAATACTGTTCTTTCCATATTTAAAGTTGCATATGTTTAGTCAATTATATCTAGTGCACGAAGGTTGTTCACAGAGTTGTGGAATTTGAATTAAGAAGTCAACACTCAACAGTGGTACTGGGTTGTTTGCAAAGTAGTGGAATTTAAATTAAAAATTCAAGACTTGGAACACAGTGATACAGGTAACTCTATGTTTTTGTTCTACATTCCAATTCCTCTTTGTGATCTCCTTTTTCATCTTAATTTTGTTTTTCATTTTTGGGAACCATAATAATTTTTGTTTGGAAAAGTACTGGAACCATAACCATAACTTGTATTGGTAAAGAAAAAAGACAAAAATACATAACCTTCTCTTCGATGTACACACAAATCCAAGTTTATTGGAGAATTTTACATGATAACCAGGTCAAAATAAAACTAACTATAATATCATGTTCTAATACTAACAATGCAGGTGAATAACTTAAAGGAGTGAAGTCCATTTGTGTTGTAGAAACATTCACTAGAACTAAAGCGATTACTAATAATGCTTAATTTCACCATATTATAGTCTGTATGATTACCATGGAATGTAATTAATAAGGGAACATCATAAAAGGTTTTCCCATGCCCTTGAGGGTCTTACTGTACACACTCAATCATTTGCTTTATATATATACATAAGTCCAACTCTCGACTAATGAACACAGTTTTATATCATGAAAACTTGGTGATGCTAATAGTTATGTTAATTGGTTAGTAATATATTTATATTAGTAAATATATTTGGTTAGTAATAAATGGTTAAGTGGTTGGTAAATATATTTGGTTAGTAGTAAATTTTTTACTAAATATTTTTAGATTTAGATTTGTACTTTCACATACTTCATTTATTTTTACTGCATATGCTCAAATTCAAATCTTAAAACATTCATTTGCTTTAAGTATATATATATATATATATATATATATATATATATATATATATATATATATACACACACACATAAGTCTAACTCTCAACTAATAAACATAGTTTTATATCATGAAAACTTGTTGATGTTGATAGTTATGTTAATTGATTAGTAAATGTATTTAGATTAGTAAATATATTTGATTAGTAATAAATGGTTAATTGGTTAGTAATATTTTTTTTACTAAATGTATTTAGATTCATATTTGTATATTTTATAATTAATTTATTTTTCTTACTGCATACGCTCAGATTCAAATATTGAAACATCCATTTGATTTATACATAAGTCCAAGTATCCCCTAATAAACACAGATTTTATATTATGAAAACTTGGCCATGCTAATAGTTATGTTAATTGGTTTGTAAATATATTTAGATTAGTAAATATATTTGGTTAGTAATAAATGGTTAATTGGTTAGTAAATATATTTGGTTAGTAATAAATGGTTAATTGGTTAGTAAATATATTTGGTTAGTAATACATTTTTTACTAAATATATTTAGATTTTATTTCTCATTGGTTATGTTTATTTAGATTTTTCTTACTGCATGCACTCATATTCAAATCTTGAAACATTCATTTGTTTTATATATATACATAAGTCCAACTCTCGACTAATAAACACAATTTTATATTATGAAAACTTGTCCATGCTAATAGTTATGTTAATTGGTTAGTAAATATATTTAGATTAGTATATATATATATATATATATATATATATATATATATATATATATATATATATATATATATATATATATATATTTAATAATCTAAATCTATTTAATTATTTAATAAATTGTGTTTATTAGTCGAGAGTTGGACTTATGTATATATATAAAACAAATGAATGTTTCAAGATTTGAATATGAGTGCATGCAGTAAGAAAAATCTAAATAAACATAACCAATGAGAAATAAAATCTAAATATATTTAGTAAAAAATGTATATATATATATATATATATATATATATATATATATATTGGTAAGTTAGGCTAAACTATATTAATTCAAAGAGAAAATTTACGTAGGCAACGGGCTGAGATGGTGCGCAGTGCTTATCTAATCCCAGCCTTCGATGCTTTCAGAGTAGCACAGGTTTGGGGCTGCCTCTTGGGAGGAAACCATCGCTTAGATAGCATCATACAATAATTTTTTTAAAGGTGTGTCGTGACACCTGAAAAAGAAAAATGTCTATAATATGTACTGAAATAACAGAAAATAAAAAAGATCCGAGCAACCATGCATTCATGGTGTTCCTTCATAATCCTGGGAAACAGGGTCCTCCTCCTCGATATGGCATCTATACTCCTGCGCTATGGCCTCCTCCTCAACATAAGGCACGCATGACGGCTTTGTATCAGTTGTGCAGAGTATGGGTGCGACCGGTACTCAGCATTAGGAACACACATCTAGACACCCTCTGAGTCCATGATCCACACATCAGTGTCCTCCCCCGAGGCCTCCTGTACTAGGAGAGGCCCAATTTTGTGAGGAGTAGGTTGCTCTGGTTGCATGATTGTGTATTTCATGGGACCCCTTCTACCTCTTTGATTCTCCCGAGCAGGGGCGGTCTCCTCTAAGGTGTTCTCATAGCGCTAAGGTGCCTCCTTGTCATGGTTACTAGAAGAGAAGCCCTCAATGGATTCCAAACGATTGTCTTGGCATCGCTGATAGCGTCCCAAGAATGTGCCTCTTTGGCTACCCCTGATGGTATTTTGGCATTAGCGTGGAGCCATGGGAAGGTGAAACGATAGGGAGGTGGGGGCCGGTCCATGAATGGTGACTTTCTCTTCAGGGGAGCGTTCAACAGAGAAGTGAAGCAGGGATGTGCACGATTGAGAACTGTGCAATAGGGGAGCTCGCAGGAGGGGGTGCGTAGTGAGGGAGCCTGCCTCTGAATGTGCACAACGGGGTGAATCAGGCTAGGAGATATAGAGGGGGGTGCGCAGCCAGGAGGAACACCACGAGGAGCGCCTAGCCTAGAGGGGAGCAATAAGGTGGGTTTCTAGCTGCTTAGCACCAATATGGAGGTGCGCCGAAGGGATGGCGCACATCTGGTGGAACTCGCGGAGAGGCTGAGGCAACAACATAATGGTAAGGGGGGAAAAAAGGGCTCTATAGGCCAACTGGAGTAGCAAGGGGATGAAACAATGAGGTGAGACCTCGCCTTTTGAAGACCTGTGGCACAAGTGCAGATGTTGTGAATTTTTTTGACACAATCGCGAGTGCAAGTTGGTACAATTTTCATGGTGTGGCAGAAGATCAGGTACATCATGGAGCTCATGTAAATGATTACAGAGAGGAGGTTCTGCATTAGATTAGAGCTATAAGTGTAGGACTTCGTCAGGCTGTGCATGGGATGAACCGGTTTTTCTCGTGCGCATCATGCCACCCACATCCGGGGAGATTAGTAAATATATTTGATTAGTAATAAATGGTTAATTAGCTAGTAAATATATTTTCTTATAATAATTTTTTTACTAAATATATTTAGATTTAGATTTGTATCTTTTCCTACTTAATTTATTTTTCTTACTGCATACTCTCTGATTCAAATCTTGAAACATTAAGTTTACTTTATATATATACATAAGTCCAACTCTGGACTAATAAACACACTTGTATACTATGAAAACTTGTCAATGTTAATAATTGTGTTAATTGATTAGTGAATATATATAAATTAGTAAATATATTTTCCATTTGGTTAGTAATAAATGGTTAATTGGTTAGTATTATTCTTTTACTAAATATATTTAGATTTCGATTTGTATCTTCTCATACTTAATTTATTTTCCTTACTACATATGCTTTCAAATATTTAAACATCCATTTTCCTTATATATATACATAAGTCCAACTCTCGACTAATAAACATAATTTTATATTATGAAAACTTGTTCATGCTAATAGTTATGTTAATTGGTTAGTAATAAATGGTTAATTAGTTAGTAAATATATTTAGTTAGTAATAAATTGTTTACTAAATATATTTAGATTTTTACGCCGTAAGGTGTCCTTATTTGAAAACAACTTTGCTGATGTGCATCGTGTCATAATGTGAAACCCTTAGATTGGATGTTAGACGATTCAAACATTTTCAACCCTAGATGGAAAACCGAGGCAGTTTCGATCGATTATTGCAGAGAATTGGTTGAGAGGTGTTCGTTGTGGGTGCAGGAGAAAGCCAAGGGGGGAGCAGATATCTATGGCGTGACCACTGGCTTCGGTGCTTGTTCAAGCAAGAGAACCAACCAGCTGAGCGAGTTGCAAGAAGCCCTAATTCGTTGTCTCCTAGCTGGAGTGTTCACTAGGCCTTCTGCTTCTCCGGGGGAGCTCTCCCCCATAACCACTCGGTGCGCTATGTTTCTGAGAATGAGTAGCTTCATCTATGGCTGCTCGAGGATTCAATGGGAGATCATGGAAGCTCTACAGCAACTTATCAATAATCACATCACGCCCAAATGCCCCTTGCGAGGCTCTGTAAGCGCTTCAGGGGATTTAATTCCCTTGGCCTACATAGCAGGTCTGCTAATTGGGAATCCCCAAGTTAGGGCTCGAATTGGGGTTCACGGTGAAGAACAAGAAATGTCTGCACCAGAGGCTCTGGAGAAAGCAGGCCTGAAGCCCTTCAAGCTCCAGGCCAAAGAAGGCTTGGCTCTTGTCAATGGCACTTCCTTTGCCACTGCCCTCGCTGCAACCGTCATGTATGATTCCAATGTCCTGCTCTTGCTCGTGGAAATGCTCTGTGGAATGTTCTGTGAAGTGATCTTTGGGCGGGAAGAATTTGCCCATCCATTGATCCACGAGATGAATCCACACACAGGGCAGATACAGTCTGCTGCACATCTTGAATGGCTTCTCAGAGACAGCCCCTTCCAGGAGCTTTCAAGAGAGTATTACAGCATCAATTCTCTGAAAAATCCGAAACAGGACCGCTATGCTCTGCGTTCGAGTCCCCAGTGGCTAGCCCCTCTGGTGCAGGCCATAAGAGAAGCCACAGGGACGATTGAGACAGAGATCAAATCTGCTAATGACAATCCCATCATTGACCATGTGAACGGCAAGGCCCTCCATGGCACCAATTTCCAGGGCAGTGCAGTGGCATTCTACATGGATTACGTTCGTATAGCTCTGGCTAGACTGGGAAAGCTCCTCTTCGCACAGTTCACAGAGATAATGATTGAATTCTATAGCAGTGGGCTCCCGGGAAACCTTTCTCTGGGTCCTGACCTGAGCTTGGACTATGGCTTCCAGGGAATCGACATAGCCATGGCTGCTTACAGTTCTGAGCTTCAATTCCTGGCTAATCCAATCACTACCCACGTTCACAGCGCCGAGCAGCACAACCAGGACATCAATTCTCTGGCCCTGATATCTGCCAGGAAGACTGAAGAGGCTCTGGATATCTTAAAATTAATGCTGGCATCGCACTTATACGCTCTCTGCCAGGCAATAGATCTGCGACAACTGGAACAAATTCTTGTAAAAGCTGTGTTAGAAGTCATTTCAAGTGTTTCAGACGCATGCCATCTCCCTGAATCCATTAAAGAAGAGCTTATTAACGTTGCCAGGGGTATTCCAGTGTACACATATTTAGAATCCCCCTGCAACCCTTCACTCCCACTTGTCTCTGCCCTCAAACAAACATTTATTGACGCCATTCTTGCATTCCATGATATTCAAATTGTAGAGCAGATAACAGAGTTCGAATCCCACCTGAAGCAGCGCCTTGAAGAGGAGATGACAGCAATTGTGATTTCTTACGAGGAGTGCATCAACATTCACATGCAGGAAGGCTCCTGTTGCAGAACATTAATCCATGGCTCTAAATTTTTTCCTATGTATGCATTTATCCGGGAGGAACTGAACACGATAATGATGACTCCGAGGACAGAGCAGACGCCCCAGGAGGGCACCTAGAAGGTATTCGATGCAGAGGCTCTGTAAGCGCTTCAGGGGATTTAATTCCCTTGGCCTACATAGGAGGTCTGCTAATTGGGAATCCCCAAGTTAGGGCTCGAATTGGGGTTCACGGTGAAGAACAAGAAGTGTCTGCACTAGAGGCTCTGGAGAAAGCAGGCCTGAAGCCCTTCAAGCTCCAGGCCAAAGAAGGCTTGGCTCTTGTCAATGGCACTTCCTTTGCCACTGCCCTCGCTGCAACCGTCATGTATGATGCCAATGTCCTACTCTTGCTCGTGGAAATGCTCTGTGGAATGTTCTGTGAAGTCATCTTTGGGCGGGAAGAATTTGCCCATCCATTGATCCACGAGATGAAGCCACACACAGGGCAGATACAGTCTGCTGCACAAGCACAACTAACTGATTCACTATCATTATCATCATTGTTTCACTAGGTAAAGCGCTTTTTTGATTGTTGTTGATCCTGTATACAGGTGGTCTGGTATTAGAGCATAATTGTGATCTCAGCATAATTTGTAGTCGCAGGTTTCATAGCTTTTCTTAGGTAAGACGGTTGTTAAGGGAGATATGTTCATCCTCTTATAGCCGATATGATTTCAGATCTGTTGTGTATTGATTGTCGTGGTATATTTTCAATGGAAGGGTCCTCTGTCAACTTCATGCTCATATTTGATGCCATATCCTCATATACATATTTTCTGCAAGTCTTGATGTAATTTCTGAACATTTACTCGAATTGGGGTTCACGGTGAAGAACAAGAAGTGTCTGCACCAGAGGCTCTGGAGAAAGCAGGCCTGAAGCCCTTCAATCTCCAGGCCAAAGAAGGCTTGGCTCTTGTCAATGGCACTTCCTTTGCCACTGCCCTCGCTGCAACCGTCATGTATGATGCCAATGTCCTACTCTTGCTCGTGGAAATGCTCTGTGGAATGTTCTGTGAAGTCATCTTTGGGTGGGAAGAATTTGCCCATCCATTGATCCACGAGATGAAGCCACACACAGGGCAGATACAGTCTGCTGCACTTCTTGAATGGCTTCTCAGAGACAGCCCCTTCCAGGAGCTTTCAAGAGAGTATTACAGCATCAATTCTCTGAAAAAGCCAAAACAGGACCGCTATGCTCTGCGTTTGATGCCATATCCTCATATACGTATTTTCTGCAAGTCTTGATGTAATTTATGAACATTTACATGTGAATGTTGCCTGTATTTCAGAACTGTCAAGGGCTATTAATCATTATTGTTAGTGAGTTTTCTAACTTCTCTTTTTCTTCTTGGTTAAGATTTAAATCTTCTTATAATTCATGACTCCATGGCTCTTGGATAAGGAGAAAATACATTGAAACTTACCCCTCAATACATTGAATTTTCATCTCATTTGTTTGATTATATAATCTGCTGCAGAAGCCACGCCGAAGTCTGTTCTGAGAGAGATGGGTGTGAAGGGCCTTACTCTGTACCACCTGAAAAGTCATCTTCAGGTTTGTTGATGTCCATTGAAACTTAAATTTCTATACAGTAATTCCAGCAGCCATGAATTTCTATACATCTAGAACACCTTTTGCAACTTTTTTTCTTGAATTTGGCAGCAAGAATCAGTCCATAGCCAGATCACCAATTTTCCATGGTATCCCCAAAACTCATAATTGCACCTATTTCAGCAACCTGACACTGTCTCATGTGCTGATTGATTGTTGCAGAAATACAGTCTTGGGAAGCAGCCCCACAGAGAAGTCAGCGTCGACATAAGCAATGATGGTTAGTAGATTTCTAAATTGGAATTTTAAAATCATTGAAAAAATGTCTGGTAGTCACAGGATGCTTCCAATTATCATTGTTGGAATTTACATAGCTTCACCTATCCATATGCTCAAATAAGAGAGCCTCATCCCATCCCCATCCTCAAATTACATAATTTCATCTCCTACCCTCACCTTTCACACCCCAATGATAATAGGAATGGTTGAGATTTTTAGCTCAAAAAAGAACCTATTGAAGTACCTCTACATAGAAAATTATATTACCCTGAATTTTTACAAGCTCCCTGGGACATTTGTAAGGACTTGTCTGAAACTATCTGTCTCACTTTAGTGGTTAGTAACCTCACTTCCTTTCCCTGGGTCCTCCTTGGTCCTTGGTCAAGCATCTAAATACCCTCATGGATCAGGGCCCCATAGAGAATGCTTCCACCTCACCAGGGAATGGAGAAGCCTAGTTCTACAAGTCATCCTTGTAGTGGCACCATGACCCTACCTAAGATGACACCTCCTACCCTTCTCCCACTCCCACCCTTCTCCCACCCTCAACTCCATCCCCACCCCTCCCATTCTAAGAGAGTTCTGCTCATTATTACAATTTTTTTTCAGGAGGAAATTCTGATGGTGGACACTGCCTAAGCAGGATGGCCCGGGATAGCAGCATCGCACCAAATCATAAGGAGTAAGTATAATAAGAAATATGCAGAAGAAAAATGGGCTAGAAACTCAAATATTTCCTTTGGTTTTGAACTGATTTTCTGATTATCATTATGTTTACAGAGCAATGCAGATTTCTGATGCTCTGAGAGCTCAGATAGAAGTTCAGAGAAGACTCCATGACCAGCTAGAGGTATGACGTTTTTTTTCTGAAATTATGCAAATCGACGAACATAATATCTCTCCCCTGTTTCAATTACCTGATGACTGAATGGAATCTATCTCTTGTAAATGTTAATGTAGGTTCAAAGGCGCTTGCAGTTGAGAATAGAGGCGCAGGGAAAATATTTGCAGAGCATATTAGAGAAAGCACAACAGACATTGGCATCAGAAACATCGACATCAACAGGCCTTGAAGCCACAAGAGCCAAGCTTGCATATTTGGCCTCCAAGCTTCCTACAAACATCGTGAAGCCAAATTACTCTCCAGTGAAAGTGGCTCCATTGATGAACATTCATAGACAAGATCATGGGAATCTAGAGGTCAAGCCCCACCTTAGAGATCGTTGCTCTCAAAATCAGTTTGAAGTCCATGGCATGGAGCAGAGTTTGAATGAATCCGAGAGTCAAATTGAGAAGAAAAGGTGTAGAAAACGTTTCCATGAGAGTAACGGAGGGAATTCCCCTACCAAAATGCGAGAATTGAGCCTTAATGCCTCTGCTTGTAAAACATAAGAAGAACAAGAAGAAGAGGAAGATCTCATAAAGCCCACTACTGTTGAAAGGCTTGCTGCAACTAGAGCATTAGTGGATGAGAGAATGGCCATGCTTGTACTGTCTAATGGCCTCTCTTTAATCCAGGCTGATCATGAACCAGGACTGTACCATCCTCATTCCATGTTGGGCAATTGTCGGAAGGTGGCAGAAGGATTGGACTTGAACAGGAAAGGGGAGGGATCAGTTCCCCAGCAGGGAAGAGAGCTGGATCTCAATGCATATGGATGGGGCAGATGAAGCATCTCAATCTCAAATCAGTTGTTTGTCATGCTATTTTTGTAGATTTTGGTCTTATCCCATAACCAATCTATCTATATATATTGACCTCTTGTATGGTATGGGATATCTAGGTTGGTATCAAGCACACCCATCTATTTGAGATATGTGATCAGATAATGTTTTGGAAGCTGCTTAGCTACCTGTATATTTTAATACATCCTGTAATTCGACCATTATACCTATATATCTGGGTTTTCCATGCTTAATTGGTACTTCAAAATGTTAAAAGACTGAATCTCAGACAAACTTCAAAATTTAATATAAATTCTTAACAAATATTTTATATGTTGAAGTTTTCAGTTTTTTTTTTTTTTTTTTTTAAGTAACAGAGATTTCCTTCTCAAACTTGGGATGTTGTTTTGGTTCTTGTTCCTTTCTCTTTGGTTGACTGATCTCGGTTATAAGTGAGGGCTGATATAATAATTACAGTGGTCTGATAAATACATTTGTTGTGAACTGATCTCTTTCTAACAATGACATTTTTGAAGTTTGATACGTTGTTACTAGGTTAGTTATTTGCAGCAGCTCTTGATTCCTTGCATCTGGTAATCGATCTCGACTTAAGTAGGATGACATAAATTAATTACTATAAACCGATCTCGTTTGATAGTGGACTGATATGAGTTAGCAGTAGTATCTTTAAGGTCTTATTTGAAATCTCTGAAGTTCTCCATTGGTAGATCATTGTGCGAAACTTTGGCATTATGGACAGCTAAAAGCAGTAGATGAGTTTTGGTTTGATTCTCCTCTTGTAATCTTGTCAAGGTATGAAGGATAGCCTTTTGTCTCTTAGCTAGCTACTAACATATATCATTCTCTGTTAAGCTCTTGTCGCATTTGCCTCATTTAAAATCATTGTTAATCTCTGTGCTTGCATAGGCTTGAAATTGCTCTTGTTGATAATTAACATCTCTATAAGCGGAAAATAATCATAATGAGCACAACTAACTGATTCGCTATCATTATCATCATTGTTTCACTGGGTAAAGCACTTGTTTGATTGTTGTTGATCCTGTATACAGGTGGTCTGGTATTAGAGCATAATTGTGGTCTCAGCGTAATTTGTAGTCGCAGGTTTCATGTTGTTTTACTCATTGCTTCAGTTTTGAGTAGTGCCTATTAAAGGAACAATTTCATTTCATTGCAATTGTTCATTTCTCTGCCCATATTTTTTTTGTCCTTTACACTAACTCTTGTCTGGCAGCCATTGTTTATATTATGACTTGATACATTAATCATTATTTGTGCAAGCATTTTAAATTCGCCTGGGCATCTAAGGCACTGGTCTCATTGATTCATCTTAAAATATCTTTTGATCTACTTAAATCTATCTTGTCATGCCCAACAATCTAGCTTGCCTGTAAGTTGCTAAGAAAAGTAGTTGTATAACAATCTAGCTTGCCTGTAACCTGTAACTTGCTAAGGTAAGTAGTTGTATCTCCTAGAACTTGTTGCTTCAACAACTTTCCCTCTCCATCTACCTTCAGGGACTAACCCCTAGCCTGCCTAGAAGAACGGAGTGGGTTAGGGTCTACCCCTTAGCCTGCCTAGAAGAACTGAGTGGGCAGGGATCAGAGTGACAGCCCCTGCCCTGACTCATTGTTGCTTTTAGGACATCCCCTGCCTTGCCCTGACTCGTTGTTGCTTTTAGGTGTACAAATTGGGCCACAAGAGAATGTTTTTATTTGAGAGAACACAATTTATATCTATTTTTGACAATCAATATCTTAATTTCTCTGTTTAACATCAAATTAATTACAATTGATTTCTTTCTAGCTTCTTCCTTACCACGTTTCCTTTGCAACATTAGGTGCGATTGCTAGTTGTATCTTCTCATACTTAATTTACTTTTCTTACTACTCAAATTCAAATCTTGAAACATTCATTTGCTTTATATATATACATAAGTCCAACTCTTGACTAATAAACATAGTTTTAGATTATGCAAACTTGTTGATGCTAATAGTTATATTAATTGGTTAGTAAATATATTTAGATTAGCAAATATGTTTGGTTAGTAATAAATGGTTAATTGGTTAGTAATAAATTTTTTAATATATATATATATATATATATATATATATATATATATATATATATATATATATATATATATATATATAGATTTAGATTTGTATCTTATCATACTTAATTTATTTTTCTTATTGCATATGCTCATATTCGAATCTTGAAACATTCATTTGCTTTATATATGTACATAAGTCTAACTCTTGACTAATAAACACAGTTTTATATTATGAAAACTTGTCGATGCTAATAGTTATGTTAATTGGTTAGTAAAAATATTTAGATTAGTAAATATATTTGGTTAGTAATAAATAGTTGATTTGTTAGTAAATATATTTGGTTAGTAATAAATTTTTTACTAAATATATTTTGATTTACACATGTATCTTCTCATACTTAATTTAGATTTAGATTTATTTAGTTCAACATCACACACCTTTGGGGGTACCTCTCCAACTAGTTTCCCCTTGGGATGTAATAAGACCTTTGTGGTAGTGTGCCTCTTCAACTAGTTTCCCCTTAGGATGTAATAAAAGACCTTTGTGGTAAAAAATGACAAAAACATGCAAAAATATTTTTTATAGTGTATAATAAGAACCTATAGCAACATTGCCCATGAGTTTTTATTTTCCCAAACTTGGAAAATTAGTATATTATAGTTTAACTAAATATTTTTATTATTACTATAGATGTTTCTATATGTTATCAAGGAATCATAATTATTTTATAAATTTTTCTATTTTTTTAGAATATTAGCTAATAATTTGAAATAATTTATAACCTCGTGAAAAATTTGCCAAGATTTAACAAAATTTTACAATTTAGTGAAATATTCGCCAAAAAATTATATATGTATATTATATTATTGAAAAAATAGCCTATATGTTTTTCTATATGCCACAGGGATTCATCCATCTATTATACATATAAATTTTGGGAGGGGGTGGGGGTTCTTAAATTTTCCCCTTCTTTAAAGGAAACCATCCAACATGAGGTATGTCTTTGAAACTAAATTGCTAGAGCATGCTTTTAGTCAAGCAAGGAAAGTTTAAAGTAAAAATATGGCCACTAGAAAATTGATCCCTAATAATTATAGAGACAAACACACACCCTTTCCTAAACTGATAAGGTTGATTCCTCAAAAAATAGATGAAAGAAGAACAAAGGAATATATTTCAATTGTAACAAAAAGTATAATAAAGGGCATAAATATAGTGAGAATAAATTAGTCTACTTAGACTATGAAGCTGAAGAAGATCAAGAAGTGAAACTTCACAAGATCTAGAGATAGAAGAGACTACTCCAACAATCTCTTGTCATGCATTGAATGACATCAATACTCTAGAAATATTTAACATAGAATGATATATCAAAAAGAAAAACATAACAATATTTATTACAAAATGGAAAAACTTCTTGATTGCTTTGTATAACTAGCACCATAATTTCAAGTGATGATTACAAATGAAGGTACCATAAATTATTCGGTTACAATCATTGGGGATAGTGGCCCTTAATTTTCAAGAAATTTTCATAATATTTTTCTCAGAAGGAATGGAAATTAAGCTTAAAGGTATTGAAGGGGGACACAGTAAAGTGATAAGCTATAATTGCTGACAAAAATTGCTAAAAAAGGGATATCAAGGTGTAGTTGCACAATTGTCTTCATTAGATGTTTAAACATATCTATCCTCTGCTCTAGTGGATCTGCAAAATGTTATCAAAGATCATGTTAAGGTATTTGGAGAAATTCCTAAGGGTCTTTGTGAAAACCTAGTGAATTTCCTATTATTGTAAATATTATCTCTACTTGTCAAATTAAAATCACTAAGAAATTGGGACACATATTCCAGAGTTTAGGGAAGGAGATTTTCTTGAGGATACCTAGTTGATATTAATGACCGATGGTGTGCTTTAATGAACTGGTTGCATAATAAATTCAACTAGGAAAATGAATGGTTGGGAACCAAGCCTTAAAGTGGTGTCATTTATAGTGATTTTGTTTATTTTTATGCTCCTATTGATAGGCCAAACTACTCCCTTTTATTTTGGAAAAATAAATGGGGCCCTCTTATATTTGCTTGTCAATTTTTAGTATATGAGTTTAATTTCATTTAATTGCAATGATTTTTTCATTTACATATTCTATTTATGAAATAATATTCCTTTGGTTACCTTATTGAGTGTCTCTATCTATTACACTTACTTTCAAGTTTATCTCGTCAATTTGTCCCTTATATATCACTAATTCAGAAGTATTGTTTCTTTCACTTGTTTAAACGAATTATTCAAGGCCTATCATTTATCTAGCTTATGAATGTTAGAGTGAAAGGAGGGCCACTACAAAATCATAGATTTTGTAGCAGCCCTTCCTTATTCAATTTGGTAAATCCTTTCCCTAACTCTTTGTATCTTATCCCAAACACTGTTGTTTAGCTTTGTAATATATGTGCATAATTATAGTAAATATCTACAGGCGCTATATTATGGTTTTAAATGAATGAAAATTGATTTAAATTATTTGTTAAAAGATTGAACAGTTGAAGAATGTAACTAGTGTTGATCTTCATAATTGTATTTGAGTCATGATGTAATGTATTTTTCGGATGAATTCCACATAATTGTTAGGAAAATATGGCTCAAGTGTCTTGATGGCGGAGCTCGAAACCGTAATGAAGATGGTGGTGATGGCTTTGAAAACCTGCGATGAAAGGAACATGGGCATTTGACTGCCAAGGGAGGGGATAGGAACTAGGAAAAGCGGTGATGGGGTGCATGCAGTATGGGTGATCGCGTCTGGTCAACATTATATAAGGAGGTGTCTATCATTGTAACCCATCTGTGTTGGCAGGTGGTAGCACGCGGGAACAATGAATTTCTCGGCACCCTATGGCACATTTTGTTGAACTTCGTTCACGGAGGAGGAACTAATTGACTACTCAAACTTGATGGATGCATCTCAAACTTGGATAGATTATACACCTTAGCAGCCAGCCAGGAAAATACCGAAGACCCTCTAGGAACCGTATGACCAAATAAAAAAATTTATAACCACAATGGAGGAATGTACAACCTCACACAGTGCATTAGGGTTCACAATACTATCCCCTATAGTTTCGCCGGGTATTAACTTCATTCCACCAGAAAACCGGAAACATCAGACATATGTGTTTCTCTCCCGATCAGAACTGCGATTATGGGAACTCGAAAAAAATACATACCTTCCCGCTAGACCTGGAATTACATCCATGGTGGAAAAGGATTACATCAAACTTGAATTAGTCACACTCAAGTTTGAAAACCTATGGTTGCATATACCAGGAGCCACCATTAACGAACCCAGGACATCTCGCCCACTGCCCACTGTTAGAAACTCCAGATGTTTTGAAGGTATATCCCAATAGATACCTTCACAAGATGAGACTAGGGTTTCTGATTCAGACGAAACCCAACCTGAGGAAACTGAGCAAACATAGGAAAAACAACCCCAGAGACCAGGCAGTAAAAAAAATAACTTTACAAATGTAAGGGAGGGATGTCTATTAGTATTCGGCAAAGGTATCAGCATGGCTCAGGCAGCAGAAACTGAGAGTATAATGGTTGTCGGTAGGGTTAGAGGCCGAAATTAATCCACTACCAGGCTAAAGCGATGGACGATGGAAATTTTGAGACATCTCCTTGAAAAACTTTCGATGGTCCTCACAATGACTCGCGGGTGGTTTTCCCTTATTTTCCCACACCCCGAATATGCAAACTGGGTACTCTCAAAGTTATGGCACATAGAGATGACCTCGGTTCTGATTAAATGTTGGATGCCTCTCTTCGATCCAGATAAAGAGAAATTAGGGGTAGGGCCTATTTTGGTTAGAATACCAGGATTCCCCCTTCAATTTTGGTCGGAGAACATCTTCAGGTACATTGGGAACGATTTGGGGATACACCTGGATCATGACAGATCATACATTGAATCTGGAAATATTGCAATAGCAAGAATATTGGTTCACCTGGACACCAGAGATGGACTGGTGGAAAGTCTCTGCTTACCATATCAGGAGTACATCAGATGGAAAATTATGGATTACAAGGGGGCACCATTTCGCTGCAGAAGATGCCGTGAAGTTGGTCATTTATATAAGGATTGCCCGCTGATAATAACTGCAAACAAGGTGTATACCAAGGCACAAGGGACCACAGGTACCTGTTGAAGCCTCAAAATTCCGTTGCAACAACATGGGGGAAAACCACCTTGTCCGGACCGTAGAGCAAGTCCTTTTCCGTTTGGTGTAGTGGCTCCGAATGGGGATAAAGGGACCAATTTCCCAATAAGGATGATGAGGGTGTGTTTGTTTATAACATGAAAATGGAAAAATGATTTAATCTATCATATGCGTTAACTAAATATCTATTATACTATACACCCAGGAGTAGTCATTCTTCAATGCAATCTAGAAAGATATCTTTCAACAATTGGTAATGAAGATTATTCAAAAGTTGAAAGAGATGAAAATTATGTAAAAATAATTCTTTTGACAAAATAGTTTAATCAAAACAATTGTGAAATATATATCACATTCATAAGTTTGATCATATATGAGATAAGTAGCCATAAACAAATATCAGTACACAAGTGCATTTAACATTACTTATGAAAACAACTTTCATATATAATACAGATAAAAGATGGCTTTCAATTCAAGAAGTAAAACTTAATATAATGTGTAGAAATACCATATATACGAGGTTATACTCATTCAAACAGACAATAGTATTCTGCTCCTCTTCATGTTAAAGCAATTCAATGAGTACAAAAGTGCAACTTCAGTTAAATAGCTTCAATATCAAAAGAAAACAAACTTTGTTCCATTAATTCATCAAGGCAATCACAAACATATAGAGGTGCATTCCTTTGCAAATGTTTTTGACAAATTTCTGGACCCTTCTCTAAATATATGATAAGGGTATAAATACTAAACTAAATATGTCAAAAATAGATTATTACATAGAAATTTGAGGAGGTATCAAACAACCTTCCACGTAATGAGTAAACTTAAACTACAATATAGAAATAAAAATAACAATATGCTTAGGTGGGTTGATCTTCTTTTCCCATTTGATCTCTGAGGTGGAAAATATCTACCATCGGCTTTAGCTGATTTGGCTGTGTAATCCCGGACCTGACCTGGCCTTTAAACACAGAATTTGAAAGTGTTGGCAACGATTTCTTAGTAGAATTAGTTAATGATTGTAGAGTCAGGCACTGATGATGTGGTTTGATAAAAAAATTCCAGTAATTTTCTTTATCTAACTTAGTTATCTTTTTAATAGCTTTTGCCTATGTCTTTGCACTTTCTTTCCACTGTGCTTCTAGTAGTTTAAGCTCTGGGAGCACTTCGGATGTAGATTCTAACAGAATTGATGATTTCATTTGTCAGATTTGCTGCATTTGATGTTGCCTTCTCTCCCTGTCTTAATTGCATTTCCCAATATTTAAGTACAATATATTTTTTAAACTTATCAATTTTGGGGAGATTGGCTTTATTTCCTGTATCAGACTCTTACCATTGGATGAACTCAGAAATTTTCTTTTGAACCTTTTCACGTTCCAGCCTCCTGTTAGCCACCTGTTGAATCAAAATCTTGCTTGTATCACAATATGAACTGTTATCTGAAATTTGGTGACAAAAGGTTTCTTGTGCTGCTTCAATTTTACATTCCATTCAAGTGCCTCTTTTACAAATTGCTCTGTTTGAGGTCAAATTTTCAGCTTATCCACCATTGCTTCTATCTGCGTTTCCTTTTCTGAAATTTGTACTTGGTGCTGCAACTTTAATCTTTCAAAGTCCTTTTTTAATTGTTACATTTTCATCTCAATTTTCTTATTAACATTAATCTTTTTCTGTTCTAGTAGTCTTTCCAACTCTTGAACTTTATCTTCCTTTTGTTTGAGAAGAAGTTTCACTTCTTATGCTTTATCAATTGTATCAATTTCATATGCACCAGAAAACTATGACAATTTAGTAAGATGTTAAGTAGGATTGGCAAAAGAGTCCTTCCAGACAACATCTACTGATTCATTTTCTAGAGCAGTCATTGTTTCTTCAATTCTTCTTCTCTTTCTTCTCTTGACTACAACTTTGTGACTTGGGCTGTAGAAAAAATCTAATGGAGATATTTCCTCAATTTTCAAAATGATTTCTTGTGTTGGGTAGGCCGGGATGATCTCTTGTTCCTGAATCTCTAGTACCCGTTGTAGTGGCACTGCAATCTCTACTATATTATGGGTCTGCTTAGGAGTTTGGAAACTTGTCGATTCTTCAGCATTAGGCTTTGGTGGTGGCGGTGTCTCCAATGCTTTAGTAAACTTTGTCCATTTTGTATTTAAATCCTTTACTTGAGGTTTAACTGTCAGCTCAGGTGTAGTCCGAACATATTGAACTTCTTTTGAAGATGATTCAACTCCACAAGTTTCTTCCTCAATTTTCATATCAATTCCTTTAATTACTTTTTCAATTATCTTCTTAGGGCTTTCATTTTTTCTCTTAGATTCATTATCAGAATGATCTGAGCTCTTAGACTGATGTTGAGAGTGCTCTGAATCTCGAATTGAATTTTCTTGAGACTCATCTTCTGACATGTATTTAGCTTCATCGTCTAAACTGATGCTTGGAGTTGGTCTTCTAACATCTTCCATTTGTAGTAAGTCCAATGGGACTGTTTCTAGCCTCTTATTTATATATTAATGAAAAGCCTTAAGATCTACCACACTGCGCTTATTTTATGCAGTTTTTAACACATCTTCAAACTTCTCTACACCTTCAAATAAATCATCAAACATATCTTTTTCATTCATGAACGGTCTGAGTTTAAGACTAGTGGTAAACTTCTAGACTTCATCATTTGGATCATATTGTCTTCCTGGAATTAAAGCCAGATTCAATGAAGTAATATTTGGAATTTCTTTAGCTTCATGACCTAAGTCAAAAAGGGAAAAAGTGCCGCACTGTACTGGGAAGGTAGCCCAAATAGCTTTCTTGGAATCTCTAAGTTTCTTGGTTATACCGCTTACAAGAGTTTGGTATGATGTTTATCTTATCAAAAGTTTATCTGGGATGTAGTATGGTAGGACATGAGGAGAATACAGACTCCCAAAAACTCTAATATAAGTAAAATTTTCCTCACCAAACCATTAGGCTACAGGTAAAATATCAGCATTGGCTTCCTTAGAAATTCGGGGTATTCTCTCATTAAAAATAATTTGATAAATGGGTAACATAACTCCATGACACATTTTGTAAAAATTTAAATGAAACTCAGACTCCCAAAGGGATCTATGATAAATTTGAATCGGGTTAGGCTCTTGGCTTGTCCACTTCCAACCCATAATAGGAAACATTGAGCAGAAACATATGGCATCCATGATATATGCGCACATATAGAAAGGGGGAATTCCTAGTGGAAAAGACTCTATTGGTTCTGAAATCCATTATGGTTTTGGCCAAGTTATCAGATAAAATATTTTCCCAATTCATGATAGTGGAATTGGCGACTGCACTAATTAAAGGAACCCACTCAATGGAGAATTTAGTGGTATCGGGTCTAGCAAACAGTCTACACAACATTCCTTCTACATAACAATTAGGGTGATGGCAATTGTGCAATGGTGTACATACCAAGTTTATCTCGCTTTATCTTGACCTGATCTTCCTTCCATCCTTTTATCACCTTCATTAAGTCTGAATTATTTCTTCAAAAGTTTTCCAAGAAAGCTTTGTCATAAATCTTTTGTGGCAAAGGCAAATGATACATTATTCACAAATCCTCAGTGGTGAATGAACCTATGTTCTCTAGCTTGGAATTATTGAATGTCCTGTCTGCAATTTTGAGGTTATAAATTACCCACATTACCATGTTAGTGTATGGTAAGATCTTCGACCTTACCTCTATCCTATGGGGAAATTAACATGCAACTTCAAAGTAAGACAGTTCTGATGAAATTGCCTCATCTGTTGTTATTGTTTTCTTTAGTTCTCTTGGTTGTTCTTCTTCAAAAAGGTTGTACATGGTTTCCCATGAAGAACTCCCATTTTCCTTATTTCACATTGTGTCTGAGAATAATGGAGGCATGTCTGTAGTCTCAGAAATAAAATCCTGGTAAACTGATTTTCCTTTCTTTGTCATTCTAGTTGATATTGCTTCCTTAGGTAGTTTCTTGAATTCAAGCGAAATGAGTAAATTCATATCTTAGATGAGGAGAGAAAAGGACAGAGAATAGATTTAAATCAACTTAAATCATAATCTCGCTCTTTAAATTTAAAACACACTTCAAGTAAGATATCAATATTTTGAACCCTGTACCCATTGAATGTCGTTAATAACCCTTAACTCGTTTATCAAATCTCTTACATGCCTTACACAATATTTCTAATCCAACAATCTAATTCGTTAGATCTTATAACAGATCAATTGAATAAGGATCTGTTCAAGTGCTTGAATGATAAATGTTATAGCACAAATCACAACTTTTAGCATATATAAATAGTATATGTTTTCACCGTTGGTGAACTTGCGAAATGTGATCTATGCAAATCGCAAATCGCAATTTATTACGGTGGATATAACTTTCTATTTGGTTAATCATTGTGGAACGCGATATGCACTAAAGGCTTAAAGTATTGTGCTTTATCAATTTTATGGATAAATTTCGTTGTTAGTTTATTATCTCATTGAGTTTGACTTATCCCAATTTGTTTTGAAATGTTATAATTTTTTTTTTTAAAGGAGGCACGACATGATTTATAATTGAAAGATTTTTTAAGATTTTTTAACGGGGACTTTGTATAATTCAAAAAGGTTGAAGTGCTTTATCACAATTCACAAATTTTATATGTGTTTTAACTTTGTTTGGCTTTTAAACTTTGCGATTTTGCTAAGCGCAATGAAATGAAAACGGAAAGAAAAAATCTTTATTCCTAAAGTTTAAGACTTAACACTAAAACGAAAAAATGCTTCATAAATTCTATTTATTTTTTAAAGGGTCCCCATTTATTTTAATAATAAATGGGGGGCATTGTATATTACAACAATTGGCCATTCACTTGGGAGAACAAGTTATCTTTGATTAGTTTTTTGAAATTTCTAAAACTTTTCAAAATAAAAATAGTTGCAGGAATGAATTTCAATACAAATAATATTTCACTAAGCAATAAAATCTCACTTGATCATAATCCATAATATTTCCTCTTTAAAAATGAAAATATGAGCATCTATATCAGCCTTTACTAAGTTCAAAAACATGAAGCAAGTGGCTCCTTTAGATTTGATTTATAAATATATACTCATTTATCATAGGTAGAGCCTATGAACTAGTAGGTACTTTTAGCCTTTGGTAGGGTTACTTTTTACCCAGTAATGATTCATTGTCCCATCTAGATTTTATTACAATCTTCGAAAAATAAGTTCAATTTTATATACTTTATCTCTTTTGGAACTTTTTTCTTTTCTTTTTGTAGATATTTACTATGTATTTTTTATCACTTAAAATCCATTTTCATGGCTTGGTAACCAAATATTGACAATGCCATTCACTGGTTGTAAATAAACTGATCAAGCTGGCTCTTGATGAGACCCCTTTTCTTTTAATATAATCTCAAGTCATTACCCTGTTTTGGTAGGCAGTATTGGTAATGCTAGTTTAATTATTTTCCTATGAACATGGTAAACAAGATCGTGTTGAGACTTATTATCTTCTAAGCTTTAGCATATTTTTTGAATTACTTTTCGAAAATTGACAAGTTTGCCGGAGGGGGTGAATCATTGGTCCTTTTGAGGATTCTGGATGATAATTTAAGAGTTCTAAGATTTCTTATCTGTAAAAGAGTATTTATTGTGTTAAATATTCTTTTCTTGACTGATAGTGGAGTAAGCATACTTTATAAAAGTGATATTTTTACCAAAGAATAAATAACTTCAGTGAAATTAAAATTTTCAGCGAAATAAAATCTATTTGAGATTCAAATTTTCCAATTGTTTCCTTAACAATTCTTATTTCTAGAAGTGATAAATCAAAAATATTCTCTGAGATTTTCATTTGAAAAGCCAAAATAAATACCATTCAACTTTTATTTTCCTAAGAAAAGAAAATACAATAATATATAGGGAATAGAAGGGGTTACCTCCTATGGAAAATATTTCTTTAAAATTTTCCCATTAATAGGCAAAGAATCTCTTTTGCCTGATAGATCTTGCAATAAAAACATTGATGGACCTATTTCTTCTATGATTTGAAATGGTCCAAGCCACAGTCTTTGGAATTTGGTATGTTTACCTTTTTCCTCATGTGCCTTATCCTATTTTAGGACTAGATCACCAATTTGGATTGTTTTTGGAGTGACGAAAGTTGTATCAAATGAAGCTTTAACCAATTCTTGATGATGTGCATGAGTGACTTTAGCTTTTTCTCTTTCCTCTTCAAGTTTAAGGATTTGGAATTGTCTTACTTGCAAATAAGAAGAAGATGATTCATCAATAAATTGGACAAGGGCAAGAGAAGTAATAACTACATTAGTAGGAAGAACAACTTCTTTCCCATAAACAAGATTAAATGGAGAAGTGTCAATGGAGGCCTTTTGAGTTATTCGATCTGCCCAAAGAGAAAATGTTAATGATTTGTGCCAATTTATTTGATTCCGATCAACAATTATTTTAATGATTCTAATAAAGTTTTTATTTGTTGATTCTGCTAAACCATTTACCTGAGGATAATAGTTAGAAGAATATTTGAGTTTAAAACCTATTTTAATAGAAAATTCTATCATAGCAGCTCCTGAGAAATAAGATACGTTGTCAAACATCAAAGTAGTGGGTAAACCAAATCTAGTTATGATAAACTAATCAATGAACTCAATAATATTCTCAAATTTGACTACTTTTAGTGGAATTGCTTCTACCCATTTAGTAAAATAATCGGTAGTTGTGAGGATGTATTTATGTTGTTTGGAAAAGTTAGGAACGATCTCACCAATCATATCTAATCCCCATTGCTCAAATGGTTGTTCGATATTAACTGGTTGTAAGGGAAAAGCTGGTTTCCTTTGTCTTCCAGATGCACTTTGACAGAATTTTCATTTCCTTGCATAATCATGGGCATGTTTGAAAAGTGTTGTCCAATAGTAACTTGCATCAAGGATTTTATGTGTTGTTGTATTTCCTCCAAAATGTCCTCTTGTTGGTCCATCGTGGAGTTTCTTCAAAACTTTCTCTGCTTCAGTTTTATCTAAGCATCTTAATAACATGGAATCAAAGTTTCTTCTAAAAAATACATTATTAACCATTTAATATTTCTTATCTTTTAATCTTAAAGCATGGTTTGTTTTATAACTGAGCTGCGTGGGGGCATATCCATTTTTCAAATAAAACTTAAGATCGACATATTGAGACTGAGAATCATTGAGGTTTACCTCTGAAACTTGTACATCATTACCTGGATCTGCTTCTGATGATAATGAGATGCTCCTGTTAGCATTCTGTGAAAACCTTGACCTCTAACAATTTTATAAGGTCTAATTTCTACATCATATTCTTGTAAATAAGTTACCCAGTTAGCCCTTTTCTCTCCTACTTCTCTTTGCATCAATAATTTCCTTACAACAGAGAGTGGAACTATTATCTTGGTGTGAGTTTTGAGGAGAAATGGCCTAAAATGCTTTATGGATTTGAAGACAGCAAATGCGTGTTTCTCAACAGATGAATAGTTTAGTTCTGTAACTTGCAAATCGGAACTGAAAAATGATATTGGCGCTTCAATTTGTTGGTCATTGAGTTGTGTCAGAATGGCAGCATAAGATGTATCTGATGAGAATGTAAATAAAGTGAAAGGATTAAGAAAATTGGGAGTAGTCAAGAATGGAGCATTGATAATAGATTGTTTGATTAAATCAAATGCTTCCCTTTCATTATGTCCCCACTTGAAGACTGGATTTTTCCTAATCATTGTTTGTAAAGGTAAAACTATCTGTGAAAATTCAGGGATAAATCTCTTTACAAAATTTATCTGTCCAAGAAATGACTGCCTGATTTTCTTATTATGAGGGAAAGGAATCCTTTTAATTTCTTCAATTCTTTCAGGATCGATATAAATACCCTTTTTGGACACAATGAATCTTAAATTTTTTCCTTCATCTAAAGAAAAATAGGACTTCTTCGGGTTAAGTGAGATCCCATACTTTTTACATCACTCAAAGACTTGTTTGAGGTCATTTGCATGGTTGGATGTTTGTCTAGAAAAGACTGTGATGTCATCTAGATAAATAACCATTGATTTGTTAATGAGTCCTCTAAAAGTTGTGTCCATGGCTCTTTGGAAAGTGGCACCTACATTGATTAATTTGAATGGAATCTTTTGATAGGCATAAGTACCCCACTTAGTCCTGAACGTGGTCGTTAATCTGTAATATCCCAAATTGGGACTGCTCAGCAAGGCATGCCTGAAAAACAAATTTTTCAAGAATGTATGCAACAAAAATGAAGATAAGCCCTTGGATCCCTTGTATATGATAATCTAAGACCCAAATCCAAGAGGAAATCAGAAACCAATCAAACTAGGTGAGGTAAACAGGCCTCCCACACCTAGTATGGCTTGAAAAATGCCCAAGGAAGGGACTGCAACAATATGTAAACACAATTTTGGAATAGAAGCAAGCTATTAACTCATAAAATGTGTTAAGAAACACATAGCCATCATTTAATGTTATATCAACAACTGATTGTACCTTTTATGATGTCTACAAGTGGGGAAAAGCAGCAATATTAGCCCCAGAAACGTTATTTTCAGAATATTAAGTTATAACAGGGGAAAATAATGGTTGGATCCCTTATAATATGGATTAAGGTCCTCACATAAAAAAGAGGAATAAAAAAAAATCTCTTTTGATAGGTTAAACAGATCTCCTGGCCTCAAAATGACTTAAAAACACCCATACCCCATGACTTGAGCTATGCATAATTTCTGAAGCACATGATAGCACTATTATGTGAGGGTTTCTGAAAAATTATGATATAAATTCATGGATCTGGAGTTTTATCAAACAATATGATAAGAAAACAAAGATCTGGCCTCCTTAATACATTATAAAAATAACTCGGCAAGGGTTTCTTGAGAGCATAAGTACAAAAGAGCAGATCTGAATATTAAGCTCTGAAAAAACGCAGTCTCACTGCAACATTACATTCATGTAGCTGAATAATACAATAGAGGGATGAGAATCCATTCTTCTAGCTTTCTTGGAGAAGGGATGACCCTTTCCCTAGGAAACTAGCTCAAGATCAAGGGCTTAAACCCTGCTGCTGTAGCTCTATGAAAAATGACGCAGTTCCTGCAAGGGACTATGCTGTAGGAGATGAGGAATACTTTGGCCAAGTTCCAAGATGTAGAATGAGCCCAAAAATTTTCATAATTGATCTCTCAAGAGAAGGAAGGCTCCCTTTATTGAGAAATAGACCCGAAAGTGGTGTTATCAATCCTCCACTGCAACACCCTACAACACAACACAATTCTTTGCAGAAATAATGCTGTGACTAAAGACTGATGCTTGGCCTCAATCCTGGATGTGGAATAATTCAGTACAATGCTCTCCCAAGAGGCCTCTCAAGGGAGGAGGTGGGATTCCCGCTCGGGAACACCCGGTGCTAAAAAACACTTCAACCCTGCTAAACAACAAGAGGAAGCCAAGTCTAAGCAGAACAATATCAAAATAATAATATAAAAAAAATGAATAACAAAGGTTTCCATCCTCTCCATATATAACAACTAAACCTCTCCACATGGGGTTCCATCCATATTTGCCACCAAACTCATGCAAGTTGTCCTCCACTAAAACTGTGTTGTTCATCAAGGAGATCCAATGTATCTAGACAACACTATTGACTTGGTCAAAGTTGACTGAATCAACATGATCCAATCCCTGTTCACATCCAAAGGTGCTTAATCCAGCTACTTATTCTTCCTCCTTTCACATTAGGAGTTTCATTATTCCTTCAAAAGGAGTTTCTGGGCCTCCTTACCCATTTATTCATCTACCTAGTGATAAGACCAACTATAATATTCCATTTAGATGAATGCTAAATTTTTGGAATATTATAGTCCTCCCCTCCAAAATGTTGCTTATCCTCAAGCAAATACATAAGGAAAGTAAAACTCCTCCCCTTCTCCTCTTTTGGCCTCCTCATCATTAGTTCCCACCACTACTCAAAACAATCTGCAATAAATCTGTCCTCCAATGTTTCCTCCCAAGCATGCAAATCCAAATGGCTTATGTCATAAAAGGTGGAAGGTGTAAGTGGAAACCTTCTTGCTGTCCAATGGCCTCCTCAATATAGGAGCTATGACAAGCATAGGGGATCTCATAACCAATGAGAGATTCCCAAACCCATGCTATCATCCAAATGAAATGAGCCATTCTAGTTAGCTCATCAAAAGAATCCTCAACCCCCGGTGTATGCAATGTGTTGGGGCTGCATGGAGAGGTTAGATTTTCCCATCCAAGTTGTTTCTCTCTCCATTTATGGTAGGTATGGGGCTGTTTATGATCTTGGGCTGAAATGTCATGGCCTCCAAGAATGGCCCAAGTCACCCCACCAAATAAATCAGCAATGAAGTGCCTCCTCCAAGAACTCAAGTTCTCCAAATGGCTCCTCCCACATGAAGAAAAGAGATGTGATGTAGAAATCATGGTTTGCCCATTGCTTCTCCTGAAACATACAACTTGTAAAGTAGGGAGAATCATACTCCCATTGGGCATCTCCAACTCATATCCCACTCTCCAAACAAAGCTCCCCATGAACATAAAAATATCAGCAATACATGGAAGCAAAAACCAATGGAAACAAGTTGTCATATGACAACTAGAAAGTGGATCAAGGTCCCATACATGGAACCATCGCAGTGCATCCTTTGCCTACATCAAAACAAGTAATAAAAATTTCTCTCCCAGCCACTTGTTTTCTGCCACAATCATTCTATAAGATAGAAGCATGAAAGTACAATGTGGTGCCAATGGGGCACACCAAGAATCATGTGGCTTCCCCCACAAACCACCAAGAAAATAGCCAACCTAAAGGCTGCAATTAGTCTCAAGTACATCATAATATAATGTATAAGAAGGAAAGACCCTCCTAAATACAACATAATTCTCATATAAAGTAAAGGAATACAAATCACTATGAAAAATTGTACCTCCTCCACCATGTACTATGGTCCTTGAGTTAAAATGGCTCAACTGGAAATTTTCCCTTACCTCCAATGAGTAGGGAAGTGGCTGTGACATCCTCTCTATCACCATTTGGGATATGCATCTCTCCATATGCTGAAATATATCATGTTGGATTCCCTCCCAAGTGAAATCCTCCATCAGAGAATGGAATGCATCATTCCAAAGTGCATGGAAAGAAAGTCCACATGTGATGCATGTAATAGCTTCTTCTTGAGCTCAAAAACTCTAGTCAAGAAGATCCTGCCATAAGAATAGATGACCACATCATCCACCATGTATCTATCCGGGTCATAAATAATCATGCAAGCACCAATATCCTTGGAGCACTCTACCAAGAGTTGAGACCTCCAACATGGATCAATCCTCCTCAAAGACATCGCTAAAGATTTGAAATGTGAAGCTCCCCACATGATGTTGTCTTCTCCTTTGACATCCCTCATGCCAAAGTCATCCTCCAAAGTGCTTCCATTCCCATCATGCAGCTGCTCATGCTCAAAAAGTAGTGGTATCCTTTGGAAATGGGCCTCCCATGAGAAGCTACTATCCAAAAAGAACCTCTTGATCTTGGCCAATGTGAGCATGAGTGGCCTCCATCTACTCCAATGTATGGAGGATTCCTTCCTCAAGGGAAGTACCCTATGTTTCTCCAAATATATGGAGCAACTCCCTTGCACCATGAAGGTGCCATCCTCCATCACTGCAGCAAATTCTGTCAGCGCAGTATGTGTAGTGAGAGTGGGTGATGCTAAAAATGGGGGAATGTCTCTCTCCTCCTTGAGTCTATCCCAAACTCTCTGCGTTGTACTAGTCTCCTCCAAAGCCTTCACCTCTTTGAAATCTAAGGGGTGAACCAAATGGAAAAATGTATCTCACCAACTCCAGATCTGGTGGCCTCTCGGGTGGATTGCCTCCATGTAATGAGACATCAATTTCAAGAGTAGACTGTAAATATGGTTGGGAAATTTTTCCCTTGCCCTCACTGCACAAACCATTCTACCTCTCCTTTGCATTAGCTCTCTGAAATACATAGGGGTGTGTGTTTTTCATCAAGTGATGCTGACCTTCCTCCCTACCTTCTTCTTTTATCTGCAATGTCTCACAATCATGCTGTTCATTTATTTTTCTTTGTTCTCCATATGTGAGATCCTGGGAAATTTCTTGCAATGATACAAGCATTCCTCCTGTTGGAGCATGTGCTCCTCCTTCCTCTGCATGAGGGACTGGATATGCCCTAGATGCGACAGCGCTGTTTCCCCCATCCTCCTCTTCTCCTCCAATATGAATGGGAGTTACCTACTCAATAAGATAATCCTCTTTTGAGAAAGGAACCTCCATGCCCTCTTGTCCAGAGACATGAAACAAAAATCTTGCCTCTAGCAAAGTGTAGATTCTCCAACAGTTTTCTGAAATGGATTTGAGTTTATAGGTTCTTCCAACAAGTTTTTGTTTGTTTGGTTCCATCATGAGTGTTTTAACATGTTTTGCATCAAACCTCTCCACTAATCTCTTAGTGAACCTTGCATAAGAAGAAGTATGGAAATTTTTCAATGAAAATTACTCAAACATCCACCAAACATAGGCCTTACCTCCAAAATTCAGAGATGCAACTCTGATGGCCTCATCTTCAGAAATTTGGTGGTGCTGCAAATAGGTGTGTAACTCCTCCACCCAAGCTTTGGCTGAACAAGTTGAGGATCCATCAAAGGTAGATATAGAAAATCTATCCATGTCATGTTGCTTGCTTCTCTCCACCTTGATCTTGCAAAACTCTTGGAAAGTGATATGATCTCTAAACTTCTCAGTTTGAGATTCATACTCTTGCGGGAAATTACTAAGAGTTTACCTCCTTGTCATTCCTTCTTCTTCCGTATCTCTCATAGAATATATGGGCCTTTGACTACGTTGTGTATCATAGTGTGTGGCTGCATGCTCACACTCATATGAAAATCTAGCGGTGGCTCTAGATACAAACTGCTTTAGAGATTTCATCTCCCTCCTCATCCTCTTCAAATCTCCTTGGATGCTCTGTATAGATTTTGGAAGAAGCTTTGAGAGCCTCTCCTCCTTCCTTCCTCCACATAATGGAGTCTTCTTGCTATTCATCTCTTCTTTTCTTGATATCATAATGTCTTGAATGCACAGGCTGAGCCAAGATTATTCTCTGATACCATTGTAATATCCCAAATTGGGACTGCTCAGCAAGGTATGCCTGAAAAACGCATTTTTTAGAAATGTATGCTACAAAAATCAAGATCAGCCCTTGGATGCCTCAGATATGATAATATAAGACCAAAATCCATGAGGAAATCAGAAACCAATCAAACTAGGTGAGGTAAACAGGCCTCCCACACCTAGTATGGCTTGAAAAATGCCCAAGGAAGGGACTGCAGCAATATGCAAACACAATTTTGGAATAGAAGAAAGATATTAACTCATAAAATGTGTTAAGAAACACATATCCATCATTTAATGTTACAGCAACAACTTATTGTACCTTTTATGATGTCTCAAAGTGGGGAAAAGCAGCAATATTGGCCCCAAAAACGTTAGTTTCAGAATATTAAGTTATAACAGGGGAAAATAATAGTTAGATCCCTTATAATATGGATTAAGGCCCTCAAATACAAAATAGGAATAGAACAAATATCTTTTTATAGGTTAAACAGATCTCCCGGCCTCAAAATGACTTAAAAACACCCAAACCCCATGACTTGAGCTATGCAGAATTTTTGAAGCACATGATAACATTGTTCTATGAGGGTTTTTGCAACATTATGAGAGAAATTCATGGATCTGGAGTTTTATCAAACAATATGCTAAGAAAACAGAGATCTAGCCTCCTTAATACATTAAGGAATAACCTGGCAAGGCTTTCTTGAGAGCATAAGTACAAAAGAGAATATATGAATATTCAACTCTAAAACAATGCAGTCTCATTGCAACATTACATTCATGTAGCTGAATAATACAATAGAGGGATGAGAATCCCTTCTTCTAGCTTTCTGGGAGAAGGGATGGCCCTTTCCCTAGGAAACTAGCTCAAGATCAAGGGCTTAAACCTTGCTATTGTAGCTCTATGAAAAATGACGCAGTTCCTGAAATACATGAGATACATAAAATAAATTAGCTCTTTCCATAAAGGAAAAGCTCCATCACACAATACATCTCTTCATCCCATACTTTATGAATTTGATTGAGCATTGTCATGCTCCCATCCTTAGCCCTGTTGGCCTTGTTGGATCCAAGCATCATTCCATAGCTATGAAAAAGAAGAAGGAAAAGAGCTATGTGGGTAGATAAAGATTTCAAACCATATTATCCTAACAGTATCCACTGGAGTAAGGCCCTTTTTTTCCATCCTCCATCTCCTACATGTAAGATGGACAAGCCAAACTCCCCCAAAAGAAACCAAAGCACCAAGAGATATTGCTGCTTTCTATCCTCATGTGTATCATGAAGTAAAAACATTCTGATAGACATGTGGAATGTCACATTAGCCCAATACAAATGTACTCGATCAATACACCTCATGAGAACATCATGCCAAACTTTACCCAATACAAAACACATAGACACAGGTGATGTCATGTGGTGGCCAATCTCTCTTGAGGGAAACAAAAATGAACATGCCTCCTCTTGCTACATTTTATCATTGATACATAAGGCATGAATCAACAAAACATGAGCTATTGGGTGGTAACCATACTCACCCAAGAGCAGCCAGCGCAACCATGCCTCCTTCATTTCATAAGTGTTCCTCAAGGCATGGATCAAAGAAATAGGAGCCTTTGGGCGATGACAAGAATCACCCAAGAGAAACCAACGTAACCAAGCTTATTAGCCCATGTTATAAATCTGCAAATGGTCATGCAACCCCTTGCTTATCATCTTCACCCATTCACCCCAATATGGAAGATGAGTGATGTGCTGCATAATCATGGTATCCTCCCTTTGTAGAATACCATCTTCCCCAAACTGATGAAGAACTTTGCACTTCATGAAATGTTGAAGTGCACCTCCAATGAGATCTCTTAATGAGACCTTCTTCTCATCCATGGCCTTCCAAAACCAATGAGGTTCTAGATCTTCTGTTGGTAGAAGTTTCTCTTTGAGTTGTGAGATGCTCATTGAGAAAGTGTCATTAAGAAAGGAGAAAAGGTTTCTCATATCTAGATGTCTACCATTCATCATGTTGTCCTCCATTGCTTCATGAGTGAAGCTACCTTCAGAATACCCCAAGAATAATGGGGCCTCATTATTATCACTGCTACTAAGTGACAACATTGTAGATCTACAAGGTGATACATCTACAGTCTCAAAGCAAGATACAATACTGATCTCATTATTATAGCCTAAATCCACCTTAGGCTGAAGTAAGGCAGAAAGAGGATAACACCAAACAACGCTCAGTCTGGTAGCTAGCCCTACCAGAACAGGAGAGGGCTCTCTCCGGGTCAATCTCGATGAAAAGTGTTTCAATGGGGCTTGAGATGACTGAAAAAACAACTGATCTTAGGCTAGATATACAAATAGGGGGGTTTGATTTTGATTTTTTGGGGTTTGTTGGAAAAAAGGGGAAAGACAATTTTGGGCTTGGGGATGAGGCCAAATTCTTGCAGAGTTCAAGTTGGGGCGAGGAAGGCAACTACTTTGATGTCTTAGATTAATTGAATGGATAGAAAATACTGATGAGGAGCTGAAGAGGGCAAGATGGAACAAGGATCCTCGTCAAATTGACGAAAAACATATAAAACTAAACAAAAGTTCAAGGCAGAGCACTAGCAAACTAATGAATTCTACCTTAGCTACTCATTTGTTTAATTCAGAAGCAAAGATAAGGGAAATGGAATACATATAAAATTAATGAAACTTACAATAACATGGAGAAAAACATCATCAAAACTCAGAGCCACAAGGATCCCAACAAGTGCTGCAAAACTCTGGTCTTTCCTTTGCCAAAAACTGAAAATGGATATACAATGGGGTGTCAAACTTTTCCCAAGAGTCCAACCCTGAAAATGACTTAGAAAATACATAATATAAACCATCCTAACCCCTTCCCATGCCTCTAGGGGTCGAGCTCCTCCTTCTAGGAGCTGTTTCAACCAATTCTAAACAAGGAACTGAAATCTAGGCAGCCAAACAACTTGCTTCTATAAGGAAGGAAACTGATTCATTCATTTAATTTTCACTTTTTAGTGAATGAATCCTCTAGAACAAGTAAATGTGAGCCAAAATTACATCATATCCATAAAATTACATCAATATAGATCAATAATTACATCCAAAAGTGAAACTAGTCAAACTGGCCGAATTTCTGAGTTGAAAAGTAAAAATTGGGCCAAAATCCTCTATGCGTCGTGCCAGAAAACTCAATGTTCCGCACCACTTTGAGCCTATTTTTGGGGCACTTCTTGAAGTCCAAATTGATCTCATGATAGCTCATTGGAAAGCCCTATCTGTTTGCTATACAACCCAAGTGGAATTTTTGGATTTTGATGTCATTTTCCCCTCAAAAAATGCAATCTCCCAAGACTGGTTCCTATTGGTACAAAAAGTGGCAGAAAGGCCATTTTTGGAGTGTTTTTGACCTTTAAGACCACCCAGAACTTGATGAAATCTCTCAGCCATTCCTGAGCATGCATAATTTACCATAAAAAACCCAAAAACATCAATTTTTCCTTCAGAAGATGTCCCAATCATAAGCGCGCATCGAGTGGCGCGACGCGTCGAGTAGAAAAACCTGTTTTGCAACCAAAATTTTCAAAAATGACAAAATTTACTCCAAATTTGCTGAAATTTGGAGTGAAGGTCTCCCAACATGTCTCATGCTCAGCCATGGAAGCTTCAACCAAGATTTGGAGTTGATCAGGCCTTTTCCGACGCTTCAGTGCTCTCCTCAACCTCGCCTTCAGGATCTTCATCCTGGCTCTGCAAACGTGTGTGCGGGCCCAATAATGGTTCTTCATGTGCCTGAGAAAGTATTTGTCCCTATTTTCCTTCACCAATAGTTTCTCAAGATGTCTGTTGACTCTCTCAAGCCAAATCTGCCGCTCAAAAGGTGTCATGTCACCAGGTCTCTTTCGAGCCAATTCCCGATCTTCACGGATTCTCTGCAACTCCGTGAGTGTCTGCTGATCCTCCAGTTGTTTATTCCACTGCTCCAAATAATTTATAATCCACTAAGCTCTCTGCAACTTCACAGTCAATGTGTCGATCTCAGCTTTCTGTTCCTGGATGGTCTCTCTCATTTTTGAGCTAGGAGAGCTCAAATCAACATCAATGAGTATAAAATCAGTGTCTTAGCCTCCTAAAGGGCCCTCATCATGCATAGGCCTCTTGCCTCTGTCCTGTACCTGTATTGATGTCGAAGGCGAGACCCCTTCCATGCCAAGTGGAGATAGTACTCGCGCTGCTGATGAAGGTAACGAGACCCCTTCCACCCCTGGTGGAGATAGTACTCGTCGTGCTGCTGCAAATAAGGCTCTGTGGCCTCTCTGATATGTCACACACACTGGAGCACTGATAGGCTCAGTCTCGGGAACCTCAAATTGATGTGAAGGCCCTCCCTCATCATGAACAATCTCGGGAGGAGGCTGGGGGGCTGCAAAGAAGTCACGGGAAATAAACTCATCCCATGCGATGCCCTGCAATCCAAGTTGATGTACTACAATGATCTTGATGAGCGCATAATGATAAATGCTGTTATGCTGCTACTCCGGAGTCTTCCTCTGCACAAGGGTAGTCATCCGCTCTATGTTTCGACACATGAAATATGGAATATTCATCAGTCTCACTCTCGTGAAATACATCAAAAGTCTGATGTGGTATGCATAAAGACGTGAGAAACGACCCTCACAGCTGAAGTATCTGATGATGAGTTTCATCAATGGCGCATAGGACTCCTTCAGAAACCGGAATGGAAATACCCTGCTGAGCTGCCTCAAATATCCAGGCCTGATGTAAGGTTCATAATATTCTCTATCCAGCTGCTGTCTCTTGTTCCACTCTTCACCTATGTTCGGTATCCCGGTTGCCTCAGAAATGGTTTTTGGTGTCAAGGTGAAGTTCACTCCAGCAAGGTTTACATGACCATCATGTAAATGTAAGACAAATAAGCGAACCAAATCCTGATGGTGCTGAATCCGAGATATCATCTCACAATACTGAAAACATGACTGTTGCTGAAAGCATGTCATTGCAAGCGGGCAGGCCTGCAATTGAGCCAAAGAAGTGGGCTCCTCTCTGACATGCCTGCCACTTTTATGAGACCTCCTCGGTACATTTAGCTCGGTGGTTGAGTCACTGTCTTGCTCATGTCCTTGTTCATATGATGAATTTGTCTCTGACATGGTGCTAAAAACAAGGTGTTTGACAAGTATATACTGATATGTATGTGGTGAAAACAAGAGTTTGTCTTTCAAAACCAAATGTGCCAAATATGAAATAGGGGACTGTGAGGAAATACTACAGTGAATATAATGGACTTTCAAGTGAAATTTGAGTGGAAGGACAGTCACTTGACTGCTTGGGGGACTTCGGGATTTGGGGATTTTATAAGTGATATGGGAGTGGGAGATGGTGATGGGAAATGTAGTTTTTAGAGATAGGGGTAAATGAAATGACAAGATATATTTAAGTTAAGTGAAATAAAGGATGTAAAAACAGTCCTTGAATGTTTTGGGAATTAGGAATTTATAACTGATATGAAGGAATGGAAGTGATAGAAATGTTGAACCTTTAATTAAACTGAGAGGGCCGCGGGGGGGTGGGTGAATCAGTTTAATGCATTCCTGATCTTTTTAAAACTTTTCATTAAGCTATTTACACCTTCATTTCATATCCAATTTAATGTGCAAGTAATCTTAGAATGCAAGCAACAAGTATTAGTTTAATATAGCAGTAGACTTAATATGAGAGTTGCAGGTATTAAGCAGATGATACATATCAGATTCAATACATAACTATCATGCACAGATACACCAGATATAAGTGGAAACCCATAATGGGAGAAAACCACATCTTATTATTGTTGTGATGCAAAGGCAAGCTCTTACTCCCTCTCACCACTATTTTTCTGCAGGCACCAACCTACAGGAGGCTCCAACTTCAATTCTGCAAGCTACAACTTGCAAGGAAGCACCAACTCCCTTCAATTTTATGTAGGCACCAACCTACAGGAGGCTTCAACCTTTGTCAGCTACAACTGACAGCTATTAAGATGAATGTTTGCTGATTTACTCCAGATATCAGCTCTGTTCTGTATCTGCTCTTCTTCTCTTAATCTTCTCTGCTTTATTCTTCTATATTTTGCATTCTCTATATCTTCTTTCTCTCTCTCTCTCTCTCTGTTTTGAGCTTATCAAATTGATCTTATATAGGAATTCTCACAAGACTGTTTGTATTCCTCTAGGAATTCGAAATGAATGGTCATATCTCTTGGTCTTCTGCCTCCTCATTTCTTTGTCCAACTCAATTTAAAATCATAATAATATGTACAATATTTCATGCTACAGTGGAATTTTTGTCTTTTCTTTAGGATACTTGCATTTGCATCACAAACAATAAAAAATTAATTACAACATTTACTTTCACATTTTAATTACATATTTCAATTTCACTCAGCTACTTTTCCAAATTTTGGCTTTACTGGATTTGTCTTTTCTTGCTGCTGTTAAGAACCTGTTCTGCATACCTTGGTTCACTGTAATTGTGTGCGCCTGTGAATGTATACCTGTCAAACCTGTAATCTCTGTTTATCTCTGCATGCTCTCTTCTTTTTCCTTTTCCATAATTTCATTTAAGTTTTCATGCTCAATCATATTCCAACCCGGGCAATCTCTCTCTCTGCACTTATTCTACGCTGGAAAATTCAATTAAGTAAGGCTGGCTATTTTCTCGGTTGGCACTCAGATAATAATCAATAAATCTAAGGGTTTATTTTAATGCATCCTCTAATAATGTGCTCTCTAAGACATACATATATCACTGCGTTCTTTAATTACTCGCAACCTTAATATATATCAATGCAAATAACCCAACGTCGAACATATACATATATACGATCAACCTTATCATATAACCCTCGGTGATAAATATTTAAACTATATTGTATTTAATCCATTACACAAATTAATTGGAGATCGACGGATTGCGGGGGGTCGAACAACGCGGAGGTTAACAGGAAGGCACCCCCCGTAGTTGACTGGCCGATCGCGCGTTGACCGCTGATCAACGACTATGATGAACTACGGGGCCTCACCCCATTTGATGTGTACGGAGAAATGGGAACCCCCATAAACACCACTTTGTGGTGGCTCCACCATGCACCACCACCAGTGCGCCACCAATTCACCACTTAAACATATATAAATATATCTCCATATATGGCCTCATAATGCGTCGGCTAACTTTAATAAACCAAATCTTTACACATGGCTCCGTCAGACCTTATATTAAGGTTAATATCATTTCAAATAACATTTATAAACCAATTTCATATATATACATGACCCTGATGGGCCCACAATTCAATCAAACGGATGCGCCGTACCTTGCTTAACATCCGGGTTCTTCCATTAAACTTTGCGCATCTCCGCCAGCTGAACACTGTCCGATTGCCCTCCTCAGAATCAACGGTTCTCGTGCATTTCGCTCGGCTTCTTGGTTTGATAGTTAACGCGCAGAATTTCATTTTAATCAAAACCGCTTGGGACACGCAGCCAAATCCTAATGGAATCGCTGCGAAATCTGTAAAACCACCTCACGGTTGAAAGGTGGTGCGGAATGGGAAATCTGCCCTCCGTGAAACCGCTCGTGGTTTTCACCCCTTCCACTGTTCTCCGGTCAAGGTTCCGCCTCTCCCGGTTCCGTTATATAATTCAACCCACCTTTTCGCTTTACTTCCGCCTGCTTATATTTCAATGTATTGTCGTATTCGATTCCACTCCAATGCTCCAGGTTCCGCTGCCTATTTAATGTACAGAGGTTCTATCAAACTGTTAACCTCGAAACTCGTGGGATAATCAATACCACGACATCATTGGCTACCAGAGTTCAGAGATTGAGCCATTACACAGAGTCGACACCTTTCATCACAATCTTCCACCATAATTTATCTTGCTAGTAGCTACAGGTATGGCTACGCATAACTAATGACTTTCAGTAGGCATCAATTTATTCCAATCCCACACAGAATCACGGCTCATACATTCCACATAGTCAGTTTGTGTTCCACTGCGGGTTCAATGGTCTATCCACACGTAACCCTTGCCACAGAGTTTATTTATTCGACACAAAAACATCGCCACAGAGTTTATTTACACACCATACCTCAAAATTGCACACTACAGCATCATAGACCCATTTAGACCCCCAATTACAGAATCTGATGTAATGCAAAACTTCTTCACTACTCTGCACCTTGAATAGCTCTTTACATCAATTCATTTCCTTTGCTTCCTCTGCTTTTTCTTTGCTGCTTCTGCTTCTTCTCTGCTGCCTCTGTTCTTTGCCATCTCCTTGCAACTGTTCCTGTCTCTGCATATGTTACCTCCTTTGCCATCAATGACAACATTTCCAACAGTCTCCCCCTTTGGCATTGAAGGAAATACTTTTTCTCTGTTTTCCTGCTCTTTCTGTTGTTGTTTTCTCATCCTCCCCCTTTGACATCAATGGAAAAGGGCTTCTTTTTGCATTTCCTATCTCTAAGTTATGTTTAGGCCCTCTTCTGCATGCTGCTCCATAGTGATGTAAAAGACTTGTTGAGAGAACACTTTGAATTTGAATATACACTGTAAATTGATACAGTTCTAGGATAATAGCTTGGTGTTATTTTGCTTTAATCCTTTGATCCTGAGGACCTGATTCATGCTTTCCTTGCTGGCTGTTCTCCCCCTGGAATGATATTTTCGTTTTTTTCTCCCCCTGAAATTGTGCTTTCTCTTTATATCAGAGAGTAGCATCTGCAGATACTACCCCTAGTTTATCTCTCAAGTATTTGAATGGTTCTCTTGCAAGTGGTTTAGTAAATATATCTGCTCTCTGTTCTTTTGTTGGTACATAGTCCAGTTTTACTATCTTCTGAGCCACTTGTTCTCAGAGGAAATGATACTTGATTGGTATATGTTTAGTTTTTGAGTGAAGTACAAGATTTTTAGATATACTTATAGCACTTGTATTATCACATTTGATTGAAATAGGCTCATCAATGCTTACCTTCATGTCTTGAAGAGTTTGCTTCATCCACATGACTTGTGTACAACATGCTGCTGCTACTATATATTCTGCTTCAGCTATAGACAGTGAGATGGATGTTTGTTTCTTGCTTAACCATGCAACTAGGCTTTCTCCTAGATAGAATGCACCTCCACTTGTACTTTTTCTGTCATCCACACAGCTGGCCCAATCTGCATCTGTGTATGATGTTAAAGTGAAGCTTTTGCCTTTAGGATACCAAAGCCCATACTGTGTAGTTCCTTGTAGATATCTGAATATTCTTTTTACTGCAAGAAGATGATTTTGTTTAGGTGTTGCTTGATATCTATCCACTAGTCCTACTGCTAGCATGATGTCTGGTCTTGAAGCTGTCAAATACAGTAGGCTTCCTATCATGGATCTGTAGAGTTTTTGGTCTACATCTGCAGACCCATCATCAGTACACAGCTTGCATCCCGTGATCATGGGGGTAGTCACAGGTTTGCAGTCCTCCATTTTGAATCTTTTCAGCATTTATTTTAAGTATTTTTCTTGAGAGATGAATGTGCTTGTGTTCTTTTGCTGAATTTGCAGTCCCAAGTAGAAACTGAGTTCTTCAATCATAGACATTTCAAACTCTGTTTTCATCTCATCAGCAAACCCTTTTGCTAGTTCATCTTTGTTGCTTCCAAACATAATATCATCAACATACACTACAACAATCAGGAGTTCATTTTCATGGGCTTTTATATATAGATTGCTGTCTACTCCACCTCTCTTAAAACCCTGTTTTTGCAAATATTTATCCAGTCTTGAGTACCAAGCACGAGGAGCCTGTTTCAGTCCATATAGGGCCTTATTTAGTCTACACACATAGTCTTCTTTGTTTGTCAAGGAGAAGCCTTCTGGTTGTTCCATGTAGACTTCTTCTTCTAAGTCTTCATTCAGAAATGCAGATTTTACATCCATTTGATATAATTTGAAGTTTTGGTAGCATGCAAATGCCATAAACATTCTGATAGCTTCCATTCTGGCTACAGGAGCAAATGTTTCATCGTAATCCAGTCCTTCAATTTGTGAATATCCTTTGCAGACAAGTCTGGCTTTATTCCTGATTACCTGTCCTTCCTCATTCATTTTATTTTTGAATACCCATTTTGAGCCTATGACATTTTTCTCAGTAGGTCTAGGAACTAGTTCCCAGGTATTGTTTTTCTCAATTTGGTCCAATTCTTCATTCATTGCATTTACCCAAGACTTGTCCTTGCTGGCTTCTTCAAATTTCTTTGGTTCTATTGGTGACAACATGGCTATGTATACTTCTTCTGTCTGTTCAGTTAGCTGCCTTCTTGTTTGCACTCCTACATTCTTGTCTCCTATGATTTGATCTTCTGGATGGTTCTTTTGAGTGTATCTTGAGGGGGTTTTTGAGTTCAGTCCAGCATCTTCTGATGTTTTGCTTGTTTCATCATCATTTTGATATTCTTCTTCATTGTTGTCTGATGTACTGCAACAGTCTGTATCTCTAGTATTGTTTGGAAGTTCTTCATCAAATCTCACATCAATACTTTCAAATATCTTCCGAAGGGTCTTGTTGTAGCACTTGTACCCTTTGCTTTTGGAAGCATATCCTAGAAATATCCCTTCATCTGCTCTTGCATCAAATTTTCCAAGATTTTCATCATTATTCTTTATGTAACACTTGCTTCCAAAGATTCTGAAATGTTTGATTGAGGCTGTCTTTCCATGCCATAGTTCATAGGGAGTCTTGTCACTGCTTGGCCTTAATTGAGCTTTATTAAGGATATGTACTGCTGTGTGCACTGCTTCTGCCCAGAAGGTTTGAGCAATATTATTCTCTTGCATCATGGCTCTGGCAATTTGTTGAACATATCTGTTTTGTCTCTCTGCTGAGGTGTCCCTGCAATAGTAAATTGTTGTTTTATGCCATGTTCATTGCATAGGTCTGCAAAGTCATAATCAATGAATTCACCTCCTCTGTCTGATCTAATGCATTTCAGCTTGCATCCTGTCTGATTTTCTGCTAATGCTTTAAATGTTTTGAATTTGTCCAGACTTCCGATTTATTCTTGAGAAAAGCAACCCATGTCATTCTGGAGAAATCATCTATTATCAGCATAAAGTAGGACTCTCCACTTGGTGTTTTAGTTCTTGTAGGTCCACACATATCCATGTGCACAAGTTGCAGTGGTCTTCTTGTTGATAAATCTTCTTTAGATTTAAAGGAAGTGCGAGTTTGTTTCCCCAACTGACAAGATTTGCATATTGTGTTTGAGGGCCTTTTTATTTCTGGCATATCTCTGAAAGCTTTCTTCTTGCTCAGTCTAATGATATGGTCAAAGATGAGATGTCCCAATCTCCTATGCCATAACCATGACTCCTCGAGTTTGCTAATATTGCAGGCTTCATCCTCCTCTTTCACTATGTACACATTACTCTCTGTTCGAACACCTTTGAGTAGAGTTTTTCCTGTTGTGCTTGATCTGACTACACAATCTTGTGCTCTAAAGAGAACTTCACAACCTTTATCACACATTTGACTGACACTAAGTAAATTTTCTTTCAGCCCATCTACATATAATACATCTTGGGCCTTTCTCTGCCATTGTCTATGCTGACTGATCCTTTTCCCTTGATCTTTCCTGATTTGTCATTTCCAAAAGTGACATTGCCTGATTTCTTTTCATCAAGAGTTAAAAACTTGTTTTTGTCTCCTGTCATGTGTTTAGAGCAGCCACTGTCCAAATACCATTGACTCTTCAAATCTTGAGCAGTTAAAGCGAAGTCACATTTATTCACCTTCTTTATCCACTGGAGGCCCCCTTTTGTTTGGTATCTTTTGTGAGGTGATGAATTATATCCTTTTAGAGAACACTTGGAAGATATATGTCCAACTTGATTGTGTATACAACATTTGATTATAGTTTTTGCAGAATTGTGAGCATGAACAAAATTTCTTTGACTCATAAACCTCCTTGAGGTATTGAACATCAGTCTTTGTCCATACTTTCTACATTCAATAATTCTATGGCCAAAATCCTTACAATAAAAACAATAACAATAGAAATTACTTGCATACCTGATGTAAGGTTGTCTCTTCCATGCTTGCATCTTTTGCTGGTTTGAATCATTCCTCCTTGCATGACAATATGCAGCAATGTGTCCCGGCTTGTGGCAGACATAACAGGTGGCATTCTTCATAGGAGGCAAGAATCTCCTTTGATGGCTTCCAAATTTGATATAATCAGGAATATATGATCCTTTCTTTGTTGTCTTAGTATTTTTTACAATATTTGTTATTAGAGGTTTCTTCTGGTCTCTGTCTTTCTCATTACATGTTTCTTCCTTTGTAGGAATTATTTGAGCTGCTTCATCAACCTTCTTTGCTTTCACAAAAATTATATTTTTGTTTTCCTTTTCTTTGCCTTTACTTGATTCTCCTTCATAGCCTATCCCAGTTTTTATTAGAGGAGATCTTTGAGCATCCAAGATTTCATTCAACTTACTAGAACTTGTCATTTGAGAAGGGTATATAGAAACTTTCTGTTGAGCACTTTCTAATTTCCTTCTCAGACACAGAATTTCTTCTTCCAGATTCTCTTGTTCTCGAGTTTTATCTTTGATTTGCTGAAGTAACATCTCTTCTATATTCTTGGCTTCTTCAAGCTTTACCTTCAGCTACATGAGGACTTCTGAATTTTGTTCTTCTTTCACACATTTGAGGAGAATCTCTTTTTGTTTTCTGCATTTTAGTTTGAGTTTGTCAATCTCCTCCAGAGCACTTCTTAGCTCCCCCTCAAGATCGACTTCCCCTTCTTCTTCTTCTTCTAGCAAGAGTCCTTCAAGATATTCTATGGCCATCAGTAAAAATTCAGAGGTTCCCTCTTCTCCTGAGGGTTCATCTGAGTCTTCAGATGCACTGCTGTCTTGCTGAGCATAGAAGGATTTTCTGCTGAATTTCTTTCCTTTCTGCCAATTCTTTGATGTGTCTTTCTCTCATTCTTGAGCTTGATTTCTTACTTTCTTGTGAGGACATTTAGCAACATAATTTCCAACTCTTCCACAGTTAAAGCATTTAAAAGGAAGTTTACCTTTGTATCTACCTGAGCCTCTATCCAATTTCTTGACAAATTTAGCCTCTTCTTCATCAGAGCAGGAGCATATGTCTTCCTTTTCTTCTTTCTTCTTTTCTATTTTGAATTCTGCCTCCCTTGTACTTGGCTTCTTCTGTGGGAGCCTCATCTCATATGCTGTAAGATTTCCTAGTAGCTGGTTCATGGTCAAGGTCTCCCAATCAGCTGTTTCTTCTATTGCAGACACCTTGGGATTGAATCTGGATGGAAGAGATCTTAGAATCTTTTGTACAATTATACCTTTTGGTATTGTTTCTCCAAGAGATTTCATACTGTTAACAATTTCTGCAACTTTTAAGAAGAAGCTGCCAACATCTTCATCATCATTCATTTTTAAATTTTCAAACTGGGCTCTATATACTTGAAGTTTGGCAGTCTTAACCTTTTTATTTCCCTCATGGATATTCTCTAGAGTGTCCCACATATCTTTGGCAGTCGTACTGTGCATTATTTTGATAAACTCGGCTTCACATAGTCCATTTAAGATTGCATTCATTGCTTTTTCATTAGCTACAAAGCTTTCTTCAGCTTCTTTCTCTGTATCAGTTGACTTTGTGACATATCCAATTTCCACAGCATCCCAAGCTTCTAATCCTAAAGACATTATATAAGCTTTCATTCTTATTTTCCAAAAGGCATAATTTGCACCTGTAAAGAAAGGGGCTTTATTGGTTGAGCTTCCTTCTTGACTTGCCATCATGAGAGCCTAGGATCTCCTTTCAGTTGTTAGACTGATATACAAGGAACTTGGCTCTGATACCAATTGTTGAACCTTTAATTAAACTGAGAGGGGGGGGGTGAATCAGTTTAATGCATTCCTGATCTTTTAAAACTTTTCATTAAGCTATTTACACCTTCATTTCATATCCAATTTAATGTGCAAGTAATCTTAGAATGCAAGCATCAAGTATTAGTTTAATATAGCAGTAGACTTAATATGAGAGTTGCAGGTATTAAGTAGATGATACATATCAGATTCAATACATAACTATCATGCACAGAGACACCAAATATAAGTGGAAACCCATAACAGGAGAAAACCACATCTTATTATTGTTGTGATGCAAAGGCAAGCTCCTACTCCCTCTCACCACTGTTTTTCTGCAGGCAACAACCTACAGGAGGCTCCAACCTCAATTCTGCAAGCTACAACTTGCAAGGAAGCACCAACTCCCTTCAATTTTCTGTAGGCACCAACCTACAGGAGGCTTCAATCTTTGTCAGCTACAACTGACAGCTGTTAAGCTGAATGATTGTTGATCTACTCCAGATATCAGCTCTGTTATGTATCTGCTCTTCTTCTCTTAATCTTCTCTATTTTATTCTTCGATATTCTGCATTCTCTATATCTGCTCTCTCTCTCTCTCTCTCTCTCTTTGTTTGGAAGCTTATCAATTGATCTTATATAGGAATTCTCACAGGCTGACTTTGTATTCCTCTAGGAATTCGAAATGAATGGTCATATCTCTTGGTCTTCTGCCTCATTTCTTTGTCCAACTCAATTTAAAAATCATAATAATATGTACAATATTTCATGCTACGATTGGAATTTTTGTCTTTTCTTTAGGATACTTGCCTTTGCATCACAAACAATAAAAAATTAATTACAACATTTACTTTCACATTTTAATTACATATTTCAATTTCACTCATTTCTTTTAAATTTTGGCCCTATTTGGATTTGTCTTTTCTTCTTCTTGTTAGAACACCCATTACTGCATACCTTGGTTCACTGTAATTGTGTGCGCCTGTGAATGTATACCTGTCAAACCTGTAATCTCTGTTTATCTCTGCATGCTCTCCTCTTCTTTTTCCTTTTCCATAATTGCATTTAAGTTTTCATGCTCAATCATATTCCAACCCGGGTAATCTCTCTCTCTGCACTTATTCTACGCTGGCAAATTCAATTAAGTAAGGCTAGCTATTTTCTCGGTTGGCACTCAGATGACAATCAATAAATCTAAGGGTTTATTTTAATGCATCCTCTAATAATGTGCTCTCCAAGACATACATATATCACTGCGTTCTTTAATTACTCGCAACCTTAATATATATCAATGCAAATAACCCGGCGTCGAACATATACATATATACGATCAACCTTATCATATAACCCTTGGTGATAAATATTTAAACTATATTGTATTTAATCCATTACATAGATTAATTGGAGATCGACGGATTGCGGGGGGTCGAACAACGCGTAGGTTAACGGGAACACACCCCCGTAGTTGACTAGCCGATCGCGCGTTGACCGCCGATCAACGGCTATGATGAACTACGGGGCCTCACCCCATTTGATGTGTACGGAGAAATGGGAACCCCCGTAAACACCACTTTGTGGTGGCTCCACCATGCACCACCACCAGTGCGCCACCAATTCACCACTTAAACATATATAAATATATCTCCATATATGCCCTCATAATGCGTCGGCTAACTTTAATAAACCAACTCTTTACACATGGCTCCATCAGACCTTATATTAATGTTAATATCACTTTGAATAACATTTATAAACCAATTTCATATATATACATGACCCCGCCGGGCCCACAATTCAATCAAACGGATGCGCCGTACCTTGCTTAAAACAAGGTGTTTGACAAGTATATACTGATATGTATGTGGTGAAAACAAGAGTTTGTCTTTCAAAACCAAATGTGCCAAATATGAAATAGGGGACTGTGAGGAAATACTACAGTGAATATAATGGACTTTCAAGTGAAATTTGAGTGGAAGGACAGTCACTTGACTGCTTGGGGGACTTCAGGATTTGGGGATTTGATAAGTGATATGTGAGTGGGAGATGGTGATGGGAAATGTAGTTTTTAGAGATAGGGGTAAATGAAATGACAAGATATATTTAAGTTAAGTGAAATAAAGGATGTGAAAACAGTCCTTGAATGTTTTGGGAATTAGGAATTTATAACTGATATGAAGGAAGGGAAGTGATAGAAATGTTGAACCTTTAATTAAATTGAGAGGGGGGGGGGTGAATCAGTTTAATGCATTCCTGATCTTTTTAAAACTTTTCATTAAGCTATTTACACCTTCATTTCATATCCAATTTAATGTGCAAGTAATCTTAGAATGCAAGCAGCAAGTATTAGTTTAATATAGCAGTAGACTTAATATGAGAGTTGCAGGTATTAAGCAGATGATACATATCAGATTCAATACATAACTATCATGCACAGAGACAACAGATGTAAGTGGAAACCCATAACGGGAGAAAACCACATCTTATTATTGTTGTGATGCAAAGGCAAGCTCCTACTCCCTCTCACCACTGTTTTTCTGCAGGCACCAACCTACAGGAGGCTCCAACCTCAATTCTGCAAGCTACAACTTGCAAGGAAGCATCAACTCCCTTCAATTTTTTTTAGGCACCAACCTACAGGAGGATTCAACCTTTGTCAGCTACAACTAACAGCTATTAAGCTGAATGTTTGCTGATTTACTCCAGATATCAACTCTGTTCTGTATCAGCTCTTCTTCTCTTAATCTTCTCTTCTTTATTCTTCTATATTCTGCATTCTCTATATCTGCTCTCTCTCCCTTTTTTTTTTTTTTGAGCTTATCAAATTGATCTTATATAGGAATTCTCACAAGACTGTTTGTATTCCTCTAGGAATTTGAAATGAATGGTCATACCTCTTGGTCTTCTTCTTTCTCATTTCTTTGTCCAACTCAATTTAAAATCATACTAATATGTACAATATTTCATGCTACAGTGGAATTTTTGTCTTTTCTTTAGGATACTTGCCTTTGCATCACAAACAATAAAAAATTAATTACAACATTTACTTTCACATTTTAATTACATATTTCAATTTCACTCAGCTACTTTTCTGAATTTTGGCTTTACTAGATTTGTCTTTTCTTGCTGCTGTTAAGAACCTGTTCTGCATACCTTGGTTCACTGTAATTGTGTGCGCCTGTGAATGTATACTTGTCAAACCTGTAATCTCTGTTTATCTCTGCATGCTCTCCTCTTCTTTTTCCTTTTCCATAATTGCATTTAAGTTTTCATGCTCAATCATATTCCAACCCGGGCAATCTCTCTCTCTGCACTTATTCTACGTTGGAAAATTCAATTAAGTAAGGCTGGCTATTTTCTCGGTTGGCACTCAGATAATAATCAATAAATCTAAGGGTTTTTTTAATGCATCCTCTAATAATGTGCTCTCCAAGACATACATATATCACTGCGTTCTTTAATTACTCGCAACCTTAATATATATCAATGCAAATAAACCGGCGTCGAACATATACATATATACGATCAACCTTATCATATAACCCTTGGTGATAAATATTTAAACTATATTGTATTTAATCCATTACACAGATTAATTGGAGATCGACGGATTGCGGGGGGTCGAACAACGCGGAGGTTAACGGGAAGGCACCCCTATAGTTGACTGGCCGATCGCGCGTTGACCGCCGATCAACGGTTATGATGAACTATGGGGCCTCACCCCATTTGATGTGTACGGAGAAATGGGAACCCCCGTAAACACCACTTTGTGGTGGCTCCACCATGCACCACCACCAGTGCGCCACCAATTCACCACTTAAACATATATAAATATATCTCCATATATGCCCTCATTATGCGTTGGCTAACTTTAATAAACCAACTCTTTACACATGGCTCCGTCAGACCTTATATTAAGGTTAATATCACTTCGAATAACATTTATAAACCCATTTCATATATATACATGACCCCGTCGGGCCCACAATTAAATCAAACGGATGCGTCGTACCTTGCTTAACATCTGGGTTCTTCCATTAAACTTTGTGCATCTCCGCCAGCTGAACACCGTCCGATTTCCCTCCTCAGAATCAACGGTTCTCGTGCATTTCGCTCGGCTTCTTGGTTCGATAGTTAACGCGCGAAATTTCATTTTAATCAAAACTGCTTGGGACACGCGGCCAAATCCTAATGGAATTGCTGCGAAATCTGTAAAACCACCTCACGGTTGAAAGGTGGTGCGGAATGGGAAATCCGCCCTTCGTGAAACCGCTCGTGGTTTTCACCCCTTCCACTGTTTTCCGGTCAAGGTTCCGCCTCTCCCAGTTCCGTTATATAATTCAACCCACCTTTTCGCTTTACTTCCGCCTGCTTATATTTCAATGTATTGTCATATTCGATTCCGCTCCAATGCTCCGGGTTCCACTGCCTATTTAATGTACAGAGGTTCTATCAAACTGTTAACCCCAAAACTCGTGGGATAATCAATACCAGGACATCATTTGCTACCAGAGCTCAGAGATTGAGCCATTACACAGAGTCGACACCTTTCATCACAATCTTCCACCATAATTTATCTTGCTGGTAACTACAGGTATGGCTACGCATAACTAATGACTTTCAGTAGGCATCAATTTATTCCAATCCCACACAGAATCACGGCTCATACATTCCACATAGTCAATTTGTGTTCCACTGCGGGTTCAACGCTCTATCCACACATAACCCTCGCCACAGAGTTTATTTATTCGACACAAAAACCTCGCCACAGAGTTTATTTACACACCATACCTCAAAATTGCACACTACAACATCATAGACCCATTTAGACCCCCAATTACAGAATCTCATGTAATGCAAAACTTCTTCACTACTCTGCACCTTGAATAGCTCTTTACATCAATTCATTTCCTTTGCTTCCTCTGATTTTTCTTTGCTGCCTCTGCTTCTTCTCTGCTGCCTCTGCTTCTTCTCTGCTGCCTCTATTCTTTGCCATCTCCTTGCAACTGTTCCTGTCTCTGCATCTGTTACCTCCTTTGCCATCAATGACAACATTTCCAACAAGAAAGTGGTAGGGTTTGAGGATGAAACATGGGAATAAAGGGTATAAGTAGTTTGGGATAGAGGGAAATAGGAGAAGGACTGTGATAACAGTATGACAGTGATGGGAACACGAATGAACAATGGAGTGAGAGCGTTTAGAACCAATAGTCAAATTTCAACACTTCATTTCAAACCCTAAGGGAGCAGATTTTGACATGGATATAGGGTTTGTTTTTCACCAACAAAAACTCTAATGTCTTTGCCTCCAAACAACACCACACATGACTAAAATCATTGAAAAAGCGTTGTCAAACTTACTTGGAGCAAATGAGTTGAATCGATTTGATTTTTTATGGAGCCATGATGAATTTGTGTCTTTAAGGCTCTGTGCGCCGTGCACAAGCCCAGTGCGCCGCGTCCTGTGGATGCACCGCGCCAGAGGAAAAATACACTATGGCAAACCACCTAATGCGTCGCGCAACCTATGTGCGTCACGCGCTTACCCAATGCGCCGCGCAGACTTGTAAACACAGTCTTGGTTTTCAAAATGACAGCTTTGCCCTCTCACAGCTTGAGTTGGCTTTCAATCGACCTTTGGATGCAAATGAATGTTTCAAAACAAATGAAAATATCTTATAGTGGTGGATTCAATTTTTTTTTTCTCACAAACCCATTTTGTAATGTTTGGCATCGGCACTTTTTCACATTTTAATATAACTCTGTTTTTTCAAATTTCCTTTTTGATTTTTTTGGCTTGAAATGTGTGCTTCTTAGTTGATTTTTGCAGGGATGGTGGTATCGGATTTCGGAAAAGGATGACCAGAGGCTGCATTTGAAGTACTTCATGGTGGAAAACTTTAAAATACATATTTATTACAAACAATAAATTTGACGATTTGTTCTTCAAAACAGATTTTGAAGAAGAAACATCCTTGAGCATTATTAATGATGAAAATATTGAAATGAAAACTTATTGAAGACATCCTCATGGCCTGCGGGCATTATTTAAAATTTCTGAAGACCAAACCCTAGACCTAGAAACTGAAAGAATCTTTTTGACCAAAATACCATCCATGAATGTAAATGACATGAAATCAACTTTGATGAATTTTGAGAAATTTTGACCAACCCAGCAGGTACAAACATGAGGGAAACGAATGAAGAGACCCTTCGGTCAGATAATGGCATGCCTCTAACGGAATGCAGATGAATGAGCTGAATGAGACACCTAAAAATGAAATGCAATAAGAGAAATGATCTCTGACAGAGGGATGGCAAGACCGACTCTAACACTCATAACCAATCATTGTACATAGGATCATGCTCATCTCTTCTTCTGAAACTCTACACTTCAACTCAAGAGGTTGAATGTAGTCCATCCATGACAATCTGGGATAGATTTTCATCTTGTCCTTGATTAGATCAAGGGTCCTCTGCGCTGTGATAATCTGCTGCTTCAAATAAGCATTTGGATCTAGTCCTTGGTCATGCATTGGCCCTAATGGCATGTCCCCATAAGTTTCAATAAGATCTACTGAAACCATAGGTGATGAATGTGTATGCATACCTTGGATCAAATGATATGTGGGAACCTCTTGACAGAACACAAGAGTTCCTCCAACCAGGACAATGGTGCCTCCAACTACTGGTAAGAGAGATGGCTGCTCTTCCTCTAATGTACCAACGCTGGAATATTCATCCTCTTTCTCATGCATCTCTTGTATCATGCATGGGAATCCATGTGTCAAGAGCTCAAGATTATATTGCAAAGAGGAAAGTATCTCTTCTCTGGATATAAGTACTTCTGCAGCTGGTGGTGAAAGTAGTGACCTCTTGTCCAGAGTGACAAGATTGACATCCTCCTTTGTCTCCTTAGGAAATGTCTCTTTGTGACACATCTATGGTTTTCTCACATCAAACTCCCTCCTCAATTTGTGAAATAAATCTGAGTATTTAGTCACCTTTGCATGCTCCATGTGACCAAACCACCAATCATTGGCTTCACCTAAAAGATGAAGTGCTGCAATCTGAACAACCTCTTCTTCAGCTACAGGATGTAGCCCGAAAAATGAATCTAACTCCCTCCTCCAAGCCATAACAATGCATGAGTAAGATCCATCAAATGTAGGAAAATAAAATCTATTATGCCTCTTTCTTCTATTGCTGCTATATGATCCTCTTTCTTCTTTGATTTTGAAGAATTATTGGAGAGTTAGCTTCTCCTTGAATGCTCTAGACTATGCTTTGTACTCTTCAAGATATAGACTGAGAGTCTCATGAGTCTCAGGTTCATTCCCTTCTTCATTTCTATACCTCTCACTTTCCTCAGAAAAAGTGGTTATAGTAGATCTATGATTCTTCGGTCTTCTTCTTCTTTGCTGATGGGAAGTGCTTGGACCTCCCGCATCAAATATTCTTCTTGAATCTTCTTCCTGCCCTTCCTTCTTCATTTGATTGACCTCCTTGGAGAGAGCATGCATGGATATAAAGAAAGGTGTGGCATATTTTTCATTCTCCATGATAGATCTCATCTACCTTCTTCTTATTTTTATGCAAAAGATGAAGTGTCCACAAGTTGAGCCAAATATCATGCTCTGATACCACTGTAATATCCCAAAAGGGAGAATGCACTAATACTAAAACACAATATAAGAGTTGCAACTAAGTAAACATTAAATCTAAAGAAAACATCAGAATTTACAGAGAAGCTGAGCCATTTTATTATATTGGAGAAGATTCAATTACACAATGTACATAATATGAGGATATCTAGCCAAAGAGATGGTATAGAATCACCCAGAAAACAAGCTACAACAGGTACAACGTAACTGTAAAGGCATTGAAGCAAATACTGCGCTATCCCTTCAACATAATATGAACATATAGTTGCATGCTGAAAAGGGAAAATGAAAATCTACCCAAATCTGGAACTTAGATGATGCCAATATTCAAGATCTGGCCAATGTGATGGATTCCCAAGATAACCCAGAAAGGATTTTCCAGATCTACAAATTTGGAAAATCACCCCCCTAGGATTTGATCCTTGATCTGCTGGGAAATACATATATGAAGCTAGATCTAAAAAATAGATGGCTGAAATATGTTATCAGATTAGATCTAAGCTTGAAGGGCTGATCCATTCTTCAGATATACAAGCTAGAAGCTCTAGATCTAGCTTCTCAATCCTCCAATGATGATTTCAGCTGCTGCAACACAACTGCCACTAGAAATTGCACTGTGAGGGAAAGAGAGGCCTTTTGCCTGCTGAAAAATGCTGCAATAAACTCCAGGCTGATGGTAATATTGATGTAAATGTGAGGGAATGATCCCTCACAGGATTGCTAGCTGAAATACTAGCAACTTCCTTCCTCCCTTTTGATCTGCAAGATAGAAAGCATAATTCCTAAAGGAAGCACTGTTGCTGGGAGGTCAATAAATTTTGGCCTGATGCCAGATCTAAAATGAAGCTCTGGGAATTTTGATCTCTAAGCCCAAGGTGATGGGAATAAACCCTCACCAGTTCTCTAGCTGAGGTACTGAAGAAAACTTCTACCTTCCAAACTGATCTTCAAAAATCTGCAATTTCTGAATATGAATGTTTTGCAGAAAAGTAGAAAAGAGATGTGGCACTAATGCTTGATGTAGAATGAAGTACAATAATATTTCTAGAGCTACTCTAAGAAAGAGGTGGGATTCCCGACCAGGAACACCCTGTGCTAAACAACACCTGCAATCTCTGCTAAACAATCCAAGAAAGCAGTGGAATATCACATGACAATTCCATATTTGAAAAGATCCCTACATCAAGAATATTCAACATACCCCCATCCCTGTCTTCATCTTCTTTATATAATGATTGAGCCTTCCCATGCCTTGGGCCTCATCTAGACTGCGTTGTCCATGTGGACAATATCCTCCAAGTTAAACTACGCTATTTGACCAAATCAACCATCATGTCTAGGTGCAATGTACACCTTCTCCACCATGTGTGCATTATTTGCACAGTTTCCTCCATCACTTTATCATGAATGTCCCATTATATTTTGTTTGACATCTTCAAGATCTTAATTGAATGAATCAACCTTTTTTTTGATCTCTTCAAGATCTTAGTTGATTGTGTCAACCTCCATGATCTATCTCATTAATGAGACATGTTCTCCAATTTCATTCACATTAGTAGTTGCTCAACCACCTTATTATGAAGATCTAGATTTAATTAATCCACATTCACACACATAAAGTGGATATTTATTCATATTGAGGATTATGGGTCCCTCCACCCTTTTATTAACTTAATTCATTAAGAAAATTAAGAACTCTAATATTCCAAATATCAGGTGAAAATTTGGGAATATTACAATCCTCCCCGGCAAAATGTTGCCTCTCCTCAAGCAACTCCAAAAATAGATGCAAGGCCATCTATTCCCCTCCAAATGGCATCCACATAAGGAAGGCTTCCTCCATTTGCAGCAATGTGTCATGTATGTTTGGTCCCAAGGTTGTCTTTCAAAAACACATAGAATGACTTCTAACTGTTTGGTTAGATGTCCTCCTTCCATCATGAAGTACCAAGTCCAACATCATCATCAATACATGAGATACATAAAATAAAGTAGCTCTTTCCATAAAGGAACAGCTCCATCACACAATACATCTCTTCATCCCATACTTTATGAATTTGATATCCCAAAAGGGAGATTGCAGCAATACTAAAACAAAATATAAGAGTTGTCATCTAGGTGTACCAGGATTTGGTTATATCTTGAAAACCCATCTAGAAAAGACATAAGTTCAAAACCAAGTACAGTTTGTAGTACTTGTTTCATGGTTGGTAATTGAAAAATGTCCTTCTCACATGCTTTATTTAAATTTCTAAAATCAATAGAAATCCTATTGTCACCATTTTTTTTCTTGACAGGAACCAAATTTGATACCCATTTTGAATTTCTAACTGGAAATATGATCTTAGCTTTGAGGAGCTTATTCAACTTTGTTTTAATTTTACTTTCAATACTAGGCTAAATTTTCCTCAACTTTTGTTGTATTGGTTTCTCATATGAAATCATAGGAATAGTGTGTTGAATAACAGAAGTGTCATATGTTTTGAGATCAACATAATCCCAAGAAAAAACATTTTTTTAGGTCCTTAATAACTTGACAAATGATATCCTTCCTTCAGAAGACAGACCAAGACCTAAGTTGACATTTCGTGGTTTATCATCGGTTCCAAGATTTACTAACTCAAATCTTAAAGTTGAACTTTGGGTTTTAGAATTAGTAACTCTCTTGAACTTATATTTTAAATCATAAAGGTCTTCTAGTTTGATAACTGACTTTGGTGTTGGATTTTCATCCTGTTCTTCCTTTATTTGAATGCCATGTTCATGTTCATCTAGAGTTTGATTATCATAATATCCTTCAGATGTAAGGAAATCTATGAAATAATAATCATGATTAAAGATTCTCCAATTAGTAATATTATCAGGAACATATGGTCTAAAAATAAACTCAATAGAAAAACCGTCGGGACTAAATTCTTGAGATGGAATTAATTTCGATGCTACATTGGCCAATGAATCTGCACTAGCATTTTGTATTTTGGGTACATAGGAAATATTGAAAGATAAGAAATGAGAAGTCAATTCCTGGACTAATGAATGATATGTTTAAGATGTCCAGAATGACAATGAATAGTATTTCTTACTTGTTTGACAATGATTTCTGAATCTCCCAGTACTTGCAGATATTTAATATCAAGGTCTATTGCTTTATACAAACCTTGAATTAGTGCTTCATATTCTACTATATTGTTCGTGCAATCGAATTCAAGTCTGCAGGCTAGCATGGTATTTTCTCCTTCAGGACTTATCAAAATATAGCCAGCTTTTGCACCATCTTTTGATTTAAAACCATCAAAATAAAGAATTAACTACTGTTTTATTTACAAAATTTTTACACTTAGAAGTGTCTGTTTGGGAAAAAATTTCAATTTGAGAGATAACCACATTATCAAAGAAGGGTGATGGTTGGGCATTAAATTTTCCAAGAAATAATTCTGCCAATTAATTTCCAATAATATTATTATTGAATTCTATTGGCTCATTGATTCCTTCAAGATAAGTAACTATATGTTTCATGAATTTCTCACTGTCTACTCGAATTTGGATTGGATTTCTATTGTGGGGCAGCCACATATGTGACCAGTTTGTTGCGAAATATCCATGAATTTTCTTAGACCAATCCCTGCTCAATACTAAAACATAAAATCCAGGAATATTAGCTACCAAAATATCAATTATCTGGGCAACCTTAGGGTTTGATGATAATCTAATGGAATCCGAATTTGTTTCTCCTACAACCTCTACTTTTTTCCTGTCAATTTGTACTATATGAACAGGAGAAATTTGAGGAGTTATGTTCAATTTAGCACATACTGATTTTAGAAGAAGCCTTGAATCAATTAAGCAATTATGGACACTCTTATTATAGGTCTCATACGTCAAAAGGAATGGATGGGTATGAGAGATGGATCAATCACCTATCATAATAAGATATGTGGCATCTATTTTAGTTGAAGGAGAAGGAGGGTTAACCATATGATTAGCAGATTGAACTACTACTGGAGTAGGTAAGGATGAAGTAGGCACTGCATTCAAATCTCTAAGTAAAATCTTCTGTTGTTGTTTCTATTTAGTAAGTTCATATATTGAAATGTTAGCCCTGGTATTTTTCAAATCTTCCACTACATTATATTCAATGGTGTCAAAGACTACCATTGTCTTTGATGTAGATGGAACATCTGAAGGAGCAGGGTTAGTCTGTGTAGCCTTAGATGTAGACTTCTTACTGACTATTTTTTATTTAGCAGGAGTTGAATTCTTTTGTTTCTGATTATGCTGTGTTCCATCAGTGGTATTGCTTCTTGTACTAACGGGTAAAGCTTCATGTTGTTCATCATTTGGGAGGATAAAATCCCACATGCCATTTAGTTGAACTTCTTCTTCAACTTCAATTTATTTTTCTTCTGTTTTCTCCTCGTTTATGTCTTGATCAGACTCATCATTAGATATAATGTTGGGTGGCTAAGAATTAGAAGACTAATTTTTCTTGAAGGGCCTGAAAGTCTTATTTGTACTGGAACTTTCAACAACTTATTTTTTGATGTCTTCCATTTCATTTGTCATGGATTTTAGTACTTTTTGAAGAACTTCAACATCAAAAGGATCTTTTGGTGGCTTCTTCTTTGAATCATCTTTGAAAAATATTTTCTTGGATTTCTTGTCTTCTTGAGAATTCTTCTTTTCAAGAGCTATAATATGTTTCTCTACAAACAAAGCTTCCTTCATATTTTATTCCAATGTAGGTAACTTCCCTCTATCGACAAAAATGACTATGTTAGATGGGAAAGAAGAAATCTACCACTCAATTTGAACCTCAGCACCAAGAACTGATGTAGCAGGGATTTTATTGAGTAATTTATTAAATCTTGAATTGAAGTCTTTTATTTTCTCTCATTTTTTAGCCTTTAGATTTGACAGGTCATTGATGAGCGATGTAGTGGTTCGATATCTCCAAACTTGGCTAAATTTTTTTCTTCAAAAATATTCCAAATAGTTATAGAGCGAGCAGTTAATTAAAAATACCAGGATCCTGCAGATCCTGTAAGAGTATATGGAAATAATCTGACTACACAGTATTCTTTAGTTACCTCTTTCAAATTGATGGCTAACATATAATTATGGATGTGTTCTTCAGCTGGGAGACCATCATCAGGATTGAATTTAGGTAACCATATTTCAGGTTATCTAGGAAGAGGGTGAAGAGAAGCAAGCATTTGTACAACACCTAGATTGTTCCATGGCTGTACATTTGGTGGAGGTTGTTGGCCCACCATTGGACCTTGGGTGGAGATGATAAGTGAAGTTTGAGTTGAATAAGAGGCAGGTTGAGTGCTAGAACTAGTTGAAGGAGTAGTAGTTTGGGTACCGGAACTAGCTAAAATAACATTGATTGTTGGAATATAATTTGTTGAAATGAGTGGAGGTAGTGGAGATGAATGGGGTGGAATATTGGATAATACCTCGTTGGTTTTTTACTCTAATTCAGACTTCTTTGTTTTCCTTTGAGAAGTATCAATAGGAAATTCAAAAGAAGGTATTCATGTCTTCTGAGTTTCCAATTGAGTTAGTATTCATCCAGGTTGTAAACAAGATGAAACACTAATTTCAGATGTTTGAGAAGTTTCAAGATTTTCAGTAGAAATGGATACTCTCTCTAACTTTTCAATCAAAGACTGAACTTCTGGGGAGTTTTGGTGAAAATCTGGAGATAGTATTGGTTGAGTATCACTAGGAGACTTAGGAGAGGGATGTTCAACTTCATATCTTAAGGATTTAGATCTAGATAATGGTCTAGAATTTGAAGGGGATCTAGAGGGAGAGAGAGTCTTAGATTGGCTTTTAGGTTGATCAGACCTTCTTTCCATTCACAATGGACCTCCTTCTAGCGCCAAAATGTTGAATCCTTATAATTTCGTTGCAAAAACATGGTGGAAAACCACCTGGTCCGGACCTTAGAGCAAGTCTTTTTCCATTTGGTGTAGTGGCTACGATTAGGGATAAAGGGACCAGTTTCCCAATAAGGATGAAGAGGGTGTGTTTGTTTATAACATGCAAATGGAAAAATGATTTAATATATCATATGAATTTCCTAAATATCTATTCTACTATATACCCGAGAGTATTCATTCTTCAATGCGATCTAGAAATATATCTTTCAAAAATTGATAATGAAAATTATTCAAAAATTGAAAGAGTTGAAAATTATGTAAAAATAATTCTTTTGACAAAATATTTTAATCAAAACAATTGTGAAATATATATCGCATTCATAAGTTTGATCATATATGAGATAAGTAACCATAAATATATATCAATATAAAAGTGCATTTAACATTTACTTATGACAAAAACTTTCATATATAATACAGATAAAATATGGTTGTTAATTCAAGAAGAAAAACTTAATATAATGTGTAGAAATACCATATATATGAGGTTCTACTCATTCAAACTGAAAATAGTATTATGCTCCTCTTCATGTTAAAGCAATTCAATGAGTACAAAAGTGAAACTTCAGTTAAACAACTTCTATATAAAAAGAAAACATGTCATGTTCCATTAATTCATCAAGGCATTCACAAACATACAGAAGTGCATTTCTTTGCAAATATTTTTGACAAATTTATGGACCCTTCTCTAAATGCATGAGAAGGTTTTAAATACTAAACTAAATATGTCTAAAATAGATTATTACATAAAAATTTGAGGAGGTTTCAAACAACCTTCGTCGTCATGAGTAAACTTAAACTACAATCTAGGAATAAAAATAACAATATGCTTAGGTGGGTTGATCTTATTTTTCCATTTGATCTCTGAGGTGGAAAATATCTACCATCGGCTTTAGTTGAGCTAGTTGTGTAATCCCGGATCTGACCTGGCCTTTAAACACGAAATTTGAAAGTGTTGGCAAAGGTTTCTTAGTAGAATCAGTTAATGATTGTAGAGTCACGCACTGATGATGTGGTTTGATCAGAAAATTCTAGCAATTTTCTTGATCTAACTTAGTTATCTTCTTAATAGCTTTTACATGTGTCTCTACGCTTTCTTCCACTGTGCTTCTAATAGTCTAAGCTCTGGGAGCACTTCGGCTGTAGATTCTTTGATAAGTTAAGCATTTAGAAGTTGTTCATTAATAGACTCGATGAATTCATTTCTCTTATTTGTTTCCTTCTCTCCCCATCTTAACTGCATTTCCCAATCTTTAAATACAATATTTTTGTGAAACTTATCAATTTTGGGGAGATCAGCTTTCTTTCCTGTATCAGACTCTTGCCATTGGATGAAATCAGAAATTTTCTTTTGAACCTTTTCACATTCTAGCCTCCTGTTAGCCATGTGTTGAATCAAAATCTTGCTTGTATCACAATATGAACTGGTATCTGAAGTTTGGTGACAAAAGGTTTCCTGTTGCTACTTCAATTTCGCATTCCATTCAAGTGCCTCTTTTACAAATTTCTCTGTTTGAGGCTGAATTTTAGGCTTATCCATCACTGATTATATCTACATTTCCTTTTTGGAACTATGTAATTGGTGCTGCAAATTTAATATTTCAAAGTCCTTTTGGAATTGTGACATTTTCATCTCAATTTTCTTATTGGCATTAATCTTTTCCTGTTCTAGTAGTCTTTCCAATTCTTGAAATTTATCTTCCTTTTGTTTGAGAAGAAGTTTCACTTCTTCTACTTTATCAATTGTATCAGTTGCATATGCACCAACAAACTATGACAGTTTAGCAAGATGTTCAATAGGATTGGAAAAAGAGTCCTTCCAGACAACATCTACTCATTCATTTTCTAGAGTAGCCATTATTTCTTAATTTCTTCTTCTCTTTCTTCTCTTGACTACAACTTTGTGACTTGGGCTGTAAAAAACATCTAATGGAGGTATTTCCTCAATTTTCAAAATAATTTCTTATGTTGGGTAGGCTGGAATGATCTCTTGTTCCTGAATCTTTGGTACTTGCTGTAGTGGCACTGCAGTCTCTACTATATTCTGGGTCTGCTCAGGAGTTTGGAAACTTGTCGATTCTTCAACATTAGGCTTTGGTGGTGGCAGTGTCTCCAGTGCTTTAGTAAAATTTGTCCATTATGACTTTAAATCCTTTTCTTTAGGTTTAACTGTTAGCTCAGGTGTAGTCTGAACATCTTGAACTTCTTTTGAAGATGATTCAGCTCCACAAGTTTCTTCCTCAGTTTGCATATCAATTCCTTTAATTACTTTTACAATTATCTTCGCAGGGTTTTCATTTTTTTCTCTCATATTCATTATCAGAATGATATGAGCTTTGAGACTGATGTTGAGAGTGCTTTGAATCTTGAATTGACTTTTCTCTAACATGTCTTTAGCTTCATCGTCTAAAATGATGTTGGGAGTTGGTCTTCTCACATCTTTCATTTGTAGCAAGTCCAATGGGACTATTTCTAGCCTCTTGTTTTTGTATTGATGAAAAGCCTTAAGATCTACCACACTGAGCTATTTGATACATTTTTTAACAAATCTAAAAAATTCTCTACACCTTCAAATAAATCATCAAACATATCTTTTTCATTCATGAACGGTCTGAGTTTAAGACTAGTGGTAAATGTTAGACTCCTGTATTTCAAAGTATCACAAGGTGAATGATTATTGATTAGATTTTTCATTACTGAAAATAACATTCTATGGCTATCATTTATTTTCAGAGAAAGAAAGGGAAATCCTGACTGTAAAGAGCTTCAAAGGAGTCAATCTGCCTCTTTTCCCAATAGAAGGAAGGAAGTGTTGCTGACAAGGTGTGATGGGGATGAAACTTCATTTCTACCCTTGTTCCATTTCATTTCATTCACCCTCTTTGCCCCCCTCATTTCCTCCATATTATCCCATGCTCTAAATCCCATTCAAACCCCCAAAACCCACATATATATAACCTTTCGGGGCTTATTACTTTATAAACTCACTTATTATAAAGTTTCAGACTTTATTTTATAAACTTTGCCACACATTCCACGACATGCTTCCTTTTCATTCCATTTTCCTTTGAAATACATTGAAACCTTACCTTTTTCTGACCTTTCCACTTTACTCTTCCCACTTTACCATTTCATTTCTTTTTCATTCCCGATTGCAATCAAAAGTGGGCCCTCATCGCATTTCGCAAACTTTACATATTTGGCATGGAAACTAAACTCTAAATGTTGTGATTTCTGATTTGCGATTGTGATATCGCATCGCATTTGACTTACCATTGTGCGTGCCCGCAAGTCTATCCATTTAGTTTTGCGATGCGGTAAGCCGACCCCACCTCGCAGCTCTGCTCTTGCTTCATAAGTTGTTGCAATACATATGAATACCATATAAATTCCATAATACTTACCGCTTTAAACCTTCCATCGATTCATAAAAAATCCACTGCATTGCCAATGGGTCCCTCTTCCACGCATTTCAAATTTTTTTAAAAGTTAACCCCCGCAGCTTATAAATAAATACTATACATTGCGATGTGCACTGCGGTTTTGGTCCCACTTCCGCCCTGCCACGTCACTCATCTCCTCCCCACGCATCGCCAATCACAGATCGCACATCACAAGGTTTATAATTAGTCACAAAGATAAATGTTAAAAATGTCAAAGTGCGATATGCAATGCGGTGGGGCCCGATCGCAAATAGCGCATCGCAAGTTTTAAAGATTAAAGTGCGAAGGGTAAAAGTTAAGTCCTGTGTCGTGAAAAGTGCGATGTTGGCGCGAATTTGATGTATTTCAGGGCAAAGGCCTAAATCATTTCAAGTCTGGGTGAATGGTGTTTTACGTTGTTTGGCTTCGTGCGGTCGGGGGGGCACCTACCCGAAAGGGCCCAAAGAGAAAAAAGGAAAGAGAGGGTCGAGCCCATTCCATGCTACCGTAATGTCAGCTACTCCTCCTCTCAGCCTCTATCTTTCCTCCATCTCAAAGTAGCCCCTCCTCATCTGGTGGTCCTAGTGCATTTCGCACCCCCCAGCTTCTGAGATTTAACCATGGGGGGGGGGGGGTCCGAAATGGGTGGTATCCAATACCACCCACTCCTCCATGTGTCTTCCCTTCGTCATTTCGCACCCCCTTCTATATTACCACTTACCGCCTAAGACCCCCTTTGAAAATCCATTCTTGTTCGCTTCCAAACTGCCTCCGTATTCATTTGACCACTACCACTACTGCTATGCCACATCCACCAACCGCCATCCCTCCACAACCGGGCATATTAGGTTTGTGTGCCATTTATGAGGAAATAGGCTACGCATGGTAGGAGGACTTTGGTAGGACCCGAAAAAGGAGCAAAAGGTAGGGCGAGGTTGAAAAACACAAAGAAAAAGACAGTAAAATTCGAGTCGAGAATTTACGCAGAGATCAAACAACAAAGACTAAAGGGGTAGCAGAACGCACTAGCACTAACACCAATCAATGAGAAGTAGCCAACACTACACTAGATTAATTAATAAATGCCATTTTTCTACAGTTTAGAGCCAGATGTCAGAGCCTCCATTGGTTACCTCTTCGAAACCATTGACAACCGCCTCCAAGCCACTTTGTTGATTCACGAAGAGTCGCCAGAGTTTTTCATTTTTGAAGAGTTACCATAATAAATTCTTTGTTTAAATGTTTCTGTTATATTCTCTGCTATGTATCTTCTCATCTAATTGTAAATCAGAAATTTTATATTAATATTCATTGTCAAAGGGCCTTAATTCTATCTGAAATTTACAATCTGAATGTTTTCTGCTGAAGTCTAATTAAATAATTCTTAATTTCTCTTTAGTCACTACTGAACCTTACTGTTTCTTTCACCTCCTAATTCTTACATCTCTTAAGATCAATATCACATAGTTAGCTTTCCTTGCGACTTGCTCTTGATTTTGATGTGCCTTTGTAGCCTCTGACTCCATCACCCAATGGAATAGACTTTGCAACCCTATCTGTCTAACCACCCAATCAATCAAAACAAACAATCCCATCACTGTAACTAGCCTAACATCTGCAACTATAACCAGCAAGTCAAATCGATTTAAATCATAAAATAGAGAGAGCCCTCTCTGAGTTTGGGAAGGCTAGGTCCTAGACTCCAAAGCGGTTTGATGTTATTCTTTATAGTTTAGTTTTTCCAATATTATAAATTATAGAGTGCCAACATAATGGCTACGATACTAGGGAACTGAGTTATTGAAAAATCTTAATATTTCATCAGAACTCAGAAACCCCAGTCAAAATATTGTATGATTCAAGCACGTTCCAAGATTAGTATTTGGTTGTTGATGGTGGACAACAACCAGACACAAGAAATTTAAAATCATCCTCATGGTGACTCCACAGTTTTCAGTTGACATGAAGGCTCCACTAGTAGAAGAATCCAGATTGGTTGTGAAGATATAGTGACCCCACTCTCTGATTGATAGACAAGATGAATCCAATAATACAACGCAGGTATGCTCCAATGAACAGAGATCACATTCTTGGATTCCCATACAAAACTCAGGTAAATTGGCAAAGAAATCTTCCTATTTTTCAAGATGAAACTGTTGATGATTCTTTGTTACATCTCATTAAATTTCGTATACATTATTGGAAATTGAAGGTCGAATGGCATGAGGATTTCCTCATGAAGATCTTCATGGAAACATTAGAAGGGAAAGTGAGGGAATGGTATGAAGGTCTGAAACCTGGCAGTTTGTTTTCTTTAAAGGATTTCTACAAGGTGTTTTATGAGCATTACAAGAAATTTCTCCACCTTTATCATTAGTTGAAAATTGTTGTGATCAGTCTGAGGATATCATACAATACCTTGTAAATATTGATGAAGATCTAGGAAATTTTCATCCTGAGGATCTCATAGAAGCAATTCATGAATTTCATTCTCAATTTAATTTTCATGATATCCAAGAGAAGTTAGTTGAAAATGAAAGTAATCATGAAATGAAAGAATATCCATGGGATCTCTCTGTGGGGAAAAATGATAGTTCATATGCTCATTTGTGTGGCACTGAAGAAGGAATTCAGCCTCACAGGAGAAAGAAAACAATTGTGGTTCAATACAAAGAAAGCAAAGAATCCCTCCTCCTTTAACTGAAGAAGAAATCAATCAGATTCTAAGGATGCAACCAACCTCTAAATTTATATGTAATCAAGAGATTATTTCTATTTGTCCTTCTACTAATTTATCTACTGAAGTGTTGTCTCATGAAGAAACAATTATAGAGCATATTGATATTTATGTTGTTTCACATTCTCAAGAAGGCTTATTTCTAGAAGGTGCTTCTGCTCACCAAAATGATGGCCTTCAAATAGAATTCAGTAGTCTCAGTTAAGACATACCAGGTTTGCTTGAGGACAACATATTGGTATACAATGAAGATGCCATATCAGATGACCATGAAGAATATGTAGATATTATATTTCAGAAGGATCCTGAGCATGACAAATTGGAACAAGGAGCAACCCTAGATGAAGTCTGTTATTTAAATCCTCAGGGCCAGGTATTGTTCCAAGATCCTTTTGCTATTTTCTAAGAATTATATAAAGAAGGTGTATGCCATGTCAAGAATGGTTTGTTGCAGAGTTTAGGGAAAATTTTGAGCACTACTCTTCAAAGGCAGGTAAAATGGGAGTGGCCATTTTGTTTTTTCAGCATACTCAAAAAGGTGAACAAGAATCAATCATGTAGTCATTTACTTGATTGGTTGCATTGGAGAAGCGAGTTCACTTAGTGTATATATCACCTCCAAGTTAGATTAGGGTAGGTATGTGTGAAAATAAGCTCAGTACTCTGAGCATCTTACAAATCTTGGTTTTAGATTGCTTTTTATCATCAGATCAGTGTGTTTCAGATTGTATTTTTAGCACAGTTTTGGCCTCATCATTCAAGTTTTCAAGGTGCAACAGTATGTTCAGCTTGATGGATTGCAGTGGATAAGTTCAATTGTAGTTTCAGTTCCAATTTTAGTATGCTAATAAGCTGGCTGGCCAAGCATGTGGTCTATTTTATCAGCTAAAGCTCATGAGGAACAATCAACTAGTTTCCAGTCACTAAGTTGCCTGACAGATCAAGATACAAGTTGTGGGATCAACCCAATGGATCAGGCTACTAGTCTACGGTGTTATTGACACCTACTAAAGGAGCTGCCATCCCCAGTTGGAGCCACTGTTAGACTCCTGTATTTCACAATATCACAAGGTGACTGATTATTGATTATATTTGTCATTACTGAAAATAACATTCTATGGCTATCATTTATTTTCAGAGAAAGAAAGGGAACTCCAGACTGTAAAGAGCTTCAAATGAGTCAATCTGCCTCTCCGCCCAATAGAAGGAAGGAAGTGTTTCTGACAAGGTGTGATGGGGATCAAACTTCATTTCTACCCTCAATCCATTTCATTTCATTCACCCTCTTTTCTGCCCTCATTTCCTCCATATTCTCCGATGCTCTGAATCCCATTCAAGCCCCCAAAACCCACACATATATAACCTTTTGGGGCTTATTATTTTATAAACTCACTTATTATAAAGTTTTGGAATTTATTTTATAAACTCTGCCACCCATTCCTCGCCATGCTTCCTTTTCATTGTATTTTCCTTTGAAATACATTGAAACCTTACCTTTTTCCGACCTTTCTGCTTTACTCTTCCCACTTTCCCATTTCATTGCTTTTTCATTCCCGGCCGCGATCAAAAGTGGGACCGCATCACATTTTGCAAACTTTACATATTTGGCATGGAAACTAAACTCTAAATGTTGCGATCGTTGATTTGCAATTGCGATATCGTGTCGCATTCAACTTACCATTGTGTGTGCCCACAAGTCTATCCATTTAGTTTTGCGATGTGGTAAGTCGGTCCCAGCTCCGCGGCTCCTCTCCCGCTTCATAATTCATTGCAATTCATATGAATACCATATAAATTCCATAATACTTACTGCTTTAAACCTTCTGCCAATTCATAAAAACTCTGCCGCATCGTTAGTGGGTCCCTCTTCCCCGCATTTCACAAAAGTTTAAAATTTAACCCCCGCAACTTATAAATAAACGCTATACATTGCGATGTGTGCTGCGGTCGCAGTCCCACTTCCACCCTGCCACGTCACTCATCTCCTCCCTCACGCATCACCAATCATAGATCACACATCACAAGTTTTATAAATTAGTCGCAAAGATAAATGTTAAAAATGACAAATTATGATATGTAATGTGGTGGGGCTCAATCTCAAATCGCGCGTCGCAAGTTTTAAAGATTAAAGTGTGAAGGGTAAATGTTAAGCATTAGGGGAATTTTGAGGTCTAAAATGGGCCTCCTAAGAAAAAAGTACAAAAAAAATAAACTTTATAACAACCAATAGGATTCAAGATGATGATGTCAACCATGGGGGATGATTTACCATTTTTTAAATAAAAGGGTAAAAATATTAAAAAATAATAAAATAATAAAACTACTTTTTCAACTCGAATTTTCAAATTATCTCCCAAAATTTTTACTCAAATTTCGAGTGGGAGTACTCGTTGGATGCAAAATTTAATTCCTCATCCAAGGAGTACCCATGTTGCATACTTTCGATGAGCCTTGCTACATGAAAAATGAGAAATACATAAAAAAAACATGATTACAATCACATTTGTCATGTATTTCTCATTTTTCGCATAGTAGGACCCATCGAAAGTATGCAACATGGGTACTCCTTGGATGAGGAATTAAATTTCACATCCAATGAGTACTCCCACTTGAAATTTGAGTAAAAAATTTGGGAGATAAGTTGAAAATATGAGTTGAAAAAATAAATTTTTCATTTTTCCCTCTAAAATTTGATGATGTCATCAAATCTTATTTGATTCTTTCCACTATTATTTTATAATTTCCTTAGGAGGCCCATTTTAGACCTCAAAATTCCCCTAATGTCCCACGTCGTGCGAAGTGCGATGTTGGCGCACATGTGATGTATTTCAGGGAAAAGGCCTAAAGGATTTCAAGTCCGGGTGAATGGTATTTTATGTTGTTTGGCTTCAAAAAGGGTTCAAAAGGGCTGAAAGGGCTTGGGTAGCAAAAAGGACAGAGAGGGTCGAATCTAGTCCCAACTTACTGCCACGTCATTACCTTCTCCTCCTCTCCCTCCATCTTTCCTCCATCTCAAAGTAGCCGTTCCTCATCTGGCGGTCTTGGTGCATTTCGCACCCCCCCTAGCTTCTGAGATTTAACCTTGGTTGGGTTCGAAATGGGTGGTATCCAATACCACCCACTCCTCCACGTGTCTTCCCCTCGTCATTTTGCACCCCCTTCTATATTACCGCTTACCACCTAAGACCCCCTCTGAAAGTTTGTTTTCGCTCGCTTCCAAACTGCCTCTGTATTCATTTGACCACTACCATTGCTACTACGCCACGTCCACCAACCTCCATCCCTCCACAACCGGGCATATAAATTTTGTGCGCCATTTATGAGGAAATAGGCTATGCATGGTAGGAGGACTTAGGTAGGAACCGACAAAGGAGAAAAAGGCAGGACGAGGCTGAACATCACAAAGAAAAAGATAGTAAAAGTCAAGTCAGGCATTTACGCAGAGATCAAACAACAGAGAATAAAGGGGCAACAGAATGCACCAACACCGACACCAATCAATGAGAAGTAGCCAGCACTACACTAGATTAATTACTAAATGCCAGTTTTCTACATTTTAGAGCCAGATGTCATAGCCTCCATTGGTTACCTCTTCGAAACCATCATAGCCACCTCCAAGCCACTTTGTTGATTCACGAAGAGTCGCCTGAGTTTTTCATTTTTGAAGAGTTACCATAATAAATTATACAAGTGGTGTTCGTCAGAGATTTTCTTGATTCAGGCCTTGCATGGCCAACTTGTATAATCTCAGTTTGTTTGTAATAAATAAAGGTTACCATAGTAGATTAGGGCAAACCAACTTAGTTGTTAGTTAAATACTACTAGAATTCTCATTAGCAGAGGTTGGTTAATTTAGCAACTGTATTATAAGAACTACTATTGGAGCACTGTAATTTTTGAATTTGGACATCGATAATCAAAGACCAATTACAGGATTCTTGAGCTATGTTAAAATGGTGACGTGCTTCTTCTTTGTTTAAATGTTTCTGTTGTATTCTATGCTGTGTATCTACTCATCTAATTGTAAATCAGAAATTTTAGATTAAGATTCAATGTTGGAGCACCTTAATTCTATTTGCAATTTACAATCTGAATTTTTTCTACTAAAGTCTGATTAAAAAATTCTTAATTTCTTTTTATTCACTACTGAACCTTACTGTTTCTTTCACCTCCTAATTCATACAGCTATTAAGATCCATCTCGCACAGTTAGATTTCCCTTCGATTTTCTCTTGATTTTGATGTTGTTTCCAGCCTCTGACTCTATCGCCCAATGGAATAGCCTCTACATCCCTATCTGTCCAACCACCCAATCAATAAAAACAAACAACCCCATCATTGTAACTAGCGTAACATCTGCAACTATAACGAGCAAGTCAAATCTATTTAAATCATAAAATAGAGAGAGCCCTCTCTAAGTCTAGGAAGGCTAGGTCCTGGACTCAAAATCGGTTTGATGTTATGCTTTATAGTTTAGTTTTTCCAATATTCTAAATTATAGAGTGCCAATAGTAAACTTCTGGACTACATCATTAGGATCATATTTTCTTCCTGGAATTAAAGCCAGATTCAATGAAGTAATATTTGGATTTTCTTTAGCTACATGACCTAAGTGAAAAAGGGCAAAAGTGTCACATTGTACTGGGAAGGTAGGCCAGATAGCTTTCTTGGAATCTCTAAGTTGCTTGGTTATACTACTTACAAGAGTTTGGTTTGAGATTTATACAGGTAAAATATCAACACTGGCTTCCTTGGAAATTCTGGGTATTCTCTCATTAAAAATAATCTGATAAATGGGTAACATAACTCCATGACAAATTTTGTAAAAATGTAAATGAAACTCATACTCCCTGTTAGAGTCGGTCCTTACAGCCCTCCGTCAGAGATCATTTCGCTTTTTGCATATTCATTCTTAGGTGTCTCGCTTGTTCCACTTCATTGAATTTCTCTAGGAGCATGCCATTGACTGACGAGGGGGTCTGGTTGTCATGTGTTTCCTCATGCTTGTACCTGCAGGGCTATTTAAAAATTCCTCAAAAATCACTGAAGGTCATCGTCATTTCATTCATAGTCATTAATGATTGTTTTCATTAAAAAGAGTCTTTAGTCCTAGAGTCTAGGGTTTTCGAGTCCTGTGCATACATGTCATAAAGCCCGCAGGCCATGAGGTTGGTTTCGCAAGTTTTGATTTTACATTTTTATCATCAAAAGCATTTGAAGACATTTCTAGTCCAAAACTCTATTTTGGAACTAGAAATTGTCTAATTTCATTTTTGTAATAATTGTATTTATTTCATTATCAGAAAGCTTCAGTGCAAGCCTCTGATCTTTTCCAAAACCAAGTGCCGCATCCCTGCAAAAGACAAACAAGTATTTTTAGTCCAAAGCTCATAAAAGCCAAAGAGAAACATTGTATTAAATGACCAAATGTCAAAATGACAAACATTATGAAAGTGGGTTATCAAGCAAATTTGAAATTAAATCCGATTTGGTGAGATATTTTCTTCATATATAAACATGGCAAACAAAATCATTTGCAAAAATCCGCAAGGCAGAAGTCGAAGTGGAGTTCTTGAAGGCCGAAGCCGTGATTTCATAGTTGTTGACAGAGTTTGGAGTGCGCGCTACCCATACGTGGTGCGCGCTACCCACTTGGTGCGCGCTACCCACTTAACTGTCACGGCCAGTGTTAAATAACACAGGTGCTACCCACTTGGTGCGCGCTACCCATTGGGCAGGGGCGCTACCCACATAGTAACAGAGCCCAGAAATTTGTGTTTTGCGCCCAGTTTTGTTTCAAATCGACTCCAGCAACTTGCAAACAGGTTTTTATCATTGCTCAGTATATTTTTAATATGGTAGTGATGTTATTGATGTTGGGAAATAGGCCATGCTTGGGGAGAAATGTATAAACCCTACATTCACATGCAAATTAATTCCTCAAGGGTTTTGAATATATATGGGCAATTTTATGAAAAGTTTGAAAACTCTTGAATGGTAAATATGCCCATGTCTTAGCACGTTGTGTATATCATCCTCACACCCTCAGTTATCATTTTATCACTGCTGTCATGCCCTTTCATGTTTTTCCACAATTTCATGTTGACTAGTCTATAGTCTCCATCACCATAATCTTATCTCTGCTGCCATCACCATAATATTGCTACTATCATGGCCATTTGTATCACTATGGTTATTGTCATGTTGTCCCTATTCTCCAGTTCATAAAACATAGTCCCATACTTGTTGCCCCTTTGACAAATTTTGGTCATCATTATAAAATTATACCATACATCTGCATTAGGTATTCATTTGTCAAACTTACTTGTGAGCAAAACAGTGATAGTTTTTATGCCATTAAAACAGAGTCATCCTCATTATGATTTTGTTTTCCTGTGATACTTGGATACATGGGTGACATCTATTGGGTTTTAAACATACATTAAAACTTTGCTTTCACTGTACCTATATCAGCATCCATATTATCTTGTTCAAAACCATGTCAGAGACAGATTCAGTTTATGAGCAGGAGTCTGACAGTGATTCCACAGCAGAGGGTAATGTGCCACGTAGGCCTCACAGAGGTGGCAAAGGTGGTAAACATCTCAGGGAGGAGCCTACTTCTTTGGCTCAATTGCAGGCATGTCCACTTGCAATGGATTGTTTTCGGGTTCAGTCATGTTTTTTATTCTGTGAAATGATTTCACAAACCCAGCTTCATCGTGAACTAGCTCGTCTGTTTGTTCTACATTTACATGATGGCCGTGTAAATCTCGCTGGAGTAGATTTCATTCTGTCACCAATGACTATTTCTCAGGCCACTGGCATACCAAATCTGGGAGAGGAATGGAACAAACGTCAGCAGTTAGAGAAATTCCACTATGAGCCATACATCAAACTTGGGTATATGAGGCACTTGGGTAGAGCTTTTCCTTTCAGATTCCTGAGGGATGAGTTTGCACCACTGATGAAACTCATCATTCGGTATTTCAGTTGCGAGGGCAGATTCTCGCGTCTCTTTGCGTACCATGTTCGTTTGTTGATGCACTTCACGAGGGTATGTATGATGAACATTCCGTACTTCATGTATCGCAACATAGAGAGGATGATGATTTTTGTACAGAAGAAGAGCCCAGCACAGCAACATAGAAGTATATATCATTACGCTTTGATCAAGATCATAGTGTTACATCAGTTGGTGCAACAGGGCATCACTTGGGAGGATTTCATCTCTCGTGACTTTTTCACAGCATCACAGCCACCTCCCGAGGTAGTTCATGATGCGGGAGAGCCTTCACACCAGCCTGGAATTCTTGAGATTGAGCATATCAGCGCTCCATTGTTTGTGACATATCAGAGCTCCATTTTTTGTGACATATCAGCGAGGCCACAGGGCCTTATTTGCAGCTACACGGCGAGTATTATCTCCACCCAGGGTGGAAGGGGTCTTGCCGACTTCATTAGCAGAGCGAGTATTATCTCGACATGATGTGGAAGGGGTCTCGCCTTCTTCTTCAGCACAGTTACAGATCCAGGATAGGGGCAAGAAGCCCATGCATGATGAGGGCCCATCAGGAGGCCGTGACACGGATTTCACGATCATTGATGTTGATGCGAGCTCTCCTAGCTCGAAACTGAAAGAGATCATCCAGGAGCAAAGGGCCAAGAATGACACGCTGAAAGATAAATTGCAGAAGGCTCATTGGGTGATAAAATACCTGGAGCAGCGCAACAAACAGCTAGAGGATGAGCACACACTTTATGAGCTGCGGCGAATCCGTGAGGATCGACAATTGGCCCGGAAGAGACCCGGAAACATGACACCAATCGATCGAGATTCTGTACTCACGCATGTTAACATTCATCTGGAGAAGTTGTTGGCAAAGGCCAACAGAGAGAAAGACATGCTTTTTCACATGAAAGGCCATTATTGGGCTCGCATGCATGTCTGCAAAGCGAGAATGAAGATTCTGAAGAGGAGGTTGAGCGAAGCACTAAAACGGCGGAAAAGGCCTGATCCACTCCGGATTTTGGCCGAGGCTTCATTGGCTAGGCATGATACATGATGGAGGGTCTTCGCTCCGAATTTGAGCAAATTTGGAGAAATTTTTGCCATTTTGAAATATTTTGGTCTAAAAACAGGTTTTTCAGCTATACGGGTAGCGCGTCGATGTGCTCACTTTTTTTCGGGACACTTGTTGAAGGAAATATTTGCATTTTTGGGTTTTTCATGGTAATTTATGCATGCTCAGGAATTTTCGAAGCATTTCATCAGATTCGGGATGGTCAAAAGGCTCAAAAACACCATGAAAACCACCTTGCTGCCACCTTTTGCACCAGCAGGAAGTACTTCTGGGAGAATGAAGTTTTGGAGGGGAAAATGAGCTCCAAATTTGGAAATTCCACTTGGTTTGGATAGCCAACATCCAGGGCTTTCCAACGAGCTATCATGAGCTCAATTTGGATGCCGGGAAGTGCCTCAAAATCAGGCTGAAAGGCGCGCTACCCATACAGCTCAGGCGCACTACCCATATAGATTTTTGGCTGAATTTTCAACTTCCAGCTCAGAATTTCGACCAGTTGGGACCAGTTTTGCTTGTGGATGAAATTTTTGGGTTTTCATGATGTAAATTGATGGTTGGCATGTAAATTTGGCTTACTTTTACCTATTCTAGAAGATTCACTCTCAAAAAAGTGAAAATCATGTAAATGAATCAGTTTCCACTCTTTTAGAGGCAAGTTGTTTGGCTGCCTATATTCTAGCTCCTTGTTTAGAATTAGTTGGAACTGCTCCTAGAAGGAGGAATTCGACCCCTAGATGCATGGGAAGGGGTTAGGATGCTCTATATGATGTAATTTATCAATCATTTTCAGAGGTTGGAGAGGTTGGACTCTTGGGAAACTTGTGGCACACATTGTACATATTCTTCATATTTTGGCTAAGGAAAGATCAGAGGTTTTGCAGCACCTCTTGGGATTCTTGTGGCTTTCAGTTATTAATGGTGTTTTCTCTCAGTTTATTGTAAGTTCCTTCATGTTTAATGTATGCCATTTCTCACTTATGCTTCTTAAATTAAATGAATGAGTAGATGAGGTTGAATCCATTGTTCACAATGCTCTGCCTTTGAATTCATTTAGTTTTTCGTGTTTTCACTTGTTTGAAAAGGATCCATGTTCATCCTTGCCCTTTTCAGCTCCTTTTCGTTCTGATCCATCCATATATCCAATCAAAAGCATTAAGACTATTGCCTACCTCACCCCAACTCGAAATCTGCAAAGATCTGACCTTATCCCCGGACCCAAAATTGTTTTTTCCCATTTCTCCAACGAAAACCCAAAAATCAAAATCAAACATTCCTATCTCTTTAATAGCCTAAAATCCGTATTCATTGTTCATTATAAATCATCTCAGCCCCTCTGAAAACATTTGCCGAGATAGACCCGGAGAGAGCCCTCTCCTGTCCTCGTAGGGCTAGCTACGAGGCTGAGCGTGGTTTGATGTAGGCTTGAGTTTTACCTTATTTCAGCCTAAGGTAGATTTGAGCGCTAACACTCCCAAAGGGCTCTATGATAAATGTGAATCGGGTTAGGGTCTTGGCTTGTCCACTTCCAACACATAATAGGAAAACATGTGCAGAAACATATGGTGTCCATGATATATGTGCTCATATAGAAAGGGGGAATTGTCCTAGTGGAAAAGACTCTATTGGTTCTGTAATCCATTATGGTTTTGGCCAAGTTATCAGATAAAATATTTTCCCAATTCATGACAGTGGAATTGAAGACTGCACTAATTAAAGGAACCCACTCAATGGAGAATTTAGTGGTATCCGGTCTAGAAAATAGACTACACAACATTCCTGCAACATAACAGTAAGGTGATGGAAATTGTGAAATGGGGTACATACCAAGTATATCTTGATTTATCTTTCCCTGATCTTCCTTCCATTCTTTTATCACCTTCATTAAGTCTGAATTCTTTCTTGAAAAATTTTCCAAGAAATATTTGTCATAAATCTTTTGTGGCGAAGGCAAATGATATAGTATTTGCAAATCCTTAGCGGTGAATGAACATATGTTCTCCAACTTGGAATTCTTGAATTTTATGTCTACAATGTTGAGGTTATCAATTAACCACCTTACCATGTTAGTGTATGGTAAGATCTTTAGCCGTGACGCTATCCAATGGAGAAACAAACATGCAACTTCAAAGTAAGACGGTTTTGATGAAATTGCCTCATCTGTTGTTATTGTTTTCTTTAGTTCTCTTGGTTTTTCTTCTTCAAAAAGTTAGTACATGGTTTCCCATGAATAACTCTCGCTTTAATTATTGCATGTTGTGCCTTAAAATAATGGAGGCATGTTTGTAGTCTCAGAAATAGAAGCCTGGGTAACTGATTTTCCTTTCTTTGTCATTCCAGTTGACATTATTTCCTTAGGTAGTTTCCTGAATTCAAGCGAAACAAGTAAATTTAGATATGAGATGAGGAGAGACAAGGAAAAATAATAGAGTTAAATCAACATAAATCAAAATCCGATGCTTTAAATTTAAAACTTTCTTCAAGTAAGATATCAATCTTTTAAACCCTGTACCCATTGAAAGTCGTTAATAACCCTTAACTCGTTTATCAAATCTCTTACACGTCTTACGCAATATGTCTAATCCAACGATCTAAGTCATTAGATCTTATAATGGATCGATTGAATAAGGATCAGTTCAAGTGCTTGAATAATAAAAGTTATAGCACAAATCACAACTTTTAGCAAATACCAATAGTATATGTTTTCACCATCGGTGAACTTGCCAAATGCGATCTATGCAAATCGCACATCCCAATTTATTACAATGGATATAAATTTCCATTTGGTTAATCGCTGCAGAACACGATATGAGCTAAATGCTTAAAGTATTGTTCTTTATTCGTTTTATGGATACATGTCGTTGTTAGTTTATTGTCTCATCAGGACCGACTTATCGCAATTTCTTTTGAAATGTTATAAGTTTGTTTTTTAAAGGAGGCGTGACATGATTTATACTTTAAGGGTTTTTTAAGCTCTTTTAATGGGGGTTTTGTGTAATTCAAAAAGGTTGAAGCGCTTTATCACAATTAAAAAATCCTATATGTGTTTTAAGCTTGTTTGGCTTGTAATATTTGCGATTTGCGCTAAGCACAATGAAATCAAAACGTAAAGAAAAAGCCTTTATTCCTAAAGTTTAAGATTTAATGCTAAAAAGAAAAAAATGCTTCTAATTCTATTTATTTTTTAAAGGCTCCCCATTTATTTTAATAATAAATGGGGGGGTTGTATAGTACAACAGTACCCAAACTCAAGAGGATGATGGACCGACCCCTGGACCGATAGCTCCTTTTGAACAACCGAGAAGACAACGAGACACGAGGAAGACTCCGCAATAATCGAATCAGCCACCATCTAAAAGGGTCACAATATCACACTCTTCCAGATCTTGTTTGATATTGGGTAATTCACTCTCATCCTCTCTCCCCATAACAGGTATTGTTTCTAATTCTGAATGTACCAATTTATCTATTGTTGCAACTAGTATTATTTTATTTGCATGAAATGTTAGCCCCATCACTTCCGTGTTGCATCGGCCATCCCTTCCTGCCCTAAAAATAATACAACCACTATGGAGGGTGTCCACTCCCCTCATACTGATAGGGAAGACTCTTCAGACAACAACTCCTTTAATAGGTATAATCTCAGATCCATGGTCCACCCTAAGCCTCTCCCTACTTTTTTTCCTATAGGGTGATCCTTCTCCAAAATATAAAGAAACTCCCAGGGGCGAACAACCCAATATATCTAAATCCATCCTCCGACCTAGACTAGAAGTGGCATCGGGAAAAAAATCATCCATCGATCGGGTTCTTAGAGCACATGGAAACCCTAATTTGGTTAACTCATGAAATTCTTATATTTCAATTGCATGGGTTTGGCCAGCCCTAACAAAAAATTGGCACTCAAACATCTATTTAAATTAGATAGGATATATTTCATTTTACTACAAGAGACCCTGGGGGATGGAGCTGCAATTAACACACTATTGACATTCATATTACTGGGATGGACCTTCCAAACATTGGATGTGAGAGGTCGGTTTGGAGGATGTGCACTTGGGTTCAACAAAAGAACTATCAAGGCTGATAACATGTGGGGAAGAGAGGGATTTTTGGGGGCTAACATCATTTCAATTGAACTTGATATCCCAATTTGTATGATCAACATATATGGGCCATGTCACAATCAGGTCGACTTCTGGGACAAATTGTTGGAATCATCACTCATGAAAAGGGATAACATCATCATCGGAGGAGACCTAAACTTCTCTTTGGGACATGTTGAATCGTGGGGATCATGGACTCAAATGGATCCCCTAACTGATTACTTTGAGCACATATTGGAGTCACATAACCTTATGGATATATACATGACTAAAATTCTTCCTACTTGGCGTAATAGAAGGACTGGGGATGATGCTCTTGCCCACAGGTTGGACCGATTTCTCATTAAAGCACAATTGGTGGAACGACTAGACAGAATGAGACAATGGGTGGGCTATGGTGGTATATCTAATCACTCCCCCATTTTATTTGAATTAATGAACAAAAATTGCAAGCCAAATTCACCATTCAAATTCAATTCTACATGGCTTGTAGAGGATGAATTCCATAACTTTTTTAAGGAATCATGGACCCACTGTTGTCTTGTTCCGAACTCTACACTGATAACAGATGTTTCAAACAATCTAGCTCAGATCAAACATAGAAAAATTATATGGGAAAAGGAGAAAATGAAAAGAGATGAAGCTACTCTATTGATGCTTGAAGATGAAATTGCAGAGCTGGTGGACTCTGTAAATTCCAAATTTCAAACCATTGAAATAAAAAATCTTTTAATCAGATTAGAAGTAGAAAAGATTAAACTTTTGAGACAGAAAAAGGAAGCATGGAGGTTAAGGAGCAAAGAAATATGGCTTAAAGCTGGGGATAACAAAACTAAGTTCTTTCAGCAATGTGCGAGAGGAAGGAAACTAACCAATACTATAGGGAAGCTAAGAGATCAAACAAGTAGGGTGGCCAACACCCACAGTCAGCTGGCAGACATGGGAATCAGACATTTCTCTCAATTGTTCAGTGCTCCTAAAGAGACCACAATAACTGAGGTGCTTCACATTGCGAGGACAATGCCCATATATGTTAATGAGGATGATGTGGATAAATTGAACAAACCAGTCACGTTACAGGAAATAGAAGTTGTATTGAAGTGGTTCAAAAGAGACAAAAGTCCTGGACCAAATGTTTGGCCTATTGAATTTTATCTTACCTTTTTTGACACAATATGTAATAATCTACATGTTATAGAAGATTACAGACTTTCCGGGAGGATGTATGAGGGATTCAACTCCAAATTTATAGCTCTCATCCCGAAATCTGACAATCCCTTGACATTTGATGATTACAGGCCTATCTCCTTGTGTAGCTTCATTTACAAAATAATTTCCAGGATCATCGCTAACCACATTAATCCTATATTATCCAAGCAGATATGCAAAGGAACAATTTTCTTTCCTCAACCATAGAAAAATTCATGGAGCCATTGGCACTGCTCAAGAAGGCCTACACACTATTAAACTCAAAAGCCTTAAAAGAATTACTCTCAAGATTGACCTGGAAAAAGATTTTGATCGAGTCCGTTGGACATACCTTCATCTCATTCTTACGCACATTGGATTTCCTCCCCTTTTCATTAATTGGATCATATGTTGCATCACATTCGCATCCTATAGCATTATAATCAATGTGGATGCATCCTAATTCTTCCATGTTGAGCGAGGCCTCATACAAGGGTGCCCATTATCACCCCTTCTCTTCCTCCTTATCATGGAAGGATTAAGCAAGCTCATATCCTCAGCTCAAATTGTTGGAACATTGATTGTGGTCAAGATAAATGATGTAATCTATCTTACACATCTTTTATTTTTTGATGATGTACTAATATTTTTAGATGGATCCTTTCAGGATATCACATGCTTCAAGCAGATTCTATCGATATTTTGTAAAGCTACAGGAATGTTGTCAAATCTCATCAAATATACAATCATGACTGTTAGCTATTCCCTCAATGAACAAAGGTACGCTCTTATACAATTCAATACAACCGACTCAAAATTGAGGAGGGTCTCAAGTAACTAGGTTACAGACTTAAGCTAAATTATTATTGTATTACAGACTGGACCTGGCTCATTGCAAAAATTGAAATACACATTAACATTTGGCAACAGAAATGGTTATCTAGAGCTAATAGATTAGCGCTGATAAAATCGGTGTTGGAAGCTATTCCGGTATATTGGATGGCATTGGATTGGATCCCTAAAGGTGTTACTTCCAGAATACAACATATTTGCTACAGATTCTTATGGAGAGGAAATCAGGATGGCATGAACTTTTCTTGGGTGAAATGGGACAAAATTGCAAAACCCAAAAAATGGGGTGGTTGGGGAATAAAGGACTTAAATAATTTTAGAATAGGCCTCGCTGCTAAATTAGGATGGAAAATTTTAACAAAAAATAACTTATGGCAAGAGGTTGTATCTCACAAATACATATCCCCCTTAACTACACTGAAATATATTCGATGCCCGAGCAGGAACAAACCTGGTTCCTCTACCATCTGGAGAGCCATCACAAAATCCATCTCAGTCATAAAAAGAGGATTGGCATGGAAAATAGGATATGGTGAATGCTCACATATTACCTCTAGAGCTCAGTTAGTTTCTCGAAACTGCGAGGATCACTAAGCTCTCATAGATTGCAGATGATGAGATTTCTAATTAGCTCTCACAGGCGTGGAAATCAACACGAGTTCTTGGGATCCCAGAAATTTGGAAAAATGTATGGCTCAGATATATTGGAGCCCTTAAGGAATCACATGTTAGAATATCTGATAGAGTGGGTGAGCTAATATGGGCTACTTCCCCTCGAGGACAATACTCTCTCAAATATGGCTACACTTTACTAATATCGCAACAAGAACCTACTATTTTAGACTGGTGTTGGATCCCTTTCTGGAAACTTAAGGTGCCTCCTAAAGATCACCTATTCATGTGTTTCCAATTATCAAATAAAGTGCCGACTGATGATAATCTTTACACACACTCCATTCATGGCCCCTCGTGGTGTTGTTTATGCAATGAACAGGAAGAAGACATTGACCAACTATTTTTATTATGCACTAACACCAAAATGGTTTGGGTACTGATATATATTCCCCTTGAAATCATCATCAGATGGCATGGGGAAGAGCTCACCATAGCTTGGAAAAATTGATGGAACTTTGTGCAGTCACTAAAAATTTGAAATCTTCCCCTGCTAGTCTTCCAGGGCATCTGGTTGGCAAGGAACATAATCATACTTAAGGACTCCCCTATTCAGGGGTATACCATTTGTAACAACATAGAAGCCCTATATCAATTGATACCTGAGAGGAGCCCAAGAATCAGACCCGGATCATAACCCCTGAATTTATCAACAAATCCTATCCATGGGCATACTTTGATGGATCTGCCCAAGAAGTAGGTTGTGGTGGAGGTGTTATCTTATACATATCAGACATACATTATTACATGCTCAAAATGGGTTTAGGCCAGGGCACAAAATTTTTGGCAGAATTAAACAGGCTCGGACTCCTTCTCATATTTGCACTCGAGAAAAATTGCAACAAGATTCAAATCTTTGGAGACTCAAAAATTTCATCAATTTGATCAACAATATATCTCAATTTCACGTGCACATGCTCAGAGGTTTACTGGATGACGTTGTAACTCTAAAATCACTCTTTGATTTTATTGTTTGCTCACACATTTATAGGGAAAGGAACTAGATTTTTGACTACCTTTCCAAGGAAGTCGCACAGTAATCCACGAGTCAATGGATTTACAGGAACATCAAGATCAGGAATAGTACTAGTACTATCACAGGCCTTTTATAGAGGATACAGGAACAATTTGAGCCGAAGATCAACCATATGATTTTTCGGTAGTTTTTTTTTTCATTTTTTTATCTATGACTGATATGATGTACCACATGCTTATATATATTAGCACTCTATCATGTATATATTTACGAATATTTTTTTCTTGAACTATTAAGTTATACTATATGGATGGTTTGGTCCATCTCCGATACACGCATAACACTTTATGTAGTTGATACAACATGTAATTTTAAATATTTTGATAATGGAAATTACGATTTTTTACTGGGAAAAAAAAAGTAATGTATTTTTCAAAAGAAAAGAAAAATATTTTTTTATTAAAGAAAGATTGAATTATTAAAGCATGGGTTTCATGCTTGGGTGAATGGTCAATAGGTCAAAGCACCCATTTTGTGCTCTATGGTTTATATCTTGAATCAATGTAAAAAATTTCTATGTAAAACACCCTTATTGGGCTCATTGTATCAAAATAAGAAAATTATTTTAGTCGTGTTAACCCCTCCACCATCAAGTTGGCCTCAAGCAGTTGCCTAGTTGGCCTCATGAAGGGACACATCCACCCTGTGAAGACTATATATATAAAGAAGCATTCAACCTTGAAGAATGAACCATTCAATCTACAATTATGTGGAGAAAGGAAGTCCGTTTAAGAAATAAGGAAGAGCTACTTATTAAAAGGAATAAAGGAAGAATACTAAAGTTGTTCAAGATATTACATGACCAAAAATTTTATGACTGCAAGAACCGAAGATAAAGAATGATAGAGAAGATCGAAATGCTTGTTCTTGAATAAGTTTTTGGGAAGAAGACTAACTCTAACTGAAATATTGACTTGATGGATGGAAAGAGGTTTAGTTAAAGGGTCTAGGATGGTCTCAACTTGATTTAATTCTACTAAGGAAGAGTTTGACCGGTTTTTTCCCTTCACAGGGGTTTTTCCCTAGATAAGTACCTACATCTGGTGTTCATTTTGTATTATATTCATGTTTTTGGAATTTATTTGATGATGATAATACTAATATAATCAACATAAGAAAAATATAATATCACAAGTAAATGTCAAGTAAGAGAAATCAAGAATAAATGATGCCCTAACATATTTCTCAACATGACCTAAGATTATGGGTTCTAATGCATTATTGTGATGATATTATGAAGGTTCTCGATTCGAAATGATTATAGTTGGAGTTTACAATGCGGATATCATCATTTTGGGAGCCACATTAGTGTTTTATGACTACTAATTTTCCTTTGTAGGATGATGATCCCAATTACTGCAAATTGTGTTCAATATACCACTCTCTTCTATTCGTAATTTGAAGCAATTATTCTTCCGGTATTGTCATTTCATTCCTCATTGTCAACAGTTGCTTTGGGGTTTCATTAGTACCAATCTTACTAATTTCCCTTACTTCACCAGTTTCTCTGAAACCTGGGGTTTGGTAGTTGTTTGTAGTGCATTCTCCCTATTTCGCCATAATTTCTTATGAAAACCTCTTCAAACCCTAACCATGTCACATCTTTTTGGTTCCAAAGCTATTGGCTCAGAAATGGTGGAGACTTATGATAATTGTGAAAAATTGTTCTGCTAAGTGGGCTGGTGGGAATTTCTACAACTTTTTCAAGGTTTTAGCAAGGGAGTGATCATAGATTTTACTGTTACATTTGATGGGAAGAAACACTTTTTAGGTGAGCCAGAAATTACTATTGATGAGGGTTTTGTCATGGAAGTATCCCATCTCTCGGTCAAAGGGAAGAAATGGTCGAAGAATTGTAAATTACATGACATCCCTTGGAAAAATATTCTTGCAAATAAGGATTGTGTTTACTACATCAAAGGTATGCCTAACACGTCACTCAATCCCAAGTGGAAAATGTTGATTCTTTTCTTGCACGGGTGTTATCACTAAGGTTTTCCTTGAATTTGTGGAAAATGAAAGTATACCCGAGGTAACCACAAACCAACCTTCAGATGCAGAATCTAGCCAATCTGCAGCCAGAGAGGGCTCTCTCTTTATGATTTATCTTTGTTCTTAGAAAGTTTTAGGCTAGTTATAAGTCCAATAAATTTGTTTGGAAATGGTGGAATTCGCAAACTAGGGGCAAGGTTGAAGATTTTCAGTCCATTGGGCTATGGAGTCAAAGGATGGCTTTACTGGATTTCTATTCTACACACAAGATGGCTTTGCAGGGAAAGATAGCCAGACAGAGAACAATCCTTAAAATTTAAAGTGGATGGGATGATTTTGAAGGGATGAAAGGTAGCTAAGAATCTTTCACCATGTTCAAAAGAAAGAAATTAAATGACTACAAACAAAGAGCAATGAAGAATTCTTTATTATAGTAATAAAAAATGTTTAAATTAGCAAAGCAAGAGCATTTAAGAATTCGTGCTTATAACCAATTTAGAGGAAAACGTTAAGAATAATCACATCTGAAATCAGAGTACAATTAAGTAAATTCTGATTCAATCATTTATGTAAATTATTCAGAAATGGACATAATGATATTATAAACAGATATAAAACTTAAAACATATGATAGAAAGACTTATTGAACTGCAGTCCGACACATGAATCCTGCAAAAAGTCCTGAGCTTCAAATTGTCATCCAGTAAGCCACAAATAAATTTCTCCAATACACTTTTTATTCAAAAACTTCAATGTCACAGCCAAGTATTAGAATCCACCCAAAATACTTCCAAGAGTGAAGTATTTATACAAGCTCTAAACTAAAATATCTTGAAAAAATATCAAGATTGGTTCACAAATCTCTCCAACTATTTTACATAAATAGAAATTAAGTAAAGGACACTCAAAATAATGCATCTATTTGGCACTATTTTGTATGGATAGGTGATGACAAAGAGGAGAAGTCTAATTTGATCCACCTCTTAGTTGATGATGAGGCATCCAAGTCACTAACTGCTTCCTTTCTTTGTGCAATTCTGCTCCAACAATTCTGCAAATTTGGGGTCCAATGATACCTTTATATTTCTCAATCCGTAATTCATATGTAAAATGTGAAAGAGGTTATTGTAGATCAATATTTTGGTGAGATAAACCTCTTTCACTTTCCTAAAATTCATCTCCAGTTGTGCACAATAGGCTCTGCAAAAAGATGTGTAAAACAGAGTTTTACAGAGTCTGAACAATAGCCTCTAAAGATGTGCATGTATCTCTCAACCTGAAATCACTATGGAAAAAATGAGATATGTTTTTGTATATTGGTCTCTTAGGAACAAAAACCTCCTTCAGTTTTGTAAAATGTATTTCTAATTGGCCACAATATTCTCTGCAAAATGATGACTTAACAGGAATTTTCTGCAAAAAGTTCTTTCCAACATTGTTTAATATTTCCAAAACCATAATGGCTGTTAGAAAAGTGAGAGAGGTTTTTGTAGATGGCCCTCTTAAGAACATAAACCTCCTTCAGTTTTCCAAAATTCATCTTGGATTGATCACAATAGGTTCTGCAAAACAATGACTAAAACATTAAATTTCTGCAAAAATGTTCCTTCTTGTTGTGTTTTTCATCTTTTCACTTCTTTGTTCTTTTAACTGTTTTACTTTCACTTTAGATAAAATTCAATGTTGGTGAAAGTATTTTCATCTCCTCTTTTTACCATTTTACTGCCTATGTAATTACTTTTACTGTTTACCTTTGACTGCTCTATAACTTATTTTTAACTTTCATTCTAACTTTTACCTGATACACTTTAACCACTGATACTCTTTCACTGTTCTTTACTGTGTCTGTTTACCTTCAATGTGTAGTTTAGGTTTTTACTGTATGTTTCAACAGTAAATCGTTTAATATCTTGTTTCCTTTGCTTGTCTTTCAACTGTATGTTTTATCTTCCATCAATGTTTGAATAGGTTTGATAACACTCTTGGAGTAAACAAGTCTTATGACTAGTATTAAGACTATTTATCCAAGGATGTGGTCTTCTGATCACCTGTAAAACAAAACAAATTATTAAGAAAGCATTGGTTTGCAGAGGAGGTAAAAAAGGTTTCATTTGATTTTGAGAGGTCTATGGAGTGAATCTAGAATGATTTTTGGAAGGTAAACCATGCTCGAATAGGTTAACAGAGGCTTTAGGTGGAGCAGCTAGGCTACAAAGGATTTTTATGGGAGAAACAAGTATAATTTCTAGTTTAGAAATGTAGTTATAGTTCTCAGTTTTAAGGGATGAACTAACAATCGATTTTGACTCTGTTTCAATGAAAGGAAAATGGAAACCAAGTTTTACAGAGTTCAGAGGGAGTTTCTAGGGTAAATACCTATTTTTCTAAGGATGACAGTGATTTTGGACAGGTACTGGTTGAGGAAGATGCTTTCTGAGAAGCTCAACTGTAATTCTTTTCGACAAAACAAAGGTTGGCGGACATCAACAGTTGAATTTCGAATTTCTGTGCATGGGAGACTAGTTGTGTACGAGATAATGAAAACGACGCAAATAGAATTGTTTTATTCGCAAAATCAAAAGGTGGCGGGATTTATTATGAATGATGTCAGCATGTACGACAGACAAGTCATGAGGGAAGGTGGTAAGTGGTTTATTCCGCACCGCCATTTGAGGGATGGTGGTATTATATGAATCGACAGTGATTCCACAAAGTAATTGACGCGTGGCCAGGGTACTATTCGGAAATCACTTTGATTTCGCGAGTTAACGTTCGGATGGAGGATGGGCAGCGGAATGGATGCGGGCCGTGGATCTTCGATGGAGTGATCAGACGATCGACGAGACGTGAACTTGATGGGGAAGTTAAAAGGCGGGTCCAACACAATTAACGTTAATTAATCATTTTGGGAGGTGTTTTATTGGAGGATTAAGATTATTAATTAATCATGATGACTAATTAACCTCTTTGTACGGTGGATGTCGTGAATCGTTTATTTTTATTTTTAAACACATATATAATATGTTTAAACGTTTTTTCATATATTTTTATTTATACAGTAATTAAATCAATGTGATTTATTTACCGTAGGGGGGCGGGAATAATATTAATGTTATATTTTAGCCAAAAGGGTGTATATTGTGGGTTTTGATTTGAATAAGTGGGAATAAAATACTTTTGGCTAAAATAGTTTTAATACAAAGATTTTAGGGATATTATTTACAAAGGAGTTAAATATAATAGGAAGAGGTTATTTTCATAGGGATTTACTATATAAGTTAGATTTAATATGATAAGGGACAATATAAACTCAAAATACTTAAATATAACCAAGAAAGTGAAGTTTTTAGAAGCAAATTGCACTATAATCACTTCATCACTTAAACTTAGGATAAAAAGTAATTTTGAGGGTTTTATGGAATTTTGCATGATTTTCCTAAGTAAAATGGGATTTTACTTAGGAAAAGATTAAAAGTGAATGAATGCAATGATGGATAACTTCAAGTACTTAGGTATTTTTGATCATCAGGCCGAGGGTCCGGTCCCTCCAAAAGTCAAGGAAATGCCTTGAGCCCTTTTAATCTTCAAATACCTTTGCACTTTGGGGAAATTAGTAAAACTCTTAGGGAGAAAGTGATGTGGGAAGTTAATGATTTTGACTTTGCTTTCTGTGAATTTTCCAATGTAGCATCTTCCTTTGCAATTTGTGATGAAAGTAAAAGATTAAACACATTTAGCACCATCATTCATCACATGAAACTTTGCAACACCATCTACCTACCCTATCTACTTTACTCTACCATTTTCTCTTCTTTATTAGGGTGCATTTAGACTAGCAAACCCTCATCAAACTTCTTTTTCTTTTACATGGCAAATCTATCTAATTCTACACTTATTGCATCCAAGGGCTCAGATTAAACTGTTGAGCACCTTTTATTAACTCTACCTATCTACTTATCTGCCAAGATTAAACTGTTTGGTCAGATATTTATTCTCTATTCTACAACATGAAATTGAAAAATGAACTAGCCAAGCTTAAGCAGTTTGACTATTCATGAATTGTGGCATAAAATACAAGTTGCACACAATTTGTTTATTACATCAGAGTAAAAAGTAGTGGCATTTAGACTTGCACACTTTCCTTGGCCTTTCTTTTTGATGGGGTTCATTTCTTTTACTTTTTGGCCATTTTTATTCTTTTTACCCTTTGATTTTTCTTTTAGGGTATACCCTCTTTACATTTTTTAAAATTTTTTGATTTTTTTATTTTTCAAGAATATGGAACACCTTTGCTCAAGAAAAAGGTTTGAACATATTCCATAGTTCAATCAAGACAATCATGAAAAATGACACCTATTGGTATAGGAATCTAACACTGGCTCCACTTGGGGATGGCTTTTCCTTGTGAAAAGTCAAGAACAGCAGGTCAGTTGCCTCAAAATGTCTTCAAACTAAACCATGTAATCTCCTTCTTCTGGTAGCTTTATTGTATATATGATAGTAAAAATTCTGAAGCTTAGGGCCTTCACTTCGGGCTTCAACTCCAGTAAGTTACTATCCACTCAAAACTTAAAACTTTGTTGCCCAGTTAGGAATTTTCTGCCTTGTTCCAATCCCAAACATGAATTTGTTGTGGTTGAAAATCTTGAATTGAATATAGTCCTTTTTCTGCAACCTGAAACCTGATCTAAAACTAAAACAACACACAAAAAATTTCAAACCAACTTAATGAAAAACTAGCTGAAAATTGAAAAACTAAAAAAATGCTCAAAACTCTGAGCTTATTAGCACTCATTTACCTACTTTAATCTACTAAAAATCTTATTGAATCAGGTAATACAAAAATGCCAATGAAGCCAATCAAGTAGATGTAACAATAAATGGTTAACTTGATTGCTTATGATCAAAATTGGAAGTATGTTATGATCATGTGCCTTTATAATCAACGATAAGATGTGAAATGACAATTGTTGATATATTTGATCCTCATAGATAAAACATGTTTGCAGATTTGAGGTAAAAATATTCTCCATATAATTTGCTATAGGATCATTAAAAGCATGATGTATGTTATTTACTTCTAGGCCTTCAATGACTAATTGTTCAATTGAATTATGAATATTATACCATGAACTTATTTCTTCAGTCTTGTGTTTGAAAGAATAATCATCTTCAATATGCAAGTCAAAATATAGTTCAATTTCCTCTTGCTTTGGAGAAGGAAGATTTTCAAAGAATTCTTTAGGATTTCGGAAATTGTATGACTGAATTTGAGAATGCAAAAGTTTGATTTCATTTTCATAATTTTCAGAAATTATATCAAGAAGCCATTTTTTAACTCGAGGAGATCATTTTCTTGATTTAAAAAGAAGAAAGAAAGCTCTTAGAAAATCCTCATCAAACTGAAGTTTTGATAACTCATCCCTGAATTCATTTAAAATTTCATCAAATGAAAGATTTTCCACAAACCCTGTCATCCAGTATCACTATTAATGCTTCGAAATATGGATTATTTGGTTGTGGAATTGCTCTGAAACTTGAAGCTCTGGATCTCTGATCAACAGTGTCTTGATTGGAAAATGATATCAAAAGAGTCAGAAGAATGATGCTCAAATGTGCATGGCGATTTTATATTTACAATTTTCAAAAGAGATAAATTAAAAACTACTCTAAGATCTTCCTCTAAAATACAATATACATTGGAAAACTCTATCAATTTAGAAAGAACATAATGTCTTGGATAACAATTCAAGTTGAAAGCCTGATCTTTCCATATTGTTCTTTGAGGTTCATTCCTCCAGTGGAGTCTTGATTCTGAAATTGATTTGGAGTCGCCAGGTGGATGATTTTAACCTTTGTGTGTCTGATCCCTGTCCACCATTATAGATCAGATCTAAACCTGTAAAACAATTCTGAAGAAAAATTTAGTTCTTCAGGAAACCAAATTTTGAATATTTTATGATTATTTTATTTTTTTATGAATTTTCAAAACAACTTCTATGATTTCTTTAAGAAATTTAAGATTTTTAATTAAAATTTTCTCAAAGATTTATTGAACTAGAGAGTCTGATTGAATGTTTTGAATCCAAAGTTTAGTTTATAAGCTAAACCAAAGATAGACTGAAGCAACATTTGTTTACTATGCAGTTGCAGAGCAAAAGCGTTTCAAAGGCTACCTGGCTGATCTTCAGACTTTGTCTATAGCTTATAAATCAAACAATAGTATCAATAAAATGATTCAGATCCCCAGTATGGTCGCCACTATGTTATCACTCAGGTTTTCCTTGAAGTTGTGGAAAAGGAAAGTATACCCGAGGTAACCACAAACCAACCTTCGGATGCAGAATCTAGCCAATCTGCATCCAGAGAGGGCTCTCTCTTTATAATTTATCTTTGTTCTTAGAAGGTTTTAGGCTAGTTATAGATCCAAGAGTTTGTTTGAAAAATGGTGGAATCCACAAACTAAGGGCAAGGTTGAAAGTTTTCAGTCCATTTGGCTATGGAGTCAAAGGATGGCTTTACTGGATTTCTATTCTACACACAAGATGGTTTTACAGGGCAAGATAGCTAGACAGAGAACAATCCTTAAAATTTAAAGTGGATGGGATGATTTTGAAGGGATGAAAGGCAGCTAAGAATCTTTCACCATGTTCAAAAGAAAGAAATGAAATGATTACAAACAAAGAGCAATGAAGAATTCTTTATTATAGTAATCAAGAATGTTTAAATTAGCAAAGCAAGAGCATTTAAGAATTCGTGCTTATAACCAATTTAGAGGAAAACATTAAGAATAGTCACATCTGAAATCAGAGTACAATTAAGTAAATTCTAATTCAATCCTTTATGTAAATTATTCAGAAATGGACATAATGATATAATAAACATATATAAAACTTAAGACATATGATAGAAAGAATTATTGAACTGCAGTCCAACACATGAATCCTGCAAAAAGTCCTGAGCTTCAAATTGTCATCCAGTAAGCCACAAATAAATTTCTCCAAAACACTTTTTATTCAAAAAACATCAATGTCACAACAAAGTATTAGAATCCACTCAAAATACTTCCAAGAGTGAAGTATTTATACAAGCTCTAAACTAAAATATCTTGAAAAAATATCAAGATTGGTTCACAAATCTCTCCAACTATTTTACATAAATAGAAATTAAGTAAAGGAAACTCAAACTAATGCATCTATTTGGAACTATTTTGTATGGATAGGTGATGAAAAAGAGGAGAAGTCGAATTTGATCCACCTCTTAGTTGATGATGAGACATCCAAGTCACTAACTGCTTCCTTTCTTTGTGCAATTCTGCTCCAACAATTCTGCAAATTTGGGGTCCAATGATACCTTTATATTTCTCAGTCCGTTATATATATGTAAAAAGTGAAAGAGGTTATTGTAGATAAATATGTTGGTGAGATAAACCTATTTCACTTTCCTAAAATTATTCTCCAGTTGTGCAAAATAGGCTCTGCAAAAAGATGTGTAAAACAGAGTTTTACAGAGTCTGAAAAATAGCCTCTAAAGATGTGCATGTATCTCTCAGCCTGAAATCACTGTGGAAAAAATGAGATAGGTTTTTGTAGATAGTTCTCTTAGGAACACAAACCTCCTTCAGTTTTGTAAAATGTATTTCTAATTGGCCACAATATTCTCTGCAAAATGATGACTTAACAGGAATTTTATGCAAAAAGTGCTTTCCAACATTGTTTAATATTTCCAAAACCATAATGGCTGTTAGAAAAGTGAGAGAGGTTTTTGTAGATGGCCCTCTTAAGAACATAAAACTCCTTCAGTTTTCCAAAATTCATCTTGGATTGATCACAATAGGTTCTGCAAAACAATGACTAAAACATTAAATTTCTTCAAAAATGTTCCTTCTTGTTGTGTTTTTCATCTTTTCACTTTTTTGTTCTTTTAACTGTTTTACTTTCACTTTAGATAAACTTCAATGTTGGTGAAAGTATTTTCATCTCCTCTTTTTACCATTTTACTGCCTCTTTAATTACTTTTACTGTTTACCTTTGACTGCTCTGTAACTTCTTTTTAACTTTCATTCTAACTTTTACCTGATACACTTTAACCACTGATACTCTTTCACTGTTCTTTACTGTGTCCGTTTACCTTCAATGTGTAGTTTAGGTTTTTACTGTATGTTTTAACAGTAAATCGTTTAATATCTTGTTTCCTTTGCTTGTCTTTCAACTGTATTTTTTATCTTCCATCAATGTTTGAATAGATTTGATAACACTCTTGGAGTAAACAAGTCTTATGACTAGTATTAAGACTATTTATCCAAGGATGTGGTCTTCTGATCACCTGTAAAACAAAACAAATTATTAAGAAAGCATTGGTTTGCAGAGGAGGTCAAAAAGGTTTCATTTTATTTTGAGAGGTCTACGGAGTGAATCTAGAATGATTTTTGGAAGATAAACCATGCTCGAATAGGTTAACAGAGGCTTTAGGTGGAGCAGCTGGGCTACAAAGGGTTTTTATGGGAGAAACATGTATAATTTCTAGTTTAGAAATGTAGTTACAGTTCTCAGTTTTAAGGGATGAACTAACAATCGATTTTGACTCTGTTTCAATGAAAGGAAAATGGAAACCAAGTTTTATAGAGTTCAGAGGGAGTTTCTAGGGTAAATACCTATTTTTCTAAGGATGACGGTGATTTTGGACGGGTACTGGTTGAGGAAGACGCTTTCTGAGAAGCTCAAATGTAATTCTTTTCGACAAAATAAAGGTTGGCAGACATCAACAATTGAATTTTGAATTTCTGTGCATGGGAGACTAGTTGTGTACGAGATAATGAAAACGACGCAAAGAGACTTGTTTTATTCGCAAAATCAAAAGGTGGCGAGATTTATTATGAATGATGTCAGCATGTACGACAGACAAGTCATGAGGGAAGGTGGTAAGTGGTTTATTCCGCACCGCCATTTGAGGGATGGTGGTATTATATGAATCGGCAGCGATTCCACAAAGTAATTGACGCGTGGCCAGGGTACTATTCGGAAACCACTTTGATTTTGTGAGTTAACGTTCAGATGGAGGATGGGCAGCGGAATGGATGTGGGCCGTGGATCTTTGATGGAGTGATCAGACGATCGACGGGACGTGAACTTGATGGGGAAGTTAAAAGGTGGGCCCAACACAATTAACGTTAATTAATCATTTTGGGAGGTGTTTTATTGGAGGATTAAGATTATTAATTAATCCTGATGACTAATTAACCTCTTTGTATGGTGGATGTCGTGAATCGTTTATTTTTATTTTTAAACACATATATAATATGTTTAAACGATTTTTCATATATTTTTATTTATACAGTAATTAAATCAATGTGATTTATTTACCGTAGGGGGCGGGAATAATATTAATGTTATATTTTAGCCAAAAGGGGGTATATTGTGGGTTTTGATTTGAATAAGTGGGAATAAAATACTTTTGGCTAAAATAGTTTTAATACAAAGATTTTAGGGATATTATTTACGAAGGAGTTAAATATAATAGGAAGAGGTGATTTTCATAGGGATTTACTATATAAGTTAGAGTTAATATGATAAGGGACAATGTAAACTCAAAATACTTAAATATAACCAAGAAAGTGAAGTTTTTAGAAGCAAATTGCACTATAATCACTTCATCACTTAAACTTAGGATAAACAGTAATTTTGAGGGTTTTATGGAATTTTGCATGATTTTCCTAAGTAAAATGGGATTTTACTTAGGAAAAGATTAAAAGTGAATGAGTGCAATGATGGATAACTTCAAGTACTTAGGTCTTTTTGATCATCAGGCCGAGGGTCCGGTCCCTCCAAAAGTCAAGGAAATGCCTTGAGCCCCTTTAATCTTCAAATACCTTAGCACTTTGGGGAAATTAGTAAAACTCTTAGGGAGAAAGTGAGGTGGGAAGTTAATGATTTTGACTTTGCTTTCTGTGAATTTTCCAATGTAGCGTCTTCCTTTGCAATTTGTGATGAAAGTAAAAGATTAAACACATTTAGCACCATCATTCATCACCTGAAACTTTGCAACACCATCTACCTACCCTATCTACTATACTCTACCATTTTCTCTTCTTTATTAGGGTGCACTTAGACTAGCAAACCCTTATCAATCTTCTTTTTCTTTTACATGACAAATATATCTAATTCTACACTTATTGCATCCAAGGGCTCAGATTAAACTGTTGAGCACCTTTTATTAACTCTACCTATCTACTTATCTGCCAAGATTAAACTGTTTGGTCAGATATTTATTCTCTATTCTACAACATGAAATTGAAAAATGAACTAGCCAAGCTTAAGCAGTTTGACTATTCATGAATTGTGGCATAAAATACAAGTTGCACACAATTTGTTTATTACATCAGAGTAAAAAGCAGTGGCATTTGGATTTGCACACTTTCTTTGGCCTATTTTTTGTTTGGGGTTCATTTCTTTTGCTTTTTGGCCATTTTTATTTTTCTTACCCTTTGATTTTTCTTTTAGGGTATACCCTCTTTACATTTTTAAAATTTTTTGATTTTTTGGTTTTTCAAGAATATGGAACACCTTTGCTCAAGAAAAAGGTTTGAACATATTCCATAGTTCAATCAAGACAATCATGAAAAATGACACATATTGGTATAGGAGTCTAACACTGGCTCCACTTGGAGATGGCTTTTCCTTGTGAAAAGTCAAGAACAGCAGGTCAGTTGCCTCAAAATGTCTTCAAACTAAACCATGTAATCTCCTTCTTCTGGTAGCTTTATTGTATATATGATAGTAAAACTTCTGAAGCTTAGGGCCTTCACTTCAGGCTTCAACTCCAGTAAGTTACTATCCACTCAAAACTTAAAACTTTGTTGCCCAGTTAGGAATTTTCTGCCTTGTTCCAATCCCAAACATGAATTTGTTGTGGTTGAAAATCTTGAATTGAATATAGTCCTTTTTCAGCAACCTGAAATCTAATCTGAAACTAAAACAACACACAAAATTTTTCAAACCAACTTAATGAAAAACTAGCTGAAAATTGAAAAAATAAAAAAAATGCTCAAAATTCTGAGCTTATTAGCACTCATTTACCTACTTTAATCTACTAAAAATCTTATTGAATCAGGTAATACAAAAATGCCAATGAAGCCAATCAAGTAGATGTAACAATAAATGGTTAACTTGATTGCTTATGATCAAAATTGGAAGTATATTATGATCATGTGCCTTTATAATCAACGATAAGATGTGAAACGGCAATTGTTGATATATTTGATCCTCATAGATAAAACATGTTTTCAGATTTGGGCTCAAAAGATTCTCCATATAATCTGATATAGGATCAATAAAAGCATGATGTATGTTATTTACTTCTAGGCCTTCAATGACTAATTGTTCAATTGAATTGTGAATATTAGACCATGAACTTATTTCTTCAGTCTTGTGTTTGAAAGAATAATCATCTTCAATATGCAAGTCAAAAGATAGTACAATTTCCTCTTGCTTTGGAGAAGGAAGATTTTCAAAAAATTCTTTAGGATTTCGGAAATTGTATGACTGAATTTGAGAATGCAAAAGTTTGATTTCATTTTCATAATTTTCAGAAATTATATCAAGAAGCCATTTTTTAACTTGAGGAGAACATTTTCTTGATTTCAAGAGAAGAAAGAAATCTCTTAGAAAATCCTCATCAAACTGAAGTTTTGATAACTCATCCCTGAATTCATTTAAACTTTCATCAAATGAAAGATTTTCCACAAACCGTGTCATCCAGTATCACTATTAATGCTTTGGAATATGGATTATTTGGTTGTGGAATTGCTCTGAAACTTGAAGCTCTGGATCTCTGATCAACAGTGTCTTGATTGGAAAATGATATCAAAAGAGTCAGAAGAATGATGCTCAAATGTGCATGGAGATTTTATATTTACAATTTTCAAAAGAGATAAATTAAAAACTACTCTAAGATCTTCTCTAAAATACAATATACATTGGAAAACTCTATCAATTTAGAAAGAACATAATATCTTGGATAACAATCCAAGTTGAAAGCCTGATCTTTCCATATTGTTCTTCCAGGTGCATTCCTCCAGTGGATTCTTGATTATGAGATTGATTTTGGAGTCGCCAGGTGGATGATTTTAACCTTTGTGTGTCTGATCCCTGTCCACCATCATAGATCAGATCTAAACCTGTAAAACAATTCTGAAGAAAAAGTTAGTTCTTCGAAGCTCCGGGGGTGAATATTTTACCCAAAGGTTATTTTATTTTTTTACCAATTTTCAGCTGCTTCTATGATTTCTTTAATAAATTTAGATTTTAATTAAAAATTTTCTCAAAAATTTATTGAACTAGAAATTAAGTTGAATGTTTTGAATCCAAAGTTCCGTTTATAAGCTAAACGAGAGATAGGCAAGACGACATTTCATTTACTATCAAATTTGCGAGCAAAAGCATTCAAGGCTACACCAGGCGGTCATCGGACTACTGTCTGCCTTATAAATCCAAACAATAGTATCAATAAAATAATTTCGGATCCCAGTGTAAATGCATATTACTATGTTATCACTCAGGTTTTCCTTGAAGTTGTGGAAAAGGAAAGTATACCCGAAGTAACCACAAACCAACCTTCAGATGCAGAATCTAGCCAATCTGCATCCAGAGAGGGCTCTCTCTTTATAATTTATCTTTGTTCTTAGAAAGTTTTAAGCTAGTTATAAGTCCAAGAAATGTGTTTGAAAATGGTAGAATTCGCCAACTAAGGGCAAGGTTGAATATTTTCAGGCCATTGGGCTATGGAGTCAAAGGATGGCTTTACTGGATTAATCTTCTACACACAAGATGGCTTTGCAGGGCAAGATAGCCAAACAGAGAACAATCCTTAAAATTTAAAGTGGATGAGATGATTTTGAAGGGATGAAAGGCAACTAAGAATCTTTCACCATGTTCAAAAGAAAGAAATGAAATGATTACAAACAAACGACATAGGGAAACATAATGTTATGATATTCCGACACATAGGAAATAGTTAATAATAACTTAGTCTAGTGTAGAGTTAGGTAAAGTGTGTTTCTTTGCCATGTACATTTGTAACTTATAATCTGATGGTCATGATTTGTAGTGATCCGACGGTTATCTCTCACCTCAGTATTAACAACACTTGATCCATGACTTAGCACCTGATTGGTCCATGATCTCTATTTAAAGAGCATGGAGGGTCATTTTTTCGGTAACCATTTATGAGAGAAACATATGTAAATTTTCTTTTTATATTAATAAATTTCTTGACGTGGCCGCGTTGGCTCAGGCCGTGGACTGTTTCCCTTTTTGAGGGTTTTAACCACGTGATTATACTGGTGTAATAATTTGTGATCTGTTTGTGAGCGGTGACCTTTGGTTCTTGATCTAAGGAACTTACCCTATAAATTACTACATGGTATCAAAGCTATTTTGAGGGCCACATCTGTTGTTGATCAAAATCCGAAGCCGGTTTGACTGCATGCGAATGTCGTTTTTTAGATATAATATTTCTGAACATTTTTGGGCTTGGAGAACTGCTCAGTTGTGTCTGGAGCATTTGTTACAGTGAGGAATGCCTTTCGTTTCATGCGAAAATATTTCCAGCTGCCCAAGTTATTATAGTTTAGATCTGGAGGTATAAAGCATCTATTTTGCAGTTATATTTGTTAATAGTTCTGCTTATTTCGATTCCCTCTTTTTATTTTCGGTTTTTAGGTTTTATTTATTTGCCGGATCTATAGCCTCTTCTCTGTGTATGCTATTTTTTGTGTGCTGCATGCGATCTCGGCAAATCAGAAGCAGGAAAAAGGGATCTTTTTTGCTACGTATGCTCTTTCCCCACATCTTTGTGCGATCTTGGGAAATCAGAAATAGTGAAAAAAATGATAGTTGCCGGTAAGGCTAACCGAAAATATAACATTCTGTCATAAGGCTTTGCATTTCATTTTTTGTTTGCTCGGTTTTTGTGTTTTTTGTGTAAGAAAAGGTACGCACACCGAAGAGTAAAAAAAAAAAAAAAAACAAACAAACAAAACCCCCCCTTCCTCCTTTCAAACAACAGCGTGATCCTTTTACTATCTCACTTGGTGAGGGGTTAGTTTATGAGAATAAAGGTCTTGGGTTCAAGTCTCCTTCTCAAGCTTATTTTGTAAATTTTTTTTGTTCAAATGGGCAGAATTTTTTTAAAAAAAGCTGCACTTCATTTCGTTCCCGTAACTATTCGGTATCTACAACTCAGATTTTTCAAAAGGCATAACTTCTTCATCTGGAAGTCGTTTTTCGAGTCTTTTTTTTTAAATGGCCTAATTTTTTGAGATATTTCCATTGGAGTAGTTAGTTTTAGTTTTTCTCAGCTTCATTTAAAAACAAAAATGGAAAGTGCATGCCCGATTATTCTTAACAGCACCAATTATTTCCAATGGCTACCTCACATGGTAGATATACTTAGAAGTAAAGGGATTTATAGAATAGCCACAGGACAAGAAACTAAACCTTCCAATGATGATAAAGCTGCTAAATGAGAAAATAAACAAGATCAAGCACGAGGGTTGATAGGGATGTCCATTGCTCAAGATCTTCAATTTCATATCCTTGATATTGACACCCCTGATGAAGCCCTGGAAAAGCTAAAAAATATTTTTGGCATTCAAAATAAAATTAGGGCCCACTAGATTGAAAATGAGTTGCTTACTTTGGACCCCAATAATTTCTCCTCCATTGAAGATTTTTTGTCCAAATTCAAGACCCTCAGAATTATTTTATAAGGTTGTAAGCTCAAAAAGGACGATGGTAGCCTCATCTATTGCATTCTTGCTAAGCTTGGCCTTGCATAATCTGTATTTGTTTCCGCCTTCCATTCCACCAGAGAAGCCATCATTTCTTCAGGAAATACCTACAAGAATCCCTCTTTTGATGCCTTTTGTGATTCTTTGATAAGAGAACAAGAAAAAATTTTACACCTTGGTCTTATCACTGCTAGAAACGCTTCTAACAAAGCCTTAGCAGCCCAACAACAACCATATCAAAAGAATCCCAAGAAGCAGTATCCTAAAAAATATGGTCGTAAACTAAACAAGGGCCCTAAGAAATTTCAGCCGCAAACTGAAAAATCAAATCACCAAAATAATAAGGAAAATCAAAACAAAGGGAAGAATATAGATAGAAATTGCAAATTTTGCAATTGGGATGGCCATATAGAGTCCAAATGTTTTAAGAAGATGGAAGCCTTAGAAGCAGCAATGAAGAAGCACAACATCAATTTGGAGCACTCTTCACCTTCATCTTCAAGCATGGCACTTTCTGCTTGTGGTTGTCAAGCATCAAGATCTGATTATGCATTAAATGTATCTTCTTCTTCTCCTTTTCATGAGTGGCTCATTGATTCTGGAGCTTCTTACCACATGGCTAAAAATAAATCCATGTTTTCTTCTTTAAATGATTGTAACACCAAACATATTTATGTTGGTGATGATAAATCTCTTAGTGTTGTAGGATCTGGAACCATTCATCTAGATAATGGCTAGTTTAATGATGTAGTATGTGTTCCTACCTTGTCATGCAACCTTCTATCTGTTTATCAGATAACTCATTCAGGTGAAGGGAAAATAGTAGAATTCTCACCTCATGATGTTGTAATCAAGGACCTCAAAGATCCTAAACATATTTTAGCTACTGGCATTGTTGATGATTCCACAAGGTTGTATAATTTTGACAACTTTGGGTCATCATGTCCTCCCTCTGTTTTTGTTGCTCATAATGATGATGTGAGCAAACTTTGGCATGAGCGATTTGGTCACTTAAACTATCACTCTCTTCAAACTCTATGTTAGGTCCCTATATCACTAGTATAGTCCCTTATTGTTGTTAGTGTAACCCCATTATTTTTATTATTTTACCCTTGTAATCTCCATATTGTTATCATTATGCCCTTAAATTATTATTTTTAGGTCGGCTAGGATTACATTGTGGCCCCATGGACTCCTATATATAGAAATGAGGTTTTTAAATTTGAATCATCCAAGAATTGTTCATTCATGTAATGTATTAGAGGTTGCCTCCTCTAAGTGGCTTATTTCTAAGGCGTTGATATCTTTTTTCTTCTCTTTTTGGAGTTGGTTTCACAACATTTGGTATCAGAGGTTTGAGATTCTAGGGTTTCGCTGCTCCAAACAGGTCAGTGTGGAATTGTCGCTATAACTTTTTTTCTACGAAGGTTAAAAATCTAAAATTTTTAGAGTGTGAAGCCAAAATCCTGAGGAACATCATCACAAAATTTCAGATCTTGGTTCACAATATTTTAGGAGATATAACCTGTGCAAATTAGGTCATTTTGCAGGCTCCTGAATTTAACCTAAACATGTCATCGTGGTATTTTCGTAATAAACTTTTTTATACGAAGGTTCAGAAGGTGAAATTTTTAGAGTGCGCATCCACAATCCTGAGGAACATCTTCAAAATTTTTTAGATATTGGTTCGCATTATTGTCGGAGATAAGATCTGTGGAAGTTAGGGCTTTTTGAGGCTTCTGAATTTCATCTCAAAGAGGTGATTGTGGGAAAATATTCATAGCTCTCTCTCTGAGAATCAGATTGGAATGCCGTAAAAAGTGGCCACAAGCACACAGATTGTAGTTTTAGGTCTATCAATTTCAGAGCCAAAGGAGGAAACAGTGACAAGTGGAAATTCATACAAGTTCGCTTTACTGAACCAGTCCAAATTTGGGTCATTGTGGGAGATTGGACATAATTTTGCATTGAAGAATCAAAATAAGATCAGAACTATGGCATTTGAAAGAAGCTTCAGAGGGCTACTATAGGGCTGAATTTTAGATATTGAGGATCCAAAATTATAGAGATAATTCAATTTCAATATCGAGCTCCTTAAAAGAAAGTAAAATGTGTTTATTTTTTTTTTTCCGAATTGCATAAGTCTTGTTTGAAGAATCAAGTTGAATTGATTCCAAGGGCATATTTTAGAATAGATATCAGTATTGGATTCTAAAATGGCCCCTAAAAATAATTCAACACCCATTAAGCCTTTAGAAATCTCTACTATTACTCATGAATATGAAGAATGGCAACATGAAATATCAAAATTACAATAGCAAGTGCAACAAATTTCGCTCTCGCAAAGAGCAACAAAAAATGACATGGAAGTTTTGAAGAAAGGCATGGAAACTAAGATGGATGGTTTGAAGAAAGGTGTGGAATCTAAGATGGATGGTTTGAAGAATGACATGGAATTTAAGATAGATGGCATGGAATCTAAGATGGATGGCATGGAATATAAGATGGATGACATGGAAGCTAACATCGATGAGAAAATGGAAAACATGAAGAATGATCTAAAAGCAGACATGGAAGGTTTGACAAAGTTGATACAAGAAATGTTTCCTAATGGTGAAAATATAGTAGAGGAAACTCATGATGAGAACAAAATAAATGTTAATTGTGATTTCATAAAATCTAATGTTGGCGGGAAGAACCACCATATTCCAAAAATGGATATGAGGAAGTTTGATGGAAAGGATCTTGTAACATGGATACTACAGATGGAGCAATATTTTGATCTCCGTAATGTGCAAAACATACAAAAGGTACACATTGCAACTTTACATTTAGAACAAAATACATTTTTATGGTATCGATGGATTTTCTCCTGTAAAAAAATTGTCACTTGGTCAATTTTTACGAAGGAAATGATAGCACATTATGAGGATACAAAGAGCAACACCTTCATTAGCCAATTGATAAATCTCAAAAAAAATAATTTAATCGGGGAGCACATTGAGGACTTCCAAAAATTGAATATAAGGGTAACTGATATTCTAGAGGAAGACAAGATTGATCTCTTCATAGGTACTTTAAAGGATAACATCCAACATGTAGTTCACGTTTTGGAACCTGTTTCATTGGAGAAGGCATTCAGGTTGGCAAGAAAAATTGAATGTAAAATTATGGCGACAAGGAAGCCTACCACTCACTTCTATAAAGAGGGAAGTGTTGCTACTCCTAGATTTCCACAACCTACAAGGTTGACACCACAAAAATTGGAAGAAAAAAAAGCAAAAGGGCTTTGCTACAGTTGTGATAGAAAATACACTAAAGGTCATAAGTGTGCTGAGAAGAAATTATTTTACATAGATTGTGAAGAGGAAGAAGAAAATGAACAAGAAGAGGATATACACCAGGAGCCAACCCAAGAAGAGGAAGAAACGAGTCCGACCATATTGGTAGGAATTACCACTCCTCAAACTCTCAAGATAGAAGGACATATCAAGAAGAAAAAAGGTAATAGTGTTGATTGATTAAGGTATTACCCATAATTTTATTCATTGTAAGGTAACCAGGGAATTGAATTGTTTCCTACACCTAGCACCAGAATGTCAAGTGATGGTTGAAAATGGAGGAACTATAAATTGCTCTGGAAAATGTCATAATATCAAGCTAACCATGGGAAAATATGTATTTAATAGTCCAATTCTTTCCATTCCTATGGGAGGTGCTGATGTTGTACTAGGAGTACAATGGTTACAATCTTTGGGGATGGTATCTTTTAATTTTCAAGAAATTTTCTTGAAATTTTTTTCAGAAGGAAAGGAAGTCGAATTACGGGGTATTGCAGGGAAGCCGGGAAAGATAATAAGCTCTAATGTCATGAAAAAGCTTCTAAAGAAAGAACAACGAGGCACAATTTCACAGTTATGTTCACTAGAATTTCCAACATCAAAATCATCTATTTCTGTAGATCTCCAAAAATTATTGGACAATCATTCCAAGGTTTTTGAAACTCCAAAAGGACTCCCACCTATTCGTGATCATGATCATGCTATTGATTTGATTCCAGGAAGTCTTCCTCCAAACATCAGGCCTTATAGATATCCTTATGTCCAAAAGAGCGAAATTGAATGTATGATTGCAGAAATATTAGAGGCAGGTATAATTCAACCTAGTCAAAGTTCTTTCTCTGCTCCTGTATTATTGGTACACAAGAAGGATGGATCATGGTGCATGTGTCTAGATTATAGGGAGCTCAATAAGCTCACCATTAAAGATAAATTTCCCATTCCTGTGGTTGATGAATTATTGGATGAATTACATGGAGCAATTTATTTTACCAAATTGGATCTTCGTTTAGGGTACCATCAAATTAGAATGAAGACTGAAGATATTCCAAAAACATCATTTCGAACTCATGAGGGTCATTGTGAATTTTTGGTCATGCCTTTTGGCCTTACCAATGCACTTTCTACATTTCAAGTGTAGAAATTATATAGCTTATGTGTTATATGTCCAAGATTCTCCTGATCTCACACTATTTTATCTTCATGCAAAATACAGAATCTATTCCACCATTGATCATTTGCGGAAATTAAATCAAGATTGCAATGCACACATGAAATAATAAAAATTCACATGCACTAACACAGTTGTTTAACGGGATAGCCTGAAGCTAAAAACCCCAGCTATCTATATATAATATATGTCATAGAGATCATGTAAGAATCCTCATACAAAGCTGATCATATCAAGCTCTCAATATAATACAATCGCTACACACTAATTAGGCCCGATCTTGCAAATCCATGCACCTATCTTTGCCACCTGCTAGCCTTCCTCTACTGCGCAATCCCTGCTGAAGAATGGCTCTAAATGAACTCGAATTTCTCTAGCCTTGCTCTTGCAATCCTCATTAGCATCTCCACTGAGTGTTGGATGCAATCAATGCATCACTATAGTCACAACTGATAGTCACACTTACCTTTTCACCTATCTCTCCACTGGTCTCCACTGAAACTACAATGCACTGTAGTTAACTGATGTATTATTCAGTTGATTAATGAGTTATTATTTGTGAATTAATTAACTAATTAATTCACTCCAATCTCACTATTGTATCAATCAGTTAGACTAGATACAACTAGCTCAACTGAGTCTAACTGAGTTAAACTAAATACAACTCCACCAACTACTTCTCCAACTCCACCAAACTCTGTCACATGAGTTCACTTTGAGTCCTCCCTTACAAAATAGCTCTATCCTTAGCAGATCGCATAATTCCTCCTGTCAGCTCTTGTGCCACATCGTGCATGGCGAAGTGCTCCAAGAGAATAATATAATGTTTAGAGTTGAAATACTATTAAGAGCTAATAATATTCGACATATCTATATTTAGACTGGCAGTCTAAAAATAGACTCCACACAATATGTCTAAAAATAGAAGTCCATATATTTTTCCAACTTGACCAACCATCCACAAATAGCATCCTGCAACTCATAGAATATGATCGACATGTATAAAAATAGACATAGTCTAAAAATAGACTTTGCGCCAAAAATAGCCTGCGGGCCCACTTGGTGAAGGTGACTCTTTTCACTAAGCTCATCATCTTGTTGAATCTCAACACTCCCTCTCAACAAGATAGGGATTATCTGCCACCCCGATCCTGTCTCTATGGTATTTGAATTTTCTCCTAGTGAGCACCTTCGTCAGAATATCTGCATCCTGATCCTCCGTAGGAATGTAAGAAAGAAACATGATCTTCCGCTGCACACAATCTATGATATGATGGTACCGGATGTCAATATCAGAACCGAACAAACCAACCAGGATCTTCCTCATCCATATAGCCTTGCATGTAGCCAAACTTGCTGCCATGTACTCGGCCTCCGCTGAATTGAGTGCCATGGATCTTTGTTTCCTGCTGTACCAAGAAAATTCCTGTAGATCCGATACTGAAAATCACTCTAGATGTGCTCTTTCTGTCCGTTGGTATTCTTGCCCAATCTGCATCCGTGAAGCCATGCAAATTCACCTCATTTGACTGTTTGTACCACAATCCATACCCAGACGTGCCCTTGAGATACCTCAGGACATGCTTTCCTGCCTTCCAAAAGAGCTTGGTAGGATTCACCATCGATTGTGAAAGTTGGTTCATAGCATAACATATGTCTGGTCGTGTATTGACTAAATACATGAGCGAACCAAACAACTGTCGATAAACAATGGCATCCACTACCTCTGCCGATGTAGCATCCTCTTTCCTCCAACCACCAGGAAGAGGAGTGTTGATAGGCTTGCATCCTTGCATGTGAAACTTCTCCAGTATCTCTCAGGCATACTTGTCTTGAGACACAAATAGTTCACCTTTTCGTTGCCAATTTTCCAATCCCAGGAAATAATGAAGGAGGCCCAAGTCCTTCATCTTGAACTCCTTTGCAAGATCTGCCTTGCATGAGTGTATCAAAAATTCATCACCCGTTAGTATTAAATCATCTACATAAAGTATAATGATCGAAATATTACCCTCCACCACAATCTGGTATAAGTTTGGATCCGCCTCACTCTAGGCGAAACCAAATCCGGTGAAATAGCTGTCTATTCATGTGTACCAAGCATGAAGTGCTTGTTTCAGCCCATACAATGCTCTTTTGAGCCTTCACACATGTGACTCGCTGCTGAAGATTTCAAATCCTTCAGGCTACTCAATGTACACCTCCTCCTTAATGATTTCGTTGAGGAACACAGTCTTCACATCCATCTGATGAATGTGCCAACCCATCTGCCTTGAGAGAGCAAGGATGGTCCGTATGGAAGAATACCTTGCAACATGTGCAAAGGTTTCTTCATAGTTGATCCCCTCGATCTGTGAGAAGCCTCGGGTAACAAATCTTGCTTCATACTTCTCGACGCTCCCGTTAGCAGCTTGCTTCACTTTGTAGATCCATCTCAAACCTACCACTGATTTCCCTTCTGGGCTTGGGAAAATCTCCCATGCATTGTTTCTGACAATCGAATCATACTGTTCCACCATGGAATCTACCCATGCAGGATCCTTCACAGCTTCCTCGAAAGAGGATGGCTCCATCACGATACACTTTCTCATCAGAGCCATGTATCCAGTAAATTGGTCAGGTGACTGTCTCTGTCTGCGCTGTGATGTAGGGGCTCCTACATTCTGCACTGCATGAAGATTCAATTGCTCAGCTTCTGTAGTGCGCTTCCACCCTCTGATGTTTGGCGCTGCGTGAGTGGTTTCTTCCACTCCATGGACCTCCTATTGTGGATGATCCACATCCCGAGGCTCATCTTTAGGAACAAGTAGCTTCTCCTCTGCATGCAAGTGTAGCTCCCTCTCAAGCGACAACTTCATGGCTTTATCCTCATGAAATTTGATATCCCGCCGCACGACAATCATCCGATTGTATGGAAAATACACATGATAATTGTGGGGTGTTTCTGTGTACCCCACAAATATCCATACCTCTACGGTCGGTTCCAGCTTCTTCTTGGCATCCTTCATCACATGAATGTAAATAAGTGAGCCAAAAATCTTCAAATGAGAAATATCAGACTTCTTACCAGAAAACACCTCTTCGGGTGTACTCATGCCAAGTACTCTATGAGGAAAACGGTTTTGCACATAAACCACAGTGTTGGATGCCTCAACCCACAAGTGTATGGGAAGGCCCTAATCATGCAAAATCGCCCGTGTAGCACCCACAATCGTTCTGTTCTTTCTCTCCGCGACCCCATTCTGCTGTGGGTTATGAGGCACTATGAGTTCTCTTCGAATTCCTTCTTTGCTACAGAAGTCTTTGAATTTGCCAGAGATGTATTCAACACCATTATCGCTCCTTAGAGCTTTCACCTGCTTCCCCAACTCTTTCTCAACCAGCGCCTTGAACTCACAGAACTTTGAGTATGTCTCACTCTTCTTCTGCATGAAGAAGATTCAGCACTTACGTGAAAAGTCATCAACAAATATCACATAATACTTGTGCTTTGTTGTTGAAGCAACCGAGAAAGGTCCACACACGTCTGTGTGAATTCTCTCAATGATTGTCGAGGCACGAATATCCTTCTCATGAAAAGTGGTCTTCAAAAATTTTCCCAAAGTACATCCCTTGCATTGGTCTGACTATGCAAGTGTACCTTTGGGAAGCCCGGTAGAAATCTGCTACAAAATTTTCAAAGCGCCATGGTGAATATGGCCCAATATCTTGTGCCACAATTAGCCCTCATCCTGGCTCACCACTCCTTCTGCTTTTCCTGCCATTGCTGCACAACCATCTACCTACAATTGATAAAGATTCTTAGCTCGAATCCCTATCCTCCTGGTTTGACCAGTTGTTTTATGCCTAAGGAAGGCTTTTCCCTCACTGAAAAAAACATCATAATCCTTGTCTTCCAACATCGCCACGAAGATCAGATTCTTATTCAATCGTGGAACATGTATGACATCCTTCAAGATGAAAGGTTTACCAGACTCCCTCTCAAAGGAAATGGTCCTGATACTAGTCGCACTGTATCTACCATCATCGCCCATCTCTATGTGCACTCCAAGATCCTTTTCCTCCAGTTCACTAAACAAATCTTTGTCTCCGGTCATATGGAAAGACGCACCACTGTCAAGAAACCACACTGATCCCATCACACTTGAAACCAAGCATGCGATGAAAGAAAAATCCAACTCAAGCTGTGAGGCTAAGGCCTCTCCAGCTGCAGATCCAGCAGCCTGCTTATTCTTCTTCTTCTGTGGACAATTAGTGGCGAAATGCCCGTGCTGGTGACAGTGAAAAAACTTCACCTTGGACAAATCCTGCTTCTTGCCTTTAGCACCAGATTGAGAAGGATTTTTATTCCCCTTCCATTTCCTTTCTTTGGCAGCCAAAGCACAATTTTCTTCATCTTCATTCTTTGATGAAGATCCATCCCTGGTACCCCGCCTTATCTCCTCCTGCACAAGATCTAACCAAAGTCGCTCCCATCCTGGCAGTTTCTTCCGTCCATTAGCAGAGTCTTCGTAGCTATGCCAACTCTTCAGAAGCCCAAGGAGAGTCAAGCTCACCAATATTCTTCATCAATGGTAACCTCCACACTTCCCAGCTAATCCTTGCAGTGGAAAAACTTTGTGAGGTATTTTGGAATACTATCGCCTTTCTCCATTTTTATTTTTCTGAGCTTGTATTTATGTGCCAACTTCCTCTGGTCGATTCTGCTTTGGAACAAGTCTGTCAAAGCCTTCCACATTAAGAATGGAGTGGCTTTACCATTAAGGCTGGACACAATGTGATCCTTCACACCTTCCAATAGAATCCTTCGACACTTTGCTACCTTATTTTTCCATGCGTCAAGTGCGGCTGCATCTCTAGAAGTAGGCTTCGGAATATCATCATCTATGAACTCCTTCAACCCATTATCATCTAGCACTGCCTCCATCCTGTCCTTCCATTTTATGTAATTCAAGCTCCCATCAAGGGCATACTCCAATCGCAATCTGTAGAAAGACATTTCAATGAATGCTCAACTTCGACACCAAGAAAACACTGCAGCAAATTTGAATTCCACCAGCACAAAACTCAACCGCTTCAATAATTGCAATCTTCTATGATCAACTGCTCTGATACCATGTAGAAATTATATAACTTATGTGTTATATGTCCAAGATTCTCCTGATCTCACACTATTTTATCTTCATGAAAAATATAGAATCTATTCCACCATTGATCATTTGCGGAAATTAAATCAAGATTGCAATGCACACATGAAACAATAAAAATTCACACACATTAACACAATTGTTTAACAGGAAGCTTGAAGTTGAAAACCCCAACTATATGTATATAATATATGTCATAGAGATCATGTAACAATCCTCATACAAATTTGATTATATCAAGCTCTCAGTACAATACAATCGCTACACACTAATTAGGCCTGATCTTGCAAATCCATACACCAATATTTGCCACCTGCTAGCCTGCCTCTACTGCACAATCCCTGCTGAAGAATGGCTCTGAATGAAATCAAATTTCTCTAGTTTTTCTCATGAAATCCTCATTAGCATCTCCACTGAGTGTTGGATGCAATCAATGCATCACTATAGTCACAACTGATAGTCACACTTACCCTTTCACCTATCTCTCCACTGGTCTCCACTGAAACTGCCATGCATTGTAGTTAACTGATGTATTCTTCAATTTATTAATGAGTTATTATTTTTGAATTAATTAAATAATTAATTCACTCCACTGTCACTAGTGTATCAATTAGTTAGACTAGATACAACTAGCTCAACTAAGTCTAACTGAGTTAAACTAAATACAACTCCACCAACTACTTCTCCAACTCCACCAAACTCTGTCACATGAGTTCTAACTGAAGCCTCCATGCAATAGCTCCACTTAACCCTCAGGAATAGCGTAATTCCTTCTGTCAGCTCCTGTGCCACATCTGTGCACTTAACTGAAGTGCTCCAAGAGAATAAGATAATGTTTATAGTCCAAATATTATTAAGAGCTAATAATATTCGACATATCTATTTTTAGACTGGCAATCTAAAAATAGATTCCACCTAATATGTCTAAAAATAGAAGTCCATCTATTTTTCCAACTTGACCAACCATCCAAAAATAGCATCCTGCAACTCATAGAATATGATCGACATGTCTAAAAATAGACTTTGCGCAAAAAATAGCCTGCGGGCCCACTTAGTGAAGGCGACTCTTTTCACTAAGCTCATCATCTTATTGAATCTCAACATCAAGGGTTGATGAATTCCATTTTAAAACCCTTCCTTAGAAAATTTGTGCTAGTATTTTTTGATGATATATTAATGTACAACAGGTCTTGGAAGGATCATGTTCAAAATGTTGACATGGTGCTCAAACTATTGCAGGAGAAACAATTATATGCAAAAACATCCAAATGTTTCTTTGGAGTACAAGAGGTGGAATATCTGGGTCATATTGCATCTCATGAGGTATTAAGGTAGAGACCTAGCAAATTAAAAGCCGATGAGAATGGAAAGTCCCCACAATCATAAAGCGAGTTTAAGTTTCTGCGGTTGGCAGGGTGTGCTCGAAGTTTGTTAAGAATTATGGGAGAATAGCGGCACACTCTAACAGCATTGTGAAAAAGATGGCTGCTGGATCTTGACAACTAAAGCCTTTGAACATCTTAAAGAGGCAAACTGCCAAGCACCAGTCTTACCTACGCCAAACTTCACAAAAACCTGTATTGTGGAATGTGATGCCTCGGGAAATGGAATTGGTACTGTTTTAATACAAGAAGGAAGACCCATTGATTTTGAAAGCCATCCAATCAAAGGAAAGTATTTGAAGCCTGTTGCCAGAAGAAATATTAGAATCACTTACTTTTTGCAGAAATGGGCTGCCTAATGGAAGACATAGGTAAAAGCAGTCATGATAGTCTTAAACACTTTTTGGAACAAAGGCTATATTCAGAATAGCAACAGAAATGGGTCACAAAGATGTTGGGTTATGACTTTGAAAAAAAAAAAAAGGGAAGCTAAATGTTGTTGCAGATGCACTCTCAAGAAAGAATGAAGAGGTGGAAGCATTGCTTTGTGCCATTTCTATTATCCAACCAGATTGGATAACCGAAGTAAGAGATGAATGGAAGAAGGACAAAGATGCATGGACACTCATTCAAAAGTTGCAGCAAGATCCTAGTACATCTGATACATTTAGTTGGAAAAATGATTCCTTATGGTACAAAGATCGCTTATATCTTTGTAAGAATTCCCAACTAAAACAAAATATTCTTCTGGAATTGCACACTTCTCCTTTAGGAGGACACTCGGGATTTTTAAAAATTTACCACAGGGTGAAGAAAGAATTTTTTTGGGATGGCCTTAAATCTGATAATCAAAAGTTTGTGACGGAATGTTTGGTTTGCCAGCAGAATAAAGTTGAGACAATTAAGACCCCGGGACTTCTACAACCTTTATCCATTCCAAGTCAACGTTGGGAGGAGATTTCAATGGATTTTATCACAGGTTTACCTAAGTCTGAAGGAAAGAGTGTCATCATGGTGGTCGTTGATAGACTTACCAAGTATGCACACTTTTGTGCATTATCTCATCCATTTAAAGCAAGTACAGTTGCTACTACATTTATGGACAAAATTCAAAAGCTACATGGAAGCCCAAGGGTTATTGTGAGCGACAGAGATCCCATTTTTACTGGAAATTTTTGGATGGAGTTATTTTCTTGTTTGGGTACTCAATTAGCTCATAGCTCATCTTATCAACCTCAATCTGATGGTCAAACTGAGATAGTAAATAAATGTTTGGAAGGATATCTTCGTTGTTTTGTATCTGATAAACAAACACAATGGGTCAAGTGGTTACCTCTCGCTGGATGGTGGTATAACACTTCCTTCCATACTGCAGCAAAAATGACCCCATTTATGGCACTTTATGGGTATCATCCACCATCCATCACATCATCTTTAAGGGAAAATTCGAAGGTTCAAGCAGTGGAAGATCACATCGAGCATCAGCAAGAAGTTCTCCAACTCTTAAAGGATAACCTGAATTTGGCACAAATCGAATGAAACAACAGGCAGATCAACATCGCAGCGAGAGAAGTTTTGATGTAGGAGATTGGGTATTTTTACGGCTACAACCATACAAACAAATGTCCCTCAAGCAAGCAAAGAAGGATAATAAATTATCGCCAAAGTACTATGGTCCTTACAAGGTGTTGCAAAAGATTGATACTATGGCATACAAATTGGAGCTTCCTGCTTCTTCGCGAGTACATCCAGTTTTCCATGTTTCATGCTTAAAGAAGGTTATAGGTGAAAATCTTCCAGTTCAAACAGTATTGCCAGAACTTGATGAGGAAGGGAAAATCATATTGGAACCTGAAGCAGTCATGGAAAAAAGAACTCGACAACTACGGAATCGATCAATTTCAGAGTATCTCATCAAGTGGAAGAACTTACCCACTGAAGATTCTACATAGGAGGATGAGAATTTTATACAGAAGCACCCAGAGCTACTCAAGTGTTGAGGACAACACTTTTTTGAAGGAGAGGGGCATGTTAGGTCCCTATATTACTAGTATAGTCCCTTGTTGTTGTTATTATTGTTATTATTATTATTGTGCCTTATAACTTATGCTTATTATTATTGTGCCCTTAAATTATTATTGTTAGGCCAGCTAGGATTACATTGTGGCCCCATGGACTCCTATATATAGAAAGGAGGTTTTGTAATTTGAATCATCCAAGAATTGTTCATTCATGTAATGTATTGGAGGTTTCCCCCTCAAAGTGGCTCATTTCTAATGCGTTGATATCTCTTTTCTTCTCTTTTTGGAGCTGGTTTCAAAACACTCTATGTAAGGAAAATATGGTGACGGGCCTTCCTATGGTATCTTGCCAAGATGGTGTTTGCTCTGGATGTGTACTTGGAAAACATCATCTGGATAGTTTTGAAAAACGTGCCTCTTGGCATGATTCAGCCCCTTTGAAGCTTGTGCAGAGTGATTTATGTGGTCCACTTCCCATTGTTTCTTTCTCTGGTTGCAAGTAATTCTTAACTTTCCTTGATGATTTTTCCAGACGCACTTGGGTATATTTCTTAAAACTCAAGAGTGAAGTTTTTAACAAGTTCTTGGACTTTAAGGCCTTTGTTGAGAAACAATATAGACATCAAATTCTTAAGTTAAGATCAGACAATGGCAAAGAATATGTTAACAACAAATTTATCAACTTCTGAACTAAGCATGGCATTCAATTGCAACATATTGTTCCATATACTCCACAAAAAAATGGTGTAGCTGAAAGGAAGGATCACACCTTAAAAGAAATGGCTAATTGTATGCTTCAATCTAAAGGACTTAATCTCAATTTTTGGGCAGAAGAAATTAATTGTGCAAATTACATAGTAAATTGCACTCCTACTAAGGCTTTAAAGAATATAACTACAGAAGAATCTTGGAGCTCAATCAAACCAGATGTAAGTCACTTTCATGTTTTTGGAAGTGATGCTTGGGCCCATATTCCAGATGTGAAACATAAAGCCTTAGAACCCGAGAGTGAAAATTCATTTTTGTTGGATATTCTGAAGATTTCAAAGGATATAGACTTCTTCAACCAAAATCCAAAAATATAATCATTAGAAGAGATGTAAAATTTGATGAAAATATATCGACCTGCGAGCCTAGTTCGGTGGCTATGCCACCTTTGGCCTGCGAGCTTGATTCGGCATATGTGCCACCTCTCTCTCTCTCTCTCTCTCTCTCTCTCTCTCTCTCTCTTCTATCCTTAATAGCATTCCTTCTAGATCAGATGATGACGGTGAGGATGAAAATCCTCCTCCACCTCTTGAAATTATTCCTTACACTCCACCTCTTCCAAGATGGGTCCACTCTACTCGGGATGCAGCAGGTTCTCTTGCAGGTGACCCTGCAGATCGACGACATACACATTCTCAGTTCGAAAGAGCCTCTTCCTTATTGGCTCAAGTTCCAGAAAATCTTGATCCAAGAACCTTTAAAGAAGCCTTCGGTCATCCAGCTTGGGATGAAGTTATGAATGAAGAATATCATTCCATATTGGCGAATGATACTTGGGATCTTGTTCCTCTTCCAAAAGGAAGAAAACTTGTCAGATGCAGATGGGTTTACAAAACAAAGTTTGGACAAGATGGAAAAGTGGATAGACATAAAGCTCATCTTGTCGCTAAAGGTTTTTCACAAGTTGAAGGCATTGACTACACTGAAACCTTCTCCCCCATTGCCAAAATGAATTATATCTGCCTTGTTATTTCCCTTGCTGCCTCCTTTAAATGGGAAGTCCATTAAATGGATGTTAAATCCACCTTCTTACATGGAGATTTACATGAAGAAATCTACATGGAACAACCTCCTGGCTTTATCCAAAATGACTCTATCCTTGTTTGTCACCTTAGGAAATCTCTGTATGGTCTCAAACAAGCTCCTCGAGCTTGGTATGCCAAAATGGATAGATTTCTATTAGATAATGGCTTTTCTATGTGTCATTATGACAACACTGTCTACACCAAGAAAGTGGGTAAGTCCTTCACCATCCTTTTCTTTATGTTGATGATCTTATCCTTACTGGTAGTAATCCAAACCTTATAAACCATGTGAAGTCTAGCCTCAAAAAGAAGTTTGAAATGACAGACTTAGGACACTTGCATTATTTCCTTGGTCTTCAAGTCTTGCAATCCAAGGAAGGCATTACCCTCTCTCAGTCCAAGTATGACTGTGATATTCTAAACCACTTTCACATGGAAGACTGTAAGCCAACCCCTTCTCCCTTTCAATTTGGAGTCCAGCTTTTAGTCACTTGTACTACCCCTGAAGTTGATGCTACCTTATACCGTCAACTTGTTGGTAAAATTTTGTATCTAACCCATACCCGTCCCGACCTTTCCTTTACCGTTGGTCTTGTCGCTCAGTTTATGCACCAACCTCATGAAAGTCACTGGAAAGCAGCTAAAAGTATACTTCGATATATTCAAGGTACAGTTTAGTTCGAGATTCATTACAGTGCATGAGCATCTCCCTTGTTGATTGGTTTCACTGATTATGATTGGGCTGGTGACCTTGATGATTGGGAGTCTACTACAGGATATGTATTCACTCTTGGTTCAAGACCTATTACTTGGTCTTGTAAGAAACAAAGTGCCATCTCTCTTTCTTCAGCAGAAGAAAAGTATCGTGGTGCAGTTGAAGCCAACAAGGAAGCCATGTGGCTTCATCAAATCTTGTCTGAATTTGGTCTTCATCAGCAGCATCCAACTACACTTTGGTGTGATAATCAAAGTGCCATTCAGCTATGTAAAGATCTCGTTCAGCATCAGTGTATGAAACACATTGAAATCCATATATAATTCATAAAAAAGCTCATTCATGATCGCATTCTTGAAGTGCAGTATTGTCCAACCAATGATCAAGTAGCCGATATCTTTACAAAGGCTCTCACTGAAGCGAAGTTTACCAAAATTTGATCCATGCTTGGAGTTCAAGAAAGTTGTCATTAAGGGGGGATAGGCTCTAATGCCTCGTTCCCTCTCCTATTGTGTCACTTCTGTAAATCCTTCAATCCTATCCCAATTTTTTCTTAAGGGGGGATGTTAGGATATTTCGACACATAGGAAATAGGCTCCTTTTGTGTCACCTTTGTAAATCCTTCAATCCTATCCCAAGTTGTTCTTAAGGGGGGATGTTAGGATATTTCAACACATAGGAAATAGTTAAGAATAACTTAGTCTAGTGTAGAGTTAGGTAAAGTGTGTTTCTTTACCATGTAAATTTGTAACTTATAATCTGATGATCACGATTTGTAGTGATCCGACGATTATCTCTCACCTCGTTATTAACGACACTTGATCTGTGGCTTACCACTCGATTGGTCCATGATCTCTATTTAAAGAGCATGGAGGGTCATTTTTCCAGTAACCGTTTATGAGAGAAACATATGTAACTTTTCTTTTTATATTAATAAATTGCTTAAAGTGGCCGTGTTGGCTCAGGCCGTGGACTGTTTCCCTCTTTGAGGCTTTTAACCACGTGATTATACTGGTGTACTGATTTTTGATTTGTTTGTGAGCGGTGACCTTTGGTTCTTGATCTAAGGAACTTACCTTATAAATTACGACAATCAAACCACTTTAGAGTCCAGGACCTAGCCTTCCTAGATTCAGAGAGGGCTCTCTCTATTTTTATGATTTATCTTGGTAATTCCAAACGTTGATATTAGGCTAGTTATAGGAATAAAGAGGGTTGTTTTTCTGATTTATTGGGTGGTTGGATAGATAGAGCTATGAAACTAATCCATTGGGCTATGGAGTCATAAAAGGCTGAATTGTGCATCAACTTTTCAAGGGAATTCACAGGGAAAACTAACTATGCAGATTGGATCTTACTAGCAGTGTGAATATGAGATGAAAGAAAGCAGTGAGTTCAGTAATAGCTAAAGAGCAGTTAAGAATTATTTAACTATACTTCAGAAGTGATGAGATTAAGGTTCAATGTAAATGCAGAGCACACAGTCTCTGAATTCTGCATTCAGGTCTCAGAGGAAGACATTAAGATAACAAATACAAATTGAATTAAGGTGCTCTCTTAGTAAATTTTAATCTAAATTTTCTGTTTTTCAATTAGATAAATTGATGCACAACATGAAAAGACAGAGGAAAAACATTAACACAGAGGAAAGAACATCACCATTAACATAGCTCAAGAATCATGTGAACGGTATCTTATTATTGATGCCCAACTCAAACAGTTACACAGTTCCAAGACTTCTTACAATGCAAGCTTCAACAGGGTCCAATTTTCCAACTTCCAACCCCTGATACTGCTAAGGCAAGCAGTGTTTATCTAAAGACTAAGTCGGTTTCCCTACTTACTCAGAAACCTTTCATTGATTACATCTAACATAAAATAGATAAGTGTGGCCATGTAAGGCCTGATCAGAAATCTCTGACAAAAGACACTGCCTGTGGAATTGATCTTGGGTAGCTCTTCATGGATCCAAATGCTTTGATGGCTCTTCAGAAGATCAAACACTAATATTGGAGATGGTTTTTATGGTCACGAAGAGGTAACCAATGGTGGCACTAACATTTGGTCATGCTCTTCAAAAAATTGGCCTTGGGTAATTAAATTTGGTGCAGTGTTGGCTACGTTTCATTGATAAGTGACTGTGCTGATGTGCTTTGTTTCCCCTTCAGTTTCTGCTATTATATCTCTACACAAATGCCCAACTCAACCTTTTCTGTATGTTTCCTTGTGATTTTCATCCTCACCCTACCTTTTTCCCCTTATTGGGTCCTATCCAATTCTTTCTACCGTGTTTATCCTATTTCTTCATAAATGGCCCACAAACCTCATGTGCCCAGACTTGAAGGGATGATGGTAGACTTGGCACAACGGGGACAATTTGTTTAAATAGTAAAAACCATTTTTTGGAGGGGGTGCGGACAATAAGTGGTATCAGAGAAGGGGGTGCGATTTAGTGGAAGGAAGACATGTAGCAGGGATGGTGTTAAGGGATACCACCCATTTCGGACCCCCCACCCCCCACCTCCATGGTTAAATTCCGAAAGTTGCGAGGAGTGTGAAATGAAACAAGGAATGTTAGATGAGGAGGGGGTGAGTAGAGATGGAGGAAAGGTGGAGGGCGATGAGGAGAAGGAAATGATGTGACAGGTAAGGTGAGACTGGACCGCAACCCATAGATCACAAATATTAAAGTTTAGTTATAAGCGGCGGAGGTAAACTCTAAAATATGTGAAGTGCGAAGCGCCGGGAGAAAGGAGTGACGTGGCAGGTAAGGTGGGACCGATTGCATCGCAAGTCTTAAGTTTTGTTATGAGCATGAGGGTTAAATACTAAATGTTGTGATGCGCAACGTGTGATTGGGACCCACCCCCATCACACATCGCAATGTTTATAGTTTACCGTACGTTGCAAAGTTTAAATTTTAGGCAATGTGGTAAGCGCTAAAATCTGTGAAGTGCGATTTGTGCTAGCAGAGGATGATGTGGTAGAATGGAGATGGATCCCACTGTGTCGTCAGAGTTTATGAAGTGGCGAAATATTTATGCAGTAAGGTAAAGTCTATGAGGTTTCATATGATATATCAATGTGTTTCAAATGGCCTGAAGTGGGGGGGGGGCAGAGCTGCTGTGGTGGGTCCAACTGCATCGTAATTTAAAAAAAATACATTGCAGGTGCTTCAAATTGTAAGTTAAAAAATGCGTGATGCGATATATTGCAATTTTTAAGGTTTTGGCAAAATGGAACAAGTTATGATTTGTGAAATGCGATGGATGGTGGGGGAATGGTGACGTGTCAGGGAGAATGACCCCACTTTAATCACAATCGGGGAAATGGAAAGGCGGAGGTAAAACAATGATATAGTGATGAAAAGGTAAAGTATAAATATAATGGAAAAAGGCAGAAAAGGTAAAGTTTAATGTTTTTTACAGAAAATAAAATGAAAAGGGATTGTAATGCGATGATGTGATTGGTGGGGTCGGGGTTTTATTAAACATTGCACCGAGAGATATGAAGGAAATTGTAATGAAATGTATGGAAATATATGAGCAGGGAATCAAATGAAAATAAAGGGAAACATAATGAAATGAAAGTATGGCGGGGATATGTTGCTATGGTTTAAAGCTTCAGGATATGAATTTATAATCAGGATTTAAACCATATAAATAACCTTTTCCATAGGCGCATTTAGACTGGCAACCAATCAAATATTTTAAAACATAAAATGAAGCTTTCCTTTCTTTGATTTGTTTCTCTTTAACTTTGTCTTAATGATAATTCTGGTGCTGCTGCTTTGTGTCCTTATCATCAAAATTTTCCCCTTCCACTAAACTAAAAGGCACATAGATTCTTTTGAAGCTCTTGACAGTCAGGATTTCCCATTTTGCCTGAAAATAAATGATAGCCATGGAATATTATTTTCAGTATGAAAGACCAGAGAAAATAATCAGTCACCTAGTGATACTGTGAAATATAGGAGTCTAACAATGGATTTAGCTAAGGATGGTAGCTCCTTCAGGAGGTGTCAAAAAAACTGTGGAATAGTAGCTTGATCCATTGGGTTGATCCCACAACTTGTATCTTGATCTGTCAGGAAATTTAATGACTGGAAACTAGTTGATTGTTCCTCCTAAAATTGAATGATAAAAATAGACCAAATTTTTGGCTAGCCAACTTATTATCATAGTGAATCTAAACTGAAACTACATTTGAACTTATCCACTAAGTTGAACATATTGCTGCACCTTGAAAACTTGAATAGTGAGACCAGAACTGTGTTGAAACTAAAGTTTGAAACACACTGATCTGAAAATGAAAGGCAATATAAAACTAATATTTTAAATATGCTCAGAGTGTTGAGCTTATTTGCACACCTACCTACCCTAATATAACTTGGAGATGATATACACACTAAGTTAACTCCTTTCTCTAATGCAACTAGTCAAGTAAATGAATACATGATTGATCCTTGTTCACTTTTTTGAGTAGGCTGAAAAAAAAAAAGGGCCACTCCCACCTTACTTGTCTTTGAACAACAGTGCTCAAAATTTTCCTTAAACTTTGCAACAAACCATTCATGACATAGCATACTCCCTCTTTAGATGATTCTAAGAAACCAGCTAAAGGATCTTGGAACAATACCTGGCCCTGAGGATTTAAATAACATACTTCATCTAGGGTTGCTCCTTGTTCCACTTTGTCATGCTCAAGATCCTTTTGAAAGAGAATATCTACACTTTCTTCATGGTCATCTGACATGGAATCTGTTTGTGCTCAACCTAGTCTCCTAAATTGAGTTCATTTAATTGTCAACCAGGGTTGGTAAACTGTTGAAGTGAAGTGCACCATATGTGCCCAAGTAACCTTTTTCCTACTTCGTTGTGTTTAGTGTTTTCTGATGTTTTTGGTTTTATGGTTTTATTTTGAAAAGGAAAAGAACTAAGTGCTAAATGAAGGGAAACTATTGGTCAAAACAAAGTGAAGCCTAAACTATGATGGTAAACAAATGCAAATGCTGAAATAAAATAGAGCCTAACTATGACTAGCAACCAACAAATACAAAGCTTGATAATTACTCTATTGTAAACTCACAACATGAAATTGAAATGAACCTGAGAAATGAACAAGCTAAGTGTAAATGAAATTTTCTCCTAAATAAACAATCAACTCACAATATTACAAAAAATATAAATTATCCTATGATGCTGAAGTTATTCTATTCTGCAACTTGACTTATCACTATTAAGCCTTATTCAGAAATTTAGAGATTTTTTAGAATAATGTTTGGGAAAAAGGCTATTGGTGAATTTGTAAAATATTTGCAGAATAATCAAAGCCTTAAACTGATATTACTGACCTCTGTTCATGTGATGATATATTAATAAAAATTCAGAACAAAAGTAAGTTGTGAATAATGAAGGCCGAGAGACTAATTTTGACAACTAGAACTACTTAAAATACAATGAATAACATCAAGCTAGAATGCTATCTATCAATATTAAAGGACAATGATTACAACTAAATTAGAATGTCATTAATCTACTTGAAACAAAATGAACTAAAACTAAACTAAAGAAAGTCATTATCAAACTGAAAATGAAATAACAGAACTGAACCACATGCATTCTAACTCCGGAGTATTAAACCACAATGCAACTAACTGTAATATGTAATGTAAATGAACGTGGAAAACATGAATTTGACAAAACTATTGAAATTGGAAATTGAAAACGAAATCAAGTTAACGCTACTTATCTAAATCATCTGAACGGAGCTTCTCGGGCAGTAGGGGCCCTCTACTGCCGGATTAGCTACCAAATCCACTTAACTTTGACTCAGCTCTTGCACTAAAACGATACTGCTTCCATTAAAGGAGAAAAAGACTGGAAAACAGAGTATTCACGGTTCTGAAATTTAGCAGCAAAAGCCAAAATCTAACTAAGATCTAACCTCTTTCTCTCGGTTCCCCAAGCATATTAATAGCAAATTTACATAACAGAACTGGAGAAAATAAAGGGATAAGTGTCTTTCTACTTCTAATCAAATTGAAACTCTTATTGACAGCCTCGTTCTTCATTGCGGACACCTGTAGAATCCGTGTTTTAATAGGAGACTACCTCTTAGTTTGGGTGTCCCACGTGCATAACCACTTAGATATTTTTGCTCAGACTTTGTGGAGAGCAACAAATGATGTGGATGAGGTAAGGAATCTGCCCATATGCGTTTTTCCTTCAGACAACACCTGGAACCCACTCAAACTGTAAAACAGCTGCGGAATGCGGGATCAGCTATGGAATGCGCGGTCAGCTACGGAATGCCTGTATTCTGTAGCTATTTTGCAGAAAATTGTTAAAATAGCAAAAATCATGAAAATACAATATGTTAATCAATTTCATGTAACCTTTAAACAATCCTAATCATTCTTCATTGATTTTAGGCTTATGAAGTGATAAAATAATGATGAAATGAAGTGAAGGTTTGTAAAAGAGAAGGCAATTCTAAGGCTCAACATACCCCCACTGCAAGACTATTGCATGTCCTCATGCAATTTCATCAAAACTTATTCCATGTGCTTTGAAACCTCTGGTAGAACATCCAACCTTATCTTTCTGCTTCTTTTGGCCCTAATCTATTTTCTAATCTCTGTTAACTTTTCAGAGATTAGTTCTTCATCTTCCTTTTGTAGTAGAGTGTCAAGTTTATTTTCAATATCCATGTCAGTTTCTCTTCTTCTGCTCCATCAAAAGATTTGACAAAAGATTTTGTAATCTCCTTATGGAAGCCATCAAATTTCTCTATAAATTTTAGCCTCCCTTCTTATTGTAGTAGCTCCTTGACTTGTGGATATCCTTCCAAATACTTGACTTCAACTGATTGTGTCCTGACAATTAGCCACATTCCTCCTTTGTGCAGATTATCTTCCTTTCAGAATTATTTTTCTATGCTTAAAGCTAGATTGACTACAGAGTCTAATGCTTTATTTTGAAATTGTATCTCTGTGTCTGAAGATGGATTAGTTGAAGAGTGATGCTTCACCCTTAGAATTACCTTTCTGCACTTAGAGATGGATTGGCTGCAAAGTGTAATGGAGGTGAATGGATGGAGGTAATTAAGCTATAAGGGAAAATGAAGTGGCTATGGATCTGATGGAGGATTTATGATGAACTTGTAGTGAAATAAGTGAATGATACAATCTTAAGGAGATGTGGAATAGTAGGTTGGAATGTTGGATAAGGGATATGGCCAAGATATGTTAATCAATTCGAATGATAGGTTGTTTTAGGAAACACATGATTATACAAATTGTATCTATTTCATGTTTTAACTTTTTGCTATTAAAATAATTTTCACAATTTACCTCAGAATTTTGACCTTGTTAATTGCTGTGCCTGATGCTGTTCCTTTGGTCCTCTTTGAGCATGTTGATCTTCAAAACAGAATCCTTCAATTTTCTGTAATCATCATCTCTTTGTAGGTTGTACAATTATGTCAGAACTGCTAAATAAGATGTGGCTACAACATGCCATCTGTAAAAAGAAATGAAATATGAATATGGAAGATGGATGTGAAATGTGATGGAGTGAAAGTGGAATAGGACTTGTGAAATGAAATGAAAATGGCGTGAGATGGAGTGAAAGTGGAATGGACTTGTGAAATGAAATGAAAATGGCGTGAGATGGAGTGAAAATGGAGTGAGATGGAGTGGAATTGTAGAATGAAATGAATTTTGGAATTTCTCTCAAATGGTACATCAGACTTCCCTGAAATTTTCTGAGGTTGTCACCAATATTATTATGCATTTTCCGGCGAAAAATCTCTGCCATTGGTTACACGGATCTCCCGGAAGATGAGGAATGGCTGTAGGTGAAAGTGGCCAATTTCTTGACAAATACACACTGAAATTTTCTGAAATTTTCTGTGTTTATTCACCCTACCTCAATATATTTACCATAAAAATTTCAGGACCAACGGATGCACGGTTTGAAAGTTATGACAAAATCAATTTCTGCCCTGTTTCACCCTTCATTTTGCCCAATGTTGCAACAAAAAAAGTACGCCACGGACTCATTTTAAGGCCAAATTGAGTGATTCCAAAGGGAAACTGTGTATTTTTACCTTCTCCACTGCCACATGCTTTCAGAATTTCATTTTGATGAAGAAAAGGTGCTGCTGTGCAAAAATACTCAAATCTGTCCTATTCTGTCCATAATGCTGAAAAATGAAAATCTGCCTGAAAGACCCTTCTGAAATGCCCTTGAAAATTGCTTTTTTCCAAATTCTGTCTGCGACTTACTCAATTTATCATATTCTAAGAAAACCCAGAAGCTCAGAATTTTTTATTTTTGCTCCAATATCTTGCAATATTTGCGCCAAAACTGCCTTCTGGAAAAAGTTGCAAAAAGACGAAAACAGGCTGCTTCAGCAATAGCTGCAGAAACTGCCACTTTCCACAGCTATGGTTGAATTGAAAAGAAGATGAACATGCTGCTACAAGAAACTAATAAAATGTACTGCTGCAAGTTGTTGTTGATTCCATAAAACCATTAGTCTTCATCAAAGCCAACATTCATGGTACAATTCTTACCATGCGAATAAATGTGTCGAAGTCGAGCATGGGAAGAAATCATTGGATTACCGATCAATAATGAATATCGTTAACTAATGCGAGACAACTCACCGATAATGTAAATGAGTGTCAAGGTACCTCAGTGCATCTTGACAGGGACGAATGAATGTGTCGAAGTCGAGTCGCCTGCAAGATTTGACAATCAAGAGACATTGTTGTATTCCCATTGTTTATCAACGAGGAGGCTTGCCATTGATGAATGAAAGCTCCAAGGCACTTCAAATAATCTCTAATATTGATCCCAGATAAAGTGTTGAGGTCGATGGGACAAGATCTGTTGGAAGGTGGACCTTAAGGAATTCCACATCATCCAACTCGAGCATAAAACCAAGAATGATTTGAAGAACCATGAAAGATTGAAACCATCATGAAATTGCAGAACTTATTGTGAAATTTTCCCGTCAATTGCCTGGTTTTCAAACAAAGCTCATGTCCAATTGTGCCAACAAGCTGGTTTTCACAATAGGACTTATTTTTCTCTTTACTCTTTTTTTTCTTTTTTCTTTTTTCTCTTTTTTTTTTTATGTCCTACTCTACTTGAAAAAGAAAATATTGTTCAAGTATATGAGTACTTCCAATGGAACCATGTCTGTAACAAGATGATAGATAAACTCATATGCAGGTTTGAAAGACACTCTTTGATATGTACCTGTATATGAGATGCCAACTGTCTTGATTTAGATGATGTTAGAAGATATTGAATAATTGAGCTTGGAATCCAATGACTGAATTGAACCAATATTCAATGTAATCTTGTCTTCCTTGTCTTTCCTCTATCATGAAATGCAAGTCTTCGGAGATATGATCTTCATTCATAGAATCTAGTGATAGGCATGCATGAGACTTTTCAATCTCTGGTTCCAATATCTCCTCTTTATCAATAGACATCCCTGATTCTTGGACCTTATTTGAGTCTTCTTCTTCTGTTTGTTGTTCTTCAATGACAGCTGGTGAATCATTTTGCAATACCTCAGAATTCTAATTTGATTGAGGTGTTTTATTGTTGGGGATATGAAATGGTTGTGGAGGTAGTGGAGTGGGGAATCTTTGGGGTGTTTGTGTGGATGGTAATGGAAAAGGTTGGATTGAGGTCAAATGAGGGTGATATTGATGTTGTGGTGGAGGCAAATGGTATGAATAACATTGATGATGGTATTGAGGATAGAGAGGGAAAGATTGAGGATATGGTGGATTTCCTTTATAGGGCCTTTGCCAACTTTGTTGCCAAGATTGGTTTTGAGGTTGGGACTGAGATGGCCAAAATTTCCAAGGTTGGTTTTGAGGTTGGGATTGAGATGGCCAAGGTTTCCAAGGCAAGGGTGTTCTCCAATTACTTTGAGGTTGTTGTGCATAACCTTGAAACTGTGCATAAGAATATTGCATCATATTGGGTTGATGAGGTTGCCATAGCCCTCTTGGAGCTACATAACAAAGTTGCTCTTGTGCTTGATTTTCTCCATTATCCTTCTGGTAAATTGCCTTCAACCCTGGTAATGATGGGCAATCTTCAGTAGTATGTGATCCTGCACAAATTTTACACATTTTAATGCTATCAAGTGGACATTCATGCAAAGCATGTTTCTTTCTACATCTAGGGAAAAATATAAATGAAGAAGCTTTCTGCTTGTTTTTCATTCTTAGCATGTTAGTTTGTTCATTTAAATTACCAAGAATGTTTAGCAGATTGTTAGGTTCAGTTTGACTTACCAATCTTGAAGCTGACTTACTTACTCTTGCCATAAATGTATCTTGAGGGGATCTTACACACTTTGCTTTTCCTCTTGATATGTTCTTACACAGTTCACGAATTTCTTGAAATGGCAATTGATAGACATCTCCTTTTCCCACAAGATTAAGAAGATCAATCCATTCATCCTTTATAGCATTTAGTAGGAGAGTTTTTAATGCATCTGATCCTAAATTATGCAATTTATATCTTTTGATATTATAAGCAAATCTCTCTACTAAATCTTCTAGGCTTTCATTCTCTTTTTGGTTCATGTTAAAGACTTCATTTCTAAGGTCATGGTGCATGCAATAACCTTTATATTTTTCCAAAAATACTCTTTTCATATCATCCCATGTCCTTATAGAATTTTTTCCTAAAGTCATGAACCATCTAAGAGCTCTATCCTTTAATGTTGCCGGAAACAAATTCAATTTTTGCATGTGCAATGAGTAACCATAAGATCTACAAATTATTTCAAATTCAAAAAGAAAGGTTTCCGGGTCTTCTGATCTCATACCTTTGAAGTTAGGAAGTATAGATGGATGGATGTTCTTCATTTGAATATTGATATCAGTTTCTTGATTGGGAAATCCAAAAGGATCTTCCTCATTGTCATCATCTCCATCCATTTCTTCCACCTGCTTTGTCACCTCTTCTTATACCTGCAAAAATATGAATTCATGATGTGGATGTGTGGCTCTTACTGCACCACATGATATAGTGGGTGTTGTAGGTGATTGAAGTTTTTGTTTTTGTTTTTGTGGATGTAGGAAATCAGGATACCTAGTTACACTTCCCCGGCAACGGCGCCAAAATGTTTGTGCTCAACCTAGTCTCCTAAATTGAGTTCATTTAATTGTCAACCAGGGTTGGTGAACTGCTGAAGTGAAGTGCACCATATGTGCCTAAGTAACCTCTTCCTACTTCGTTGTGTTTAGTGTTTTCTGATGTTTTTGGTTTTATGGTTTTATTTTGAAAAGGAAAAGAACTAAGTGCTAAATGAAGGGAAACTATTGGTCAAAACAGAGTGAAGCCTAAACTATGATGGTAAATAAATGCAAATGTTGAAACAAAACAGAGTCTAACTATGACTAGCAACCAACAAATACAAAGCTTGATAATGACTCTATTGTAAACTCACAACATGAAATTGAAATGGACCTGAGAAAATGAACAAGCTAAGTGTAAATGAAATTTTCTCCTAAATAAACAATCAACTCACAATATTACAAAAAATCTAAATTATCCTATGATGCTGAAGTTATTCTATTCTGCAACTTGACTTATCACTACTAAGCCTTATTCAGAAATTTAGAGATTTTCTAGAATAATGTTTGGGAAAAAGGCTATTGGTGAATTTGTAAAAGATTTGCAGAATAATCAAAGCCTTAAACTGATATTACTGACCTCTGTTCATGTGATGATATATTAATAAAAATTCAGAACAAAAGTAAGTTGTGAATAATGAAGGCCGAGAGAATAATTTTGACAACTAGAACTACTTAAAATACAATGGATAACATCAAGCTAGAACACTATCTATCAATATTAAAGGAAAATGATTACAACTAAATTAGAATGTCATTAATCTACTTGAAACAAAATGAACTAAAACTAAACTAAAGAAAGTCATTATCAAATTGAAAATGAAATAACAGAACTGAACCACATGCATTCTAACTCCGGAGTATTAAACCACAGTGCAACTAACTGTAATATGTAGTGTAAATGAACGTGGAAAACATGAAGTTGATAAAACTATTGAAATTGGAAATTGAAAACGAAATCAAGTTAACGCTACTTATCTAAATCATCTGAACGGAGCTTCTCGGGCAGTAGGGGCCCTCTACTGCCGGATTAGCTTCCAAATCCACTTAACTTTGACTCAGCTCTTGCACTAAAACGATACTGCTTCCATTAAAGGAGAAAAATACTGGAAAACAGAGTATTCACGGTTCTGAAATTTAGCAGCAAAAGCCAAAATATAACTAAGATCTAACCTCTTTCTCTCGGTTCCCCAAGCATATTAATAGCAAATTTACATAACGGAACTGGAGAAAATAAAGGGATAAGTGTCTTTCTACTTCTAATCAAATTGAAACTCTTATTGATAGCCTCATTCTTCATTGCGGACACCTGTAGAATCCGTGTTTTAATAGAAGACTGCCTCTTAGTTTGGGTGTCCCACGTGCATAACCACTTAGATATTTTTGCTCAGACTTTGTGGAGAGCAACGAATGATGTGGATGAGGTAAGGAATCTGCCCATATGCGTTTTTCCTTCAGGCGACACCTGGAACCCACTCAAACTGTAAAACAGCTGCGGAATGCGGGATCAGCTACGGAATGCGTGGTCAGCTACGGAATGCCTTTATTCTGTAGCTATTTTGTAGAAAATTGTTAAAATAGCAAAAATCATGAAAATACAATATGTTAATCAATTTCATGTAACCTTTAAGCAATCCTAATCATTCTTCATTGATTTTAGGCTTATGAAGTGATAAAATAATGATGAAATGAAGTGAAGGTTTGTAAAAGAGAAGGCAATTCTAAGGCTCAACAGAATCCTCATTATATACCACTATCCCATCCTCAAGAAAACCTGATATGTCTTGACTAAGTTGGATGAATTCTGTTTTAAGGCCATCATTTTGATGAATAGGAGCACTTTCTGGCAATAGGCCTTCTTGAGAAGGTAGAACAACATCAGTATCAATTGGTTCTTCTGTTTCTTCATGAGGAAATGCTTCAGTACATAAATTAGAAATAAAACAAGTAGAAATAATCTATTTACCACATAAAAAATTAGAGGTTAGCTGCATGCTTAGAATCTTATTGATTTCTTCTTCAGTTAAAGGAGGAGGGAATCTTTGTTTTCTTTGGATTGAACAAAAATTGTTTTCTTTCTCTTGTGAAGATTGATCATGAGGTTGGAAGTCTTCTTTAGCATCACACAAAAGAGTTGATGAATTATCATTTTTCCCCATAGATAAATCTTGTGGATCTTATTTCATTTCCTAATTACTTTCATTTTCAACTAACTTCTCTTGGTTGTCATGACAGTTAACTTGAGAATGAAATTCATGAATTGCTTCTAAGAGATCCTCGGGATGCCAATTTACCAAATTTTCATCAATATTTACAAGGTATTGTATGAGATCCTCAGATTGATCACAACAGTTTTCAGCTAATGATAAGGATGGTGAATTCTCTTTATAATGCTCATAAAACACCTTGTGAGAATATTTTAAAGAAAAAAAACTACCAGGGTTCAGACCTTCATACCATTCCCTTGCTTTCCCTTCTAATTTTAGCATGAACATATTCACGAGGCAGTCCTCATTCCATTTGACTTTCAACCTCCATGAGTGTATATGAAATTTAATGAGATGTAACAAAGCATCATCAACCTTCTCATCTTGAAAAATAGGAAGATTTATGTCCCAATTTACATAAGGAATTTTGTGTGAGAATCCAGGAATGTGATCTCTATTCATTGGAGCATACTTTCATTGTATTCTTGGATTCATCTTGTCAATCAGTCAGACAGTGGGCTCACTGTATATTCAAAACCAATATGGATTCTTCTACTAGTGGAGTCTTTAGGTCAAATGAAAACTGTTGATTCGCCAAGTGGATGACTTCAACTTTCTTGTGTCTGGTTGTTGCCCATCATCAACAACCAGGTACCAATATTGGAACATAATTGAATCACACAATATTTTGACTGGGGTTTCTGAAATATTAAGATTTTTCAATAAGTCACTCCCCAGCGGAGTTGCCATTATGTTATCACTCTGTAATTTGTAATATTGGCAAGAACAAATGACAGAGGGCAACATCAAACCACTTTGGAGTCCAGGACCTAGCCTTGCTAGACTCAGAGAGGGCTCTCTCTGTTTTTATGATTTATCTTGATAATTCCAAACAATAATATTAGGCTAGTTATAGGAATAAAGAGGGTTGTTTGTTTGATTGATTGGGTGGTTAGACCGATAGAGCTATGAAACTAATCCATTGGGATATGGAGTCATAAAAGGCTAAATTGTGCATCAAATTTTCAAGGGCATTCACTGGGAAAGCTAACTATGCAAACTGGATCTTACTGGCAGTGTGAATATGAGATGAAAGAAAGTAATGAGTTCAATAATATCTAAAGAGCAGTTAATAATTATTTAAATACACTTTAGAAGGGAGGAGATTAAGGTTCAACGTAAATGCAGATCAGACCATCTCTAAATTATGCATTCAGGTCTTAGAGGAAAACATTAAGATAACAAACATAGACAAAATTAAGGTGCTCTCTCAGCGAATCTTAATCTAAATTTTCTGTTTTGCAATCAGAGAAATTGATGCACAACATGAAAAATTAGAGGAAAAAAATTAACATAGAGGAAAGAACATCACTATTAACATAGCTCAAGAATCCTTTGAACGATCTCTTATTATTGATGCCTAGATCAAACAGTTACAGAGTTCAAATACTTCTTACAATGCAAGCTTCAGCAGGGTCCAATTTTCCAACTTCCAACCCCTGATACTGCTAAGGCAAGCAGTGTTTGTCTAAATACTAAATCGGTTGCCCTACCTTACTCGGAAATCTTTCATTGATTACATATAGCATAAAATAGACAAGTGTGGCCATGCAAGGCCTGATCATAAATCTTTGACAAAATACACCGCCTGTAGAATTGATGTTGGGAAGCTCTTCATGAATCCAAACGCTTTGATGGCTCTTCAGAAGATTGAACACTAATATTGGAGGTGGTTGTGATGGTCACACAGAGGTAACCAATGGTGGCACTGACATCTGGCCCTGATCTTTAGAAAACCGACGTTGGGTAATTAAATCTGGTGCAGCACTGGCTACTTTTCATTGATTAGTGACTGTGATGATGTGCTTTGCTTTCCCTTTAGTTTCTGCTGTTATATCTCTGCACAAATTCCTGACTCGACCTTTTCTGTCTGTTTCCTTGTGACGTTTATCCTCGCCTTACCTTTTTCCCCTTGTCAGGTCCTATCCGAGTCTTTATGTCATGTTTAGTCTATTTCTTCATAAATGGTGCATAAACCTCATATTCCTGGAGTTGAAGGGATGATGGTAGACGTGGCACACCGGGGGAAGTTTGTTTAAATAGTAAAAAACTATTTTTTGGAGGGGGTGCAAACAATAAGTGGTATCAGAGAAGGGGGGTACGATTTAGTGGAAGGGTGACATGTAGCAAGGATGGTGGTAAGGGATACCACCCATTTCGAACCCCCCCCAATGGTTAAAGTTTGAAAGCTGCGGGGAGTGTGAAACGAAACAAGGACCATCATATGAGTAGGTGGTGAGTGGAGATAGAGGAAAGGTGGAGGGTGATGAGGAGAAGGAAATGATGTGGCAGGTAAGGTGGGACCGGACCGTAGCCCGCAAATAAAAAATGTTAAATTTTAGGTATAAGCGGTGAAGGTAAACTCCAAATATGTGAAGTGCAAAGCGCAGGGAGAAAGGAGTGACATGGCAGGTAAGGTAAGACCGACTGCATCACAAACCGCAAGTCTTAAGTTTTTTTATGAGCACGGGGGTTAAATACTAAATGTTGTGACGTGTGGCATGTGATTAGGACCCACCGGAATCACACATCACAATGTTTATAGTTTAACACACACCGCAGAGTTTAAAGTTTAGGAAATGTGGTAAGTGCTAAAATATGCAAAGTGAGATTTGCGCTAACAGAGGACGATGTGGCAAGATGGAGATGGAGGTCACTGCGTCGGCGGATTTTATGAAGTGGCGAAAGATTTATGTGGTAAGGTAAAGTCTACGAGGTTTCATATGATATATCAATATATTTCAAACGGCCTGAAGTGTGGGGCGGAGCTACTGTGGTGGGGCCAACTGCATCATAAGTTAAACAAAATACATTGTGGGCGCTTCAAACATTAAGTTAAAAAATGCGCGATGCGATTTATCATAAATCGACAATCGCAAGTTTTAAGGTTTTGGCAAAATGGAACAAGTTATGATTTGCAAAATGCAATGGATTGTGGGGGAAGGGTGACATGTTAGGGAGAATGGCCCCACTTTAATCACAATCAGGGAAATGGAAAGGCGAAGGTAAAACAATGATATAGCGATGAAAAGGTAAAGTAGAAATATAATGGAAAAAGGTAGAAAAGGTAAGGTTTAATGTTTAAAAAAAAAAAAAATTAAAATGGATTGTAATGTGATGATGTGATTGGTGGGGTCGGGGTTTTATTAAACAATGTGTCGAGAGATATGAAGGAAATTGTAATGAAGTTTATGGAAAATAATTAAAATATATGAGCGGGGAATGAAATAAAAATAAAGGGAAATTGAATGAAAGGAAAGTATGGCGGGAATATGTTGCTATGGTTTAAATCTTTAGGATATGAATTTATAATCAGAGTTTAAACCATGCAAATAACCTTTTTCCATACGCGCATTTAGACTAGCAGCCAATCAAATCTTTTAAAACATAAAATGAAGCTTTCCTGTCTTTTCTTTGTTTCTCTTTACCTTTGTCTTAATGATAGTTCTGGTGGTACTGCTTTGTGTCCTTATTAGCAAAATTTCCCCCTTCCATTAAATTGAAAGGCACAAAGATTATTTTGAAGCTCTTGATAGTCAGGATTTCCCATTTTTCCTAAAAATAAATGATAGCCATGGAATATTATTTTCAGTATGAAAGACCATAGAAAATAATTAGTCACCTGGTGATACTTTGAAATACAGGAGTCTAACATAGAATACAGGAAATTCAAACCTGATGTCGATAACAATAACAATGGGAATCCTCACAACTTTTATGACCCAAATCCTTCTCCGTTGGACCTCTATTGGCACCAAATTTTTTTGTTCATTGTGCCTCATCTTAATGGTCACATTGGCCAGTTAATTAAAGAAAGTGAATAGTTAATGGCATCCTTACGGGCTAGGAAAATTAACGAGGAAGAAAAATATTCCATCACTAAAAGAAAAACTAAATAAAAATACACTCATATTATTATTGATTCATCAAAGCTTAAAGTCACTATTTTGAGATCAGAAGATTAAGATGCATAAAAGTAGTGATTTGTTTTGAATGCATCTTCTCATGTATGTTTCTCTGTTTTAGTTGTCTTTTAATTTCGAATAAAAAGGTTGCTACATAATCATGCATTATGCAACAACCTCCCTCTAATGTTATTATCATAATTGTTTAATTTTGGTTTATGTTTTTGACATGATCTCCACATAAGAATGGTTGTTTTCATAGACTTTATGACCTATAATTTTCTCCACCAAAATGAGAATATTATCAGCTACTTATGAAAATCATGTTGCCTCTTCTTTTGTCTTAGTTATATCATTCAGCCAAAAGGCCTATAAAAACAACAACTTAAGTTTATTTTTGTAATTAATTTTTAAAAGACAATTTGAGTACTCTTATGTGATACTTGGAGGCAAGTAACCTGTGTATATATCCCTCATTTTGATAAGAAAAAAAATGGGGGGAAATGTTGGAAAAGTGATGTTAAAAATTGTGACTGTGGAATTTATATTCATTTTGAATGTATATATCGATATGATTTAATTATTTCGGTACATCTTTATTTGAATTATCCTTTTGTGGTCTTATAATTATTGCTACTTGTGTTTAGTCTTTCAGTAGTTTGATCTTGGTAAGTCTAAAGCTCATATTGCTTGAGGTACACTGACTTGGATCATGGATTGATAGCTACCTTTATGCATTACTTTTCCTTTGTGTTAGTTTAATTCTTTGTGCATGAAACAGATCATATAACTCCTCCGGTGACTAATTTCATGAGGTTAATACAAACTGTAACACTCATTTGTTTTTTTATCTCTGTGATTTTATTATGGAAGATAAAATTCATGGGAATGTTATCCTTATGTGAGTTAAATTGATACATACGTTGTGTTATTTTCTATTATACCATTATTATCTGACTAATTTGTTGACTTGATTCATGAATAAATGGTTGGAATATTAATTGATGGAAAGCAACACAATAGCTCTTTTCTTTTAGTATTTTGTCTCGACCAAGGATTAATTATATATAGTTGCATGATTCATAATGCGTTGTGCATTAACAAATAGAGTTTGATATTTCTTAGTTTTAAAGAGATAAATATTTCTTTTATGTTGTTTTATGCCTTTCATTTATATTGCATTATACAATCATTTTATCTTAGTTTAATTTATAATTGCATTTATAAATTAAATATTTGTAAGTATCTTTTATTTCGTTGTTATATAATCTTGTTAATAAATTCATTTATCCTTTATATACGAGTTACGCCATGTTCTTGTTATTTTTCACCTATATTATAATTGTATACATTTCTTGTATCACAACATTTTATTTATGTTCCTATAGTAGACTTTTCAATAACATATTTTTGTATTATGATTTAACCTTTTTAGATTCTAATTTACAAATAACATATATAATTTAGAATTAGTATATTGTAATATCTTGTTGGTGAATCATACAGTCTCATTTTCTCGATAATGATATCAAGTTGGAATATCTGTATTTTATTGTTTCAATTGTATAGTTAAATTGATCATTAAATTTTATTTTAGTTTTAACCACAAATTATTATAGAATTAGTTTAGATTAGTATACAATATCCCTAGTTTAGAATGGGATTAGTTTGCCCAGAATCACTCCTTCATAAGAAGAAAGGATCCAAGGCTAATGGAGCCTATAAACCCATCGAGGATAGCTATACAAAACAACTTGGGCTACTAAAGAGCCTTGTTTTGCGCTATTCCTCCCTTGTTGACATGGGTGTTCAATGTCCATGGCAACAAAATGACACTAAAAGGAGGGATTATCCGACTGTAAATGGAAAAATGTTGTCGCAAATGCAAAAAAAATAGGTTGTCCATTCTCACCTAGAGTCACATCAACCCTCCCCTTACTGAGATTTCAGCTACCTCTCAGCCACAACCTGAGTGGAAAAACAGTGATCCTACTACCCAACTCAACCATGAGGTCCTTCAAAGATCTCGAGAACTGAGCTCTTAGACTCAAGAGATATTTGAAAGAGCTTATTCTCTTCAAAGAAGACTATCTCAAAACATAGTCACTCCTTTACCTTAATTTGCAAGAAACCATGATATTATATTTGCACGAAGGCATCCCTGAAACTCACATCAAATGATAGGTTGCATGATATCCATACTGGTAAACTTATTAACCTATTTGAGTTACCCGTTGATGAGACTAGTCAACCAAATTTGCTAGTACATTTGACTCTCCTCCCTCTCCACCTAATTCACCGTCGTCCTCGAAAAACTCCTCTAGTGAAGAAATATCTTCTTAGGGCCTCATAATCGGAAGGATCTCCAAGGATGGAAGACGATCAAAGCAACCCACAAAAGGATTATGCAGCCCCTTGGATTGATAGGGAGGTTGTGGCTTTTCATGGCATGCAACATCCTCTGCCAAGAAACCCCAGAGTTCCTACCAAACTTTGACCTTGATTTGAAACAACCTATTGAGGATCACATCATAGCATTTATGCTTGCCATAAAGCAGAAGAGCGTCTGCCATGAGGATGTATTTTGCATACTATTCCCTTATACCTTTGAGGGAAATCCCACTACGTGGTATTTTACTCAACCTCCCTAGAGCATAATTTCTTGGGCAAAGTTTGAATAAAAATTTCTTCAAAAAAATTGAGACGACAAGCCACTAGAGGTTTTAGTCAATGAATTGTCAAATGTAATATTTCTAACATTAAAAAATAAGATACATGTTGAATCCTTCACATCTTAAAATCTCATAGTCACGTACTACATGAAAGCCTTACCTTATGATATATCCATGTGGTTAAAAAGGGCTTATAAACTCACCTTACAGGTATCCTTTGATAAATCCTTGTCAGTTGAAAAAGAAATCTTAATCTAAAACCTACTACTGATAAATAGTTAGACTCGACTTCTTCTTCAAGAAAAAAAACAAATTCATCAAAACAACCTTCAGTCAAGAAATACAATTCATATTTAGATCTATAGAGCCTTCAAAAGGTTATAAATAAATTATCCAATGAAATAATTGACCTTAAGAAAGGAAAATCTAAAAGATCAACTAACAGGGGAAACTTTAAGCAATCATTTAGGAGACCTCCTCCTAATAAATCTGTTCCTCTCAATGAAGGTTTGAATACTGAAGTACTGGAAAAATTTTTGCAGGATTTAACAGTAGATATTGATTCAACTTCAGATAACAATGAAGAAAAGTAAGTTGAACCTGATTCTAAAAATCAAGATAAAACTCAGGCCCTTCAATTTTTCATTGAATCTATTCAAACAAGATCTTAGCCTTGTTTTTACCTGAATTAAAGGTTTAGCTGAAATCCAAACACCATTTACACCAAAAAAAAATGTATATAAACATACAACTAGTGCTCAAAAACATGTTTTAAATCTGGAATATGATCCAATAGATGAACTTAAGAAAATAAAAGTTAATATCTCCTTGTATGAGCTCTAGAAAATTCCTATAATTCATAAAAAAATTCCAGCAACATATTGTTGGCTTGAAAGCTCTTGCAGGTAAAGGTATAGATTCCTTTGAAAAGTCCTCTTTGTAAAATGTTCAAATCTTGAAAAGCCACACAAACAGATCTTCCACTCACAGAAAGAAACCCAACCATTTTTTTTAAGTCTTGAAATTTGTAACTGTAATGTCCATAATCGCATGATCGACACAAGTGCTTCTTCTAATGTGATTCCACTTTCGATTTGTAAGAAGATAAATGCACATATGAAACCTTATGATATAAATATTGTACTATTGGACAAATATTATGTTAAAGTAGTGGGGAAATTGAATGATTTTTTGATCATATTTTCACAAGACTATAGAGTCCATCAGGTTATAGATATTGTGATTGTTGACATTCCTGAAGTATATGTAATATTTTTAAGTGGGGATTGGCTGCAAAACCTTAAGGAATTTTGAGACACCTTAAGGCTACCCTAGAAAGGGAAAAAAAATAAAAATAAAATTAACAAGGAGCCATACATGAAAAATATCATTATTGTTTTAAACAATTCAAATGAACCAATAAGGATTGATGATTTCTCAATTGTTGACTCTTTTTTTTGGAAATTTTGTTGTTGATTTTTTGTTAGGTCCATATAATACTAGTGTAGCCTCTTATTTTTATTGTAGTGTAGCTCCCTTATTGTTATTTTTGTGCCCATGTAGTCCCCATATTTTTATTATTGTGCCCCATAGAATCCCACTATTGTTATTGTTGTGCCCTTACATTATTATTGTTATGTAGGCTCTGATTATATTGTGACCCCTTAGACTCCTATATATATAAAGTAAGTTTTGACATTTGAATCATCCAATAATTGTTCTTTTATGTATTTTAAAGGAGGTTTACACCTCTAAGTGGATAATTTTTAATTCGTTGATCTATATTTTTGTATATTTTGTGATTTGGTTGCATAACATTTGGTATTATAGCTTTGGATTCTAGGGTTTCGCTTCTTCAAACAGGTCATCTTGGAATTTTCGCTATAATTTTTTTTATATGAGGCTTCAAAAGCTGAAAATGAAACCATGTGGAGTCAAAACACTGGTGAACCTTGTGTATTAATTTCATATCTTGGTTAGATATACGTTTAGAGATGTGATCTAAGGAAGTTAGGGTTTGTGTAGGCTCTAGAATTTCATCTCAAACAAGTGACCGGGGGAAAATCATCATAACTTTTGTTTCAAGCATTGTATTTGAATTTTGTAAAAATTTACCTAAATTTCAAGGACTTTAATTTATTTTATATCAATTTCAGAGCAGAAGGTTGAAAACAGTGACACGTGGAACTTCGTACAAGTTTTTAGGTCATTGTGGGAGATCAAGAATAACTTTACCTTGAAGAATACAAATTAGGTATGACTTGTGGAATTGGAAAGAAGACTCAGAGGGATACTACAAGACTGAATTTCAAATATTGGGGATCCGAAATCACAGAGATACATCATTTCAATATCGAGCTCCTCAAAAGCAAGAAAAAGGTGTGTATTTTTTTAAAATTGAATAAATTTTCTTTGAAAAATCAGTTTGAAGTGATTCCAAGGGAATATTGAAGCATTGATATTAGTATTGGGTTAAAAAAAGTCCTTCCAAAAATAATTCCACACCCTTTAAGCCCTCAGAAATATCTACTATGACACATGAAGAGGAAGAATTGCAACATGATATATCAAAATTACGAGACAAAGTGCAACAAATTTCTCTCTCACAAAGAGTAACCAAAAATGAAATGGAAGCTAAGATAGATGGTATGGAAGCTAATATGGATGGAATAGAAGAAAAAATGGAAGGTTTAAAGGATGGTTTAAAAGCAGACATGGAAGGTTTGAAGGAAAGTTTGACAAAGTTGCTACAAGAAATGATTCCTAATGGTGAAAAGGTATTAGATGAAACTCATGATGAGAAAAAAAAATCTTAATCATGATTTCATAGCCTCTAATGTTGGATTGAAGACCCAACATATTCCAAAGATTGATATGAGTAAGTTTGATGGCAAGGATCTAGTAACATGGATACTGCAAATGGAGCAATACTTTGATCTCCATACTATGCAACACACACAAAAGGTACACATTGCACCTTTATATTTAGAACCCAATTAGTTTGTATGGTATCGTTGGCTTGGTTATTGTAAACCACTTGTCACTTGGTCAATTTTTAAGGAGGAAATGATAACACATTAGGAGGAAAATTGAGATAGTGAACAAATGTTTGGAAGGATATATTCATTGCTTTGTATGTGATAAGGAACACAACGGGGCAAGTGGTTACCTCTGGCTAAATGGTGGTATAATACTTCCTTCCATACTGAAGCAAAAATGACCCCATTTATGGTACTTTATAGATATCATCCACCATCCATCACATTATCTTTAAGAGAAAATTCTAAGGTTCAAGCAGTGGAAGATCACATTGAACATCAACAACAAGTTCTCCAACTCTTAAAGGATAACCTCACTTTGGCACAAAATCTAATGAAACAACAGGAATATCAACATCGCAGTGAAAGAAGATTTGATGTAGGTGTCTGGGTGTTTTTACGGCTACAACCATACAAAAAAATGTCCCTCAAGCAAGCTAAGAAGGAAAATAAATTATTTCCAAAGTACTATAGTCCTTACAAGGTGTTGCAAAATATTGGTACTATGGCATACAAATTGGAGCTTCCTAGATCTTCCTTAGTGCACCCAAATTTTCCATGTTTCATGCTTAAAGAAGGTTATAGGTGATAAGATTCCAGTTCAAACAATATTTCCAGAACTTGACGAGGAAGGAAAAATTATATTGGAACATGAAGAAATCACGGAAACAAAAACTTGAAAGCTTTGAAATCGATTAATTTCAGAGTGTCTCATCAAGTGGAAGAACTTACCTACCGAAGATTCCACATGGGAGGATGGGAATTTTATATAGAAGCACCCATAACTACTAAAGCGTTGAGGTCAACACTTTTTTGAAGGAGAGGGGCATGTTAGGTCCCTATAATACTAGTGTAGCCCCTTATTGTTATTGAAGTGTAACACCCTTATTGTTATTGTTGTGCCCATGTAGTCTGTTGGCCCTCAATTTTGCTTATTAAAAATCCACTTAATTTCAATAATTTTCCACCTTATATCATCCACATATGACTTATTTTGACCTTATTATGCATATTCAGGTAAATAAATTATGTTTTCAATTTTTAGATATTTTTGTAAAAATTGGGTTTTAAGAGTATTTTTTGGACAGAATTGAAAATTCCTGTAATAGCTTCATGGAAGTCATATGTGTAGGACACTTGGGCACAAGATGAGCATAGATTTGGAAATATTTGGAACCATGGATGGAAAATCATCTATTGGTTCGGTCAAATTGAGCTAAAACAGGCCCGGTCAACGCTAGTCAAACATGCCTCTTTTTCAGAAATCCCTAAGAAAAAGGGCCGAATTAGTATTTTTGGGGATTTTTCTAGATTTTGTGTAACTGAATGGATGAGTTTGACCTATATGGATGGTATTAGGATGGATAATGTTGTTAGATACATTGCATATTAGTTTGTTTATCATTTTTCTATGTAAACCAAGCTTATGAACCATTCAAGCATAAAGAAATTGTATAATTTCATTTTGAGACTTCTGAATATTTCGAGATAATTTGAGGAACTAGTTCCACCTTCTATTTTTTGTTCATTTTTTGGATGATTGATTAAATTTTTTGTAGCTGAGAAGTTCTTAAAGTGTGCAAGTCAAGGGTGGAGGGCCCCCACACCAAGCTAAGTACACTTTTTGGTTAATTTAGCATAATTTTCATAAACTAATTTTGCTTCAGATTTATTCAGTCATTTAGATGTGTGAATATTTCTTATGTTTGATGATGATTCTTGGTTTAATTCTAATCTACATATGAAAGTACAAACAAGAGTTTAAGTTAAATTCTCCTTCTATATGATCAAAGAACAACAACTAAAAATTAATCTTCTTTTCTTTGTTTGAGTTATTTCCTGAATTTCTAGTTTTAATGAAATGGTAACAATGATGAATAGAATTGTAACGAAGGAAAACCTAGACCTCCTCAGTTAGGAGCCTCTTCTCCTACTTTTTATGCATCATAAAATATTTTCAATCAATTATTTGGTTTCTTTTCATGAAGGTAGTACTATGGGGAAGGACAATCGAGATCTCCTAAGATAGGAGCCTCTGCCCTCACTTATTACATATTGAATCAGAAATTACTTAATTAGATTTTATATTTGTAATATGCATTTCCATAAATCTTATAATCTAGAATATTTTTAATATGCATTTCTTTCAGTTTCTACATTTTTTCTTCTAAAATTGACTACATATGAAATCCATATATTTTGGACATGCTTCCAAGTTTAGATACCCAGATTGATAATTAAATACTGGTGTTATTTTACCCAGTAAATTGACCCAATTTTTTTGGCGTCGTTTCCGGGAAACATGCATCAATATATTCAATTAGGAGGATTAAAAAAATAAAATAAAACAAAGGGCAACAAAAAAAACAAAATTTAGTTTTTCTCTTAATTATGTTTCTTTATGCCTAGAGAAAGATATTAGAAAGGTAGATTTAATAAACAAAACCCCCCAACAATTCAACCATCCATAGGAGTAGGACCATGAGGACTAATTACAGTAGTTGTTGGAAGACCAACTGTAGAGGAATTAGAAGAAAAACAAAGATCGGGACAAAGATTGACTCTTATTGAAAGACAAACCTTGTTAGCCTATGAAGTGAAAAGAAAACAAACACCAAAATAAACCCATTTCATAGAAAAACAAAAGGAGACAAGGAAACCAATTGTTAAACAATTAGAGCAACCAGTTCTCGAACAAATAAAGATAGTTGAGGAAACACCAATTCAACCTCTTATTGAAACATTAAAAACAACTGAAGAGAAAATGATGGAGGAAGGAGAAGGATCTAATATACCAATTATGACCCTGGAACAAAGACTTCAGTATGAAACGCAACAAAATAATGGTAGAGAAAAAGAGAGGAAGACAGGATAATAAAAGCGGAGAGAAAGAGAGAAGAAGATGCAAAAAGAGAATATGATAACAAAAGACAGAATGGTATAGAACCAAAAAATGATCATGAAGCTAACTTTTGCTTCCCAATACTAGACACAAGAGCAATCTTAGGAGAAGAAGTGAAAATGAAAAACATTCCACCTTCTGTTTTTCCCAATTTTTATGGAATGTCAACTGAAGATCCCGATTCATTTATGTTTGAGTTTGACATTTTATGTCGTACTTATGGCTACACAGATAACACACATAAACTTCATCTCTTTCCTTCTACTCTAAAAGCAGTAGCACTAAAATGGTTTATGGGATTAGGAGAACATACCATTGCCTCTTAGGATGACATGAAGATAATTTTTTCTTAAAAAGTATCAAGCTTATTGCAGTCCTATAGAATCAAAAGAAGATATTTTTAGAATGACACAAGAAGAAGATGAAAGTTTGGAAGTACTTAGAAAGATTCCTTTACAATCTACAAAAATCCAAACAACGCTCTCTGAATCTTGATATCATCCGCACAATTTTTCTTAAAGGTATAAGAGATTAATACCTTGATATTCTCAATGGGATGGGAAAATGAGACATCTCAAACTTTCCATTTGATGCTATTGCTGAACTATGTCAACAATATTCTAGGGGAAGAGAAAAAAGTGGAAAAAGAGATGTTACATCAAGAGCTTCTTAATCTGCAACAGGAGGAGTAACAAGAGTAGAAATAGGAATTTTGATAGAAAATTTTAAAACTGATCTTTTGAGCACTTTAGGAACACAAGTTGACGTTTTGAAAGCAAAGAAAACAAAATAAGAACAAGATCAAATCTCATCAATATTTTTTCCTAAGTGTAGAAAGAAACATCCACTAAGATAAAGTCCTTTGGATAGTACTCAGGTGTGTGGAATTTGTACATAAAATCATTCAACTGAAAATTGTCCAAAGCTTAAAGAATTGAAAATGGGAGAAGTAAAAGGGACATATTCTCTTTACTATATGGCACCAAGGAGACCTTGGCAACCAAGGATTCTCGGGAATTACCTCAACAAATCCCCCATAATTATCAGTATCCTCCTCAAAATTCATGGAATACTCTGATTCCATGGCAGGCTTGGCCTCCACAAAATACCAAAACCAACCTGCACAAGATTGGAGAGGATATAGTTATGGAACCCAACCACCTCAACAAATGTAGCCTAAACGATACCAACAACCATATCAACAACCATGTCAACAACCATTTCAATATCAACAATTATAACAACATCCTCAACTAATGCCATTTCCACAACAAAATCTTGCACCATTACTAACTGAATCACAGCAACTCCAACTGCCTTCTAACGAACCCCCACCTAGACCAACTCAATTAACAGCTTAGGCAGTAGCAAATTCGACTAACAAGGTGGAGTGACCAACATATAATGTTGAAGAAGCAACATATTTTCCTACATATTTTATTCTTCCTATACAATATGTCCACTTAAGTTCTGGGAAAGTATTACACAAATATTCTCCGCCGATCATAGAAGAACAAACTGAACAAGGAGAACAATCTGAAAAATACCATCCAGGAAATCAAATTTAGAAAGGAAAAGCTATTATGAATCAAACACCACCTTATCCAAAGAGGTTAGTAGAGCAGAAAATTCCAATGTCTCTTCCTGAATTTGATATTTGGATGAATTAAAGAATTATTATGTCAAAATTAATTTGTTGCAAGCTATCAAGGATATTCTAATTTATGCAAAAAAAATAAAGGAATTATGTATTAAGAAAATTTTCAGAAAGAAAAGAGATCCACCCATAATCCAAGTCATTGGAAAATTATCTAGTCTCATGTCTGCAAAAACAACAATTGAAAAATATATTGATCCTAGGATACTTATGGTTACCATTTCAATCAATAATTTTTCAGTTCCAAATACTTTAATAGATTTGGGAGCAGTTATAAATTTCATGACAGCATAAACTATGAAATATTTGAAATTACCCAATATTCGACCTACTACTACAATTTTGGAGCTAGCAGATAGATCTAAAGTTGTACCAGAGGTAATATTAGAAGGCATCATTGTTTCTTTGGATTCATGGGAATATCATGTAGAATTTATAATCTTGCAACCAAAAACAAATCTAGGAGGCCATCCTTTAATTCTAGGCAGACCATGGTTAGCCACAATAGATTCCTTCATTGGATGCAGATTAGGAAGTAGATCATAGCACATGGGGATGAAAGGAAACATGTTACACTCTATCCTCCAGCACAATCTCCTTCTTTAATATCATGGTTTGATGAACAACAACAACAAGAAACTAAATATGTTCTAAGTATTAATCACATTTTTAATTTTAGAGAAGAGGAACAAAATGAGGATCTATTAGACCTTTTCATCTTAGAACCTAATATTTCGGAGAAGCTAATAATAACACAATATGAGGTTGCAAATCACCTTTTAAATCAATGTTTTCAGGAAAATTGTAATATTCAATGATTTCAAAATTCATTTGAAAGTTTTTTTCCTGTTAACTCAATTACCAATTCACAAAGCAAAATCATTGAAATAAATCCAAGAAAGAGTTTAAATATTGGTAATAATTTACAATCATCACAAGAACAACGGGTAATTGCATTATTACAGAAATATTCAAAATCTTTTGCCTAGGATTATACAAACATGCAAGGAATTCATCCAAATACATGTATTCTTTAGGAATCAAGGTGGACCTAGCAAAAATACAAGTCATTGTGAACTTAATGCCACCAACAACACAGAAAGAAGTAAGAAGTTTCTTGGGATATGCAGGCTATTACATAGTATTCATTGAAAATTTTAGTAAAATCGCTCTACCTCTATTAGAGTTACTTGCAAAAGATGTCGAGTTCCAATGGACAAAAAATTGTCAAAATGCATTTGAAATATTGAAAGAAAATTGTCAGTAGCACCCATTCTTCGAGGACCAAATTGGTCATTTCCATTTTACATATCTATTGATGCATGTGATACAGCTATAGGAGCATCACTTGGACAGAAATAAAATCAGTTTAATTATGCCATATACTTCATAAGCAAAAATGTAACTCCGACAGAATTGAACTATACAGTCACAGAAAAAGAAATGTTAGTTGTTTTGCATGCAATTAATAAGTTTAGGAATTACATAACAGGCTATCAAGTATTCATTCATACAGATCATTCAACGATTAAATACTTAATGAACAAATCAATTACAAATGGCATAATTACTAGATGGTTGTTATTAATGCAATAAGTTAACATCATTGTTAAAGATCAACTAGGTAAAGATAATCAAGTAGAATATTTTCTATCAAGGCTTTATTCACCTCGTGATCCAATTTCCATTTCTGAAAATTTTTCAGATGAAATTTTATTTTCTATAACAACTAAAACCCCATGGTTTGCAGATGTAGGCAACTATTTATCATCTAGAATATTACCATCTCATTTCACCAATAAACATAAAATAAAAATAATTAGATAAAGTGCTAGATATAGTTGGGTCAATGGTGACCTCTTTTACACTAGTTCTAATATATTAATAAGAAAATGTGTTAGATAAGATGAAATTCTAGATATTTTTAAAGCATGCCATGATGAGCCATGTGGTGGCCATTTTGCAGACAAGCGGACAACATACAAGGTGCTCAAACTTGGCTACTACTGGACAACAAGTTTTAAGGACTCAAAAGCCTATGTTAAAAGATGTGATAGCTGCCAAAGAACTAGAAGACCTGTAATATAAGATGAAATTCCATTGAAGCCATGAGTACTCATAGAGCCATTTGATCAATGGGCTCTAGACTTTGTGAGACCAATTAACCCACCTTTAAATGGGAAGAAGTAAATTCTAGTGTGTACAGATTAAAGTGGGTAAAAGAAAAGGAAGTGGCAAGAGAAATAGAGGAAACAGTGGTTTCATTCCTCTTTGAGGAAATATTTGTCAGATTTGGATTCTCGAGACAAATTTTTATATACCAAGGAGGACATTTCACCTCCAAAATTTTCTAGGATCTTACAGAAAAGTATAAAATCAATCACAGAAAGTCCACTCCATACCATCCCCAATAAAATGGATAAGTAAAGTCCACTAATAAAGTCCTGGAAAATATCATGACGAAAACAATGCAAATGAATAGAAAGGATTGGTCAGAAAAGTTAAGAGATGCACTATGGGCATACAGAATCACATGAAATAATACAACTAGCTTCAGTCCATATCAGTTGGTATATGGTAAGAAATTCATGTTACCCATTTAATTTAAAATTCATACATACTAACTTGTAGTAGAATTGGGATTGGAACTGTCACAAGCACAACAACAGAGAGTCATGTAATTAAATGGACTAGATGAAATTAGACAACAAGCAGTGGAGCATACAACACTAGTGCAATAGCAAATAATCAAATGGCATGAAAGATTTATTAAATCTATTTTTTTTCATAAAGGAGACTGGGCATTACTTTTTGACTCCAAGTTCAAATATCTCAAAGCAAAGTTTACAACTCATTGGCTTGGGCCATATGAGACAGAAGAAATTTTTGACAATGGAGCGGTTAAAATAAAAATAATTGATGAAGTAGCAATTTCATTTTTAGTCAATGGACATAGGCTTAAGGTCTATAATAATCATATCAATAAAGAGGAATTTTTGAAAAGAGTCTCAATAGAAAATAATATGGAAATAATGGAACAACATAGTGATATGCCTTCCTTACTTCCAGAATAAAAAATAAAATAATAAATAATAAAGGAGTTTGGTTGTGAAAATCTAGGAAACTAGCACAATACAAACTCGAATTCATATCAGAAAACCAACTTGTTTGGCCAATATGAATTCTATATTTAGTTTTAATTTTACTTCAGTTTTATTTTGCAGAAATAATCCTCCAGAATTCCAAGACTTGAGGACAAGTCTTAACATAAGCAAGGAGGAAGATTCATAATGAAAGTATGCAAATAGTTTAAGCAGTTGTATTGCAGAAGGGAACTAAAACATCATTCAAAATATCATTGCAGAAGGGACCTTAAACATCATTCAAAATATCATTGCAGAAGGGACCTGAACAACATCATTCAAAATATCATTGAAGAAGGGACCTAAACAACATCAATATTCATTAGAAGGGACCTAAATCAATATCAGATGCAAAAAGAACATGAAATAACATAATATACATCGAGGTTAAAATAAGTAGATACAAGCGTCTACATTCCATCAGAATTCATCTTTCAAGAACCATCATCATTAAAAAGAGTCAAGTATGGACGAATTAGCAAAGGTCATCATCAACGAGCATTCAGAGTGAGCTATTATGCGAAAGGAAAAGTACTGTAAGTGTAAAAAAAATGTTCTTAGAACCTTTGATTTTGATTTTTTTTTCTAGAATTGATCAAAATAATTTAACTTGGATATGCATCCTATTATACTTATCATCCTACATTTTACATTTTTCCAACTTATATCCCACAACATATTACATTTATCCTATCTATATTCCACTAACCTCATCCTACCCTCATCGTAATTATATTACATTCAATATCCTACCCTCATCATAATCCTATTATATCCATTACCCTATCATACATTCTACATTAAAAATTTCATCATAGTCCTACATTAACCCCATATAAATTTCTCACATTAATCCCATATACCCCTACATTATCCTCCAATATAAACATAAGCATTTTTTGTCAAAGATTGAGGCTCAAAATTTTTCCCATAAGGAATTTTTTCTTGCCTACAAAACCACAAAGAGTTAGTGTCATTATAAGAAAATTTTGATTTTGAAATGACCTATCATATGGTCAATTCGAAAACAAATTAATGATGGGCATATAAACTGACAAAGACAAATGTATGAAATGCAAGAGTCGAAAGGAAAAATATATGAAATGCAATATACAACATGCAAACATGAAAAAAGGAATGAAAAGACATATGCATCATTGCAAATACAAACAAAAGTGGGCATGAAAAGAAATGAACGAAGCTACGAACAAAGGATAAACATCAAAGAACGTGGGTAATGCAAAATTATGGTGATAATATAGGAATATAAACCGTGGAAAGAGGAATGTACATGAATCAAAAGAACACAGTCAAAATTGAGACACATAGGCATCCACGGGTACGCAAGTCAGAGTATGAGATGGAGTGGTAAAATAGTCAAAAAACATTCAAACAAAAACACCAAACTCTATATAATGCTATCTTTCACCATTATAGTGAAAACCAAGCTCTATGTTAAGACTTTATTACATCATCACAGCAAGAATTAAGCTCAGAAGAGGAGAGTAACATTGTGCACTCACATGCACTCATACAACACCCTCATGGAAGGAGAAAACAAGTAAGAAAAATGCAAAAACTGAAGAGAGGGTTGCGTAAATCAGAGAAGCCCTGAACAGAGAAGAAGTTGCATAAGAAATAGGAGAGAATAATAACAATTATGTGGATGAATAAGGAAGGAATACATTGGTTTTAACGATGAGATTGAAGGTCGAGATCTCCTCTACACCAAGTTGACCGAGCTTACCAAAAAACTCCAAAAATTCTGCAAAGAGAAGAGGTAAGAAACACTTCCATATTTCTATTTGCAGTTGAACGGATTTCAAGGGTAGTTAAGCTCAAGATATTGGTTGAGATGTGTCATTTTATGAGGATTTAAACTTCAGTTATGAATTTGAAAACCTTGCCACCATTAAACCGACCTTGCCACCTTTGTAATAAGTGGATCCTTGGATATTTTGAAGAGGAGTTCTAATTAAAATGACATTGTTTAAACATAGGAACATGAGTTATTAACTTAGAGACATCTACAAGTTTGCTTCCAAATCAGGTATTCGAACTCGAATCATGAATTCCTTCATGCATAGTTGTGAAATTGTTACATATGAAAAACACAAAGTCATATTTTTCATAAACACAATGAGATTTTCATACACACAGTGATATTTTCATACACACTGAGAAAAATTTTCCTATTTTTATATACACAGTGAAAATTTTTAAAACAGAGAAGGGATTTTCATGAATTTTTTTGGAAAAACAGAGATTGAAGCATGAGTTTATGGAGAAGTAAAACATTGTTAAGGTGTTTTTATGGTATTTTACACAGATAGAAAAAATTATTTATCATTTTTTAAGAGCAGTGAACTCCTTTTTGCAGCAGAATGGAGGAGATTGAAGAAGACTCAAGAAGAAGGCAACAATTTGATTTTTTAAAGAGCTTCAAAGAGCAGGTAAGCCTAATTGCCATGATGATTATCCATGAATGTAAATTGCATGAATAAAAATATAGAGGTATATATATATACATTTATTTATTTTTATGATGAGGATGTTAACTACCCAAGGGTACATTAATTTTTATACAGAGCACATGGCAAACAAAATTGAGCCAAAGGAATTCAAGATAGAGAACCGCGGGAAAGAAACCATAGAGAAATTGTATCAATCAAGATTTATAGGGTTCCTCCATAAATTGAATCGGCATAATGACAAGATTACACAAGAATTCATAAATCATTATGAACAGGGACAAACAATAGTGGGTGACCTCTCAATACCAATAAACCCAAAATTCCTTTCCCAAGCTCTACATCTTCCATTAGCAGGAGAAGAATACCACAAAGTTTTACATTTCAAAGAGAAAGGTTGGACATTCTTCTTGGAAAAACATAGAAAAGAATCCTTTGATAGATCAAAAGGAATCCTAAGGGATTGGTTGAGTGAACCATGGTCTGAACTAGTATTGATCATCCAAAGATATTTTACATGTGACAATCGGTTCAATGTAGTCTATCTCTACCACATTAGCCTTTCAACACATGAAAGGAGAATCCAAGATTAATCTACCCTATTTCTTCTCAAGGAGCTTGATAAAAATGATAGATGGTGTTAAAAATAAAACTAAATCAAAAGAATCACACATATATCATCAAGGACTCATTAAAATACTTGTAGAACATCAGGTGAGAAGCAAGGGATTGATTTGGAGAGAATTTTTGGTTCAACATCAACTTGAGGGGAAAACTACAGAGGAAAATTTTGAGCAAATGCATGTGACTAGGAGCATTATGAATTCTCCAAAGTATCCTAGGACTAGATCCAAGAAGAAAAAAGATAGTGTCATGATTGAGAAAGAAATATCCTTCCTGTATGTTCCTAGGAAGCCTATGAATAAAACACAGGAAGAGCCAAGTGAAAAAGAAAAAGACCCAGAGGTAGAAATTGTGGAACCTCCCACAAAATTGAAACAAATCAATGAGATATTGCAAAGAATGGAAAGAGATGCCCAAGAAGAGCCTTTAGAGAAGGATTCATACTTTGATCATGCATGGGTAGGAGCCACTTCATCACATTCATTTTCTAAAGAGGCTGTGGGAGAATAAAGAGAGTTGCAACAAGAAGAACACCTTAAGAAGATAGAAGAGTTGACAAGGGAGTTGGAGGTCAACAAGATTTTGGGAAATCACTTGAGGAAAGAAAACAAAATGTACAAAGAAAACAATAAAAATCTAATCAAATAAAATGAGAAATTGACCAAAAATCTTAGCAATCTTGAAACAAAGAACACTCTCATTTCCAAACAGGCTTATAGATGGTTCAAAGAGAAGAAAACATGGCAATATAAATATGAGAGACAGAAGGTAAAGGCCACCATATATAATGAAGGAAGGTATGAGGGAATCGATTGTCTTCTTCAGGCAATACAACAAGAGACTATAGGATCAGGGATAGTGGGCACATTAGCACTCATAAGATCAAAGAGGAGAAAGAAAGCATGAGGACATGCTTGAAGATTAGCAAGGGGGAGATGTTGGCCCTCAATTTTTCTTATTAAAAATCCACCTAATTTCCATAATTTTCCACCTTATATCATCTACATATGCCTTATTTTGACCTTATTGTGCATATTCAAGAAAATAAATTATGTTTTTCAATTTTTAGATATTTTTGTAAAAAATGGGATTTAATATTTTTGGACAGAACTGAAAATTCCCGTAATATCTTCATGGAATTCATTTGTGTAGGACACCTAGGCACGAGCTAAGCATAGATTTGGAAAGCTTGGGAACCAAAAATGGAAAATCATATATTGGTTTGGTAAAACTGAGCTAAACAGGCCCGGTCAATGTTGGTCAAACATGACCTGTTTTTCAGAAATCCCTAGCAAAAAGGGAAGAATTAGTATTTTTTGGGATTTTTCCAGATTGTGTGTAATTGAATGGATGATTTCAAGCTAGATGGATGGGATTAGGATGGATAAGGCTATTAGAGACATTGTATCTTAGTTTGTTTATCATTTTTCTATTTAAACCAATCTTATCAACCATTCAAGCATGGAGAATTTGTATAATTTCATATTGAGACATGAATATTTTGAGATAATTTGAGGAACCAGTTCCACCTTCTATTTGATGTTCATTCTGTGGATGATTGATTGAATTTTATGCAGTTGAGAAGTTATTCAAGTGTGTAAGGCAAGGGTGGAGGGCCCCCACACCAAGCTAAGTACACTTTTTGGTTAACTTAGCATAATTTTCATGAACTAATTTTGCTTCAAATTTATTCAGTCATTTAGATGTGTGAAGATTTCTTATGTTTGCTAATGATTATTGGTTTAATTCTAATCTGCATATGAAGGGACAAACAATATTTTAAGTTAAACTCTCCTTCTATCTGATCAAAGAACAAAAACTAAAAATCCATCTTCTTTTCTTTGTTTGAGTTATTTCTTGAATTTCTAGTTGTAATGCAATGGTAACAATGATGAATAGAATTGTAAACAAGGACAACCTGGACCCCCTCAATTAGGAGCCTCTTCTCCTACTTTTTATACATCATAAACTATTTTGAATTAGTTATTTGGTTTCTCTTCATAAAGGTAGTAATGTGGGGAAGGACAATCAATATCTTCTAAGTTAGGATCCTCTTCCCTCACTTATTACCTATTGAATCGGAAATTATTTAGTTAGTTTTGGTATTTGTAATATGAATTTCCATAAATCTTAGAATCTAGAATATATTTGTAATATGCATTTCTTTCAGTTTCTACATTTTGTCTTCTAAAATTGACTACATCTGAAATCCATATATTTTGGACATGCTTCCAAGTTTACAAACCCGGATTGATAATTAAATACTTGTGTTAGTTTAACCAGTAAATTGAACCAACATAGTCCCCATGTTGTTATTATTGTGCCCCATAGAAGCCCACTATTGTTATTGTTGTGCCCTTACATTATTATTTTTATGTAGGCTTTGATTACATTGTGACCCCTTAGACTCTTATATATAGAAAGCAGGTTTTGTCACTTGAATCATCCAAGAATTGTTCATTTATTGTAAAGGAGGTTTCCCCCTTGAAGTGGATAATTTTTAAGTCGTTGATCTATATTTTATTCTATTTTGTCATTTGGTTACCTAACATTTTTCTCTGGTTTTGAATTTAGAATAGAAATCTAATTTAGAAATAGTCAATGCATAATTTACAACTTATCATAAATTTCTTGATTTAAGTAATGTGTCAAGTCTTGATAAATCTAAAATTTGGTCATTGCCTTTTGATGGTTCTAAGTCTAAAGAAGGAGTTGGTGTTGGATGTATGATTTTAGATACTAAAGGAAATACAATTTTTATCGCATGTAGATTATAATTTCAATGTAATAAAAATTTTGTAGAGTACGAAGCTCTTATTCAGGGAATCTAGAAGGCTCTGGACCTTGGAGTTGAATGTTTGAGAGCCTATGGTGCTTCTGAAGCCATTATTATACAGGTAAAAAATTATAGTCATTGCCTTTCAGCACATTTGAAAACTTATCAATCACAAGTATGGGATTTAATATTAAATTTTTTATCTTTTAATATTGATTTTATTTCTAGAGTTGTGAATAAAGAAGAAAATTTGTTAGCTAATGTATCTTCTAAATTGATTCCAGCTGAAAATTTTGAACCTGTTTTTTTCAATAGAATTAGTTTTTAGACCATATCTACTAACATCACTAATTAGCACATTTTTGATAATGAAAAATAGATAATATACTTTTTACATGTGGAGAGCACATTCAAAGATTTAGTCATTGAGAAGATGATTCATGATCATAATTTGCGGTAATTTTCATAGATTTACAAACATCAGTCACCGCATGAACACTTTGAGATGGTAAAACTGATCCCTAAATCTATTGTAATATTTGAGCATTTATATGACTTGCATGATAGATTTAATAAGGCTAAAAACTATGAAACTAACATATCTACCATGTAAACTGAAGTCATAAATTTGGGGTCAAAAGATAATCCACAATGCATCAATTTAGGAATAAATTGTTCTCCCAAGGAAAGGTTAGATTTCATTAATCTTTTCAGGTAGTAAAAAGATGTATTTTCTTGGATTTATAATGATCTTAATACCTTCGATCTAAATACTATGCAACATCTCATTCCTGTGAAACCCAAAACCAAACCCTTTCAGCAAGAACTTAGGAAAATGCATCTAAGTCTCTAGCCAACAACTAAAGAATAATTAAGTAAAGTCTTGGAAGCTAAAAGAATCTTTCCTGTGTCACATGCTCAGTGGGTTACTAACTTGGTACTTGTTATAAATAAAAATGGTAGCATCTATCTTTGTGTTGAATTTAGGAATTTAAATAGAGCCTCTAAAAAAGACCACTACCTGGTGCTACCCATGGAGAAAATTCTCCAGTGTGTCTCAAGATTTGATATGTTATCCTTCTTGGATGGTTTCTCGGGCTACAATTAGATTATGGTAGCACATTATCACTAATTAAATATAGAATTTATAACTCCTTGGGGTACCTTTTCCTACAGGAAAATACCCTTCAGATTGGTAAATGAAGGGGAAACTTTTCAGTAGGTGATGGATATCGCTTTTAGAGGTCTGATTAATGAATTTGTAATTATATACGTGGATGATGTATTATTTTCTCAAAACATATGCCTGACCATTTGTTGTAATTAAAAATTTTGTTTGAGATATGTAGAAAAATTGGAACCTCCCTTAATCCTAAAAAATATGATTTTACAGTTAATGAAGGGAAATTACTAATATGTATTGCATCTAAATATGGAATTATAATCAATCTCGATAGAATGCAAGACATCAATGCTTTAACCCCACCAAACTCCAAAAGGGCCACGCAATATTTCATGGGAAATATTAATTTTGTTAGACGATTCTTTCTTAGATTTGTTGAAATTGTAAAACCTATTCAAGATTTAGTGAAGAAAATTGTTGTTTTTAAATGGCTAGAATCACAAAAACAAGCTTTCAGCAGTGTTAAAAAAGTAATTGCAGAGTCTCCTACATTAATAAGTCATGATTTTTCGAAAGAGATTCTTGTGTATACATTTGCCTTAAATTCTACCTATACTACTATGCTCACAAAAAAGGGTGTTTGTAATACTGAAATCCTTGTTGCTTTCATGAGCTCTACTTTTAAGGGAGCAGAGCTTAACTATGCTCTGATAGACAAACAATATTTTGTTGTGTCCAAAGTATTCAAGCATTTTCATTTCTATCTACTTAAGTCTAAGATGAAATTCATAATCCCATAACCAATAATTTGAAATATTTTAATTCAAAAACACTTGGGGAGAAAAGGGCTCACTAGATGATATACTTACAAGAATTTGACCTGGAAATTAAACATGTGCAAATCATCAAAGGTCAAGGTCTTTGTAACTTTCCTATTAAATTTGTTTCTTCTCCTAGCGACCATCCCACCTTTCCATATGATTTTTTTCTAAACAACAAAGTATCTTTAGTACAAAATGAAGTCTTGTGTCAAGATTGTGATCCTAATTCATGGTATTCAAACATTAGATTTTATTTGGAAAAATGTATAACCCCCTCTCATATCAATGCAACTGATCTGAAAATGGAAGTATTTGTAAATGTTGTGTAAAGTATCAATTTCCATTTAATTAAGTGTGCAAAATATGTTCCATGTCTTGCAAGTTAAACAAAGTGTTTTTGGTAATTGTTTTCGAGTTTATGTGTGAGGGAATGTTAATTAAAATTACTCTTAACATCTTAACTTAGAAATACACAGTAGATAAACTTCACCATAACATAACACAGCAATATGATGAGGCAGTTCACCCCTCCTGGGCTACATCTATTGGGTCCAAGGCTCCCAATGGGCATGTCCTTGCTCTATTAAGTTGCTAAAATTGGTTATATAGTGAGAAATATGCCTAAACAGGCAGAAGAAGCTATGAAATTGAATTCATAAGACAAAAATAAGCTAAAAATGGCTTTGGTTTCACCTCAAACATTGAAGTATAGCCCAATACAGCACCATTTCCCTGATGGCCCTAGTGGCTCTCCAAGCTTCCCTGAAGAAAAAATGGCTGAATAGCACTTCTATTCAATCTGAAACCTATCCCAAACTCTCCATAATGCTCAGCATAGCCAAAATTGACTAAAATATCGTCCAAATTGGTTCAATATTGAGGAAGTTATGACCTCCACAAATTTATGCCGAATGTCCCTTGAAAACCCCACTAAATGTGGGCTAACTGCAGTTAGGGGCGCTAATTTGGAAATATGGCCGAAAATTACAGAATCGATGCTCCAAAATGGAGGAACAGTCAGCATTGACATTTAATGTCTATGGTGGAGGTCACATGGTGCTTCCGCCCGAACTGCCACCTAAACCGCATTCTTTATCGTTAACTAACCACCGTTGCATTTATTTTCAGAGCAGTCACATGCTTTAATATTTAATGTTAGCTACCCAAAAAAACCCGCAGATTTTTAAGGCCATAAGGCCATGGTTCAAGCGCTTGTAATATGACCTTCGGGCTAGCCCCTTTTCTGCCTGCCAATTGGAATTTCAAATGTTAAACACAACTCGTCTCCAATAAGGGTTAAGAACTTCCTCATAAGCCAGGCGGTTGGGCCTATGAGCTGCTAGCCAGTAGCCCCGGGGTCAAAACCTGTAGAGTCACAAAAATTTTGTTCGACCATACATCTCTGGCATGGGGCCACGTGGTGGCCTCTAGGCTTGCCACGTGGCACCCTTTGATTGGTCGAATTCAAATAAAGTCAAACCATAAACCAATCACAGAATGCCATTTTTCCATCCTTCATTCACCCAAATGGAATATTCTTAGGAATATTTCAGGGAATATTTCGAGGAATATTCTTGAAATATTCCTTGGAATATTCTTTTTTTAATAATTCCGAAGTCAAAAGTCAACTTTGGTCAACTAGATTTTTGAAGGATACTGAAAACTTCAAACCTACATAACTTTCACATACGACGTCAGATTTGAGTGACGTTCATGGTGCCAGAATCGTAGTGACGAGGCCTATCCGGTCATTCATATTGCAACACATTTTGAGCATTTGCATTTTTGAGCATTTTTTTCAACTTGGACATGATCACTTGATCACACCTCCCAAATGGGAAGCTTTTGGACCCCAAAATCTCTCTGATTTACAGAAACTGAAGATTAGGAGACTGATTCTCCACTCTTCCAACCTTGAACCATTGAAATCTTCGTGAATTCATCAAATTGAGGTTCTCATAAAAAGACAAATTCTTCCTTGAATCTGTTGACTAACCGTTGCTAACTTTGAATGTGTCATGATGCAAATTTTTGAAACTTGCAGAACAACAACTGAAATTTGCAGAATACATACTATTTCTACAATGGTATAACTTCAAAGGAAACTGAAAATAAGGTTCACCTTGCCAACTGTCCTCATGGCAAATTTTTGACAAATGAGTCATGTACTTGCGTCGAATCCCGACCAAGTTTTCTTGCCAGACCAATGTGCCATTCTAAAACCAGCATTGACCCATGCTGAAATTTGTGCCCTATTTGCTTGCATGCCTTTCCCTTTCTTGGATTCTTGCACCATTTTTCATCGACACTTTGTTCTTTGCACCGATTGACACCAAAGGCACTTTCTACAACATCTTGTCATCTTCCCAAGACGACTTTCTTTCAGGCTGAAACATATCATCATTTCTATCAGCAATAACATGAAAAGGAGAATGTACAAAATATTTTTTCTTAACCATAATCAAAGTCAAATTTTGACTTGCATTGACAAGCCTTTTCAATTTCCCTGCGTCGACTAAAGAAGATTCTAGCTTCTTCCGATGTGCTCTCACAATAAACTCCTTACCATACTTGAATAGATGATACCTGTTCTCATGGCGATGGAAGATCGCTTTTCTGTCATATAAATACAGACTACCCAACACCACACTTGTAATGTCAAGCGGTACTACATCTAGTTCAACCAGGTCAACATAATGAGCTGTTATGGCGAAGCACAACATCCACTTTCTTGAGACTTGTAAATTAGCATCCTTGAAAATCCATCCAAGTGGATATGGATTTGGATGTGGAATGGTCTCAAGTTTCAGCTTCTTGACTAAGTCTTCTGAGATGAGATTCGCTTGTCACCCACTATCAAATAGTGTGTCTATCTTTGTGTGTTTTGAGATTATCCTCACATGAAATAGCTCTATCCTCCTCTCTTCATTTGGAGCTTCTATGTGATAGTTTAGAGTGCTAGAACTGGGATTTGTTTCCTTTAAAATCTCTTTCCCCTTTATGTTCTTTAGTACCATGGCTATGTGTTGAGCTAATTTATGTACCTAAACTAACACAATTATTTATTATCAATCCGGGTTGTTTATGCTTTGAGACAAGTTCACTATATGTGAAGATCAGATATAATCAAACCTTGAAAGATAATTTATTCAAAAGTAATACATCCTACAACTCTAATTCAACTTGTTCAAAGTAGAGGAAAAATATTGAGATGATTCTTGACTCAAGAAGTCCATCTTTGCCTCAACTATCACTTAATGAATCAGAGATTAAAATCAAAAACTTAAGATGGATAAATTGTTAATGAAAGAAGCTCTTAACTTAAGAGACACATAAAGTATTTCATCATAATTAATCTATCTCAATACTCAAAATCACAATAAGAAACTACTTGCATGCAAACCAAAGAAACTAGTTGTAATTCATCATTTTAGTAGAAGGGATGTTCAACTTGAACACTTATTTTTCCAACTTGATAAAGTGATGAATAAGCTATGAACTAATGAAATCAATCATTATGCATGAACCATGAAGCAATCTGAAATAAAGCTCTGAAAAACCAGTTCTACAATTATCAAATTACAAGGAAATAAAACTAGTTAACAAGAAAGTGTACTTAGCTTGGAATGGGGGCCCTTCCACCCTTGCCTTGCACACTTGATAAATGATCTCAGAAGCTTAACTTCAGTTACACATCCATAGCATTGAACAGCAAAGTAATAGCAACACAAGTCTTCAAATTAACTTCTCAATCCAAAATTGTCACAATATAAAAGTATAATAAGTCAATAATAATCATAATCCATAAGCCATCAAAGCTTTGGCTTTAAATAAGAAGTCTCATGAAACAAACTGATCTATTTTTACTCAAACAAACCCATCTACTCTCATCCACCTATCTAAGTCGAATTCATTATTCTTATCCCAAGAAATATGGCCAATCCCATAGAATCTCAAAACTGCCCTATTTCTATGGGATTTCTGAATGACTAGTCATGATTGACTAGAACCAAATGGGCCTAATAAAGCTTGTTCTGTTCGAACTAAGCATAGCTGGCTTAATCCTAGTTGCCAAGATTTCCATCCATGCATTCAATTCGTGCCCAAGTGTCCTGCAACCACATCAACCATAGAGCTATTACGGGAATTTCTGAATCTGCCAATTTTGCACTAAAAACCAAACTTTCATAAAAACTTTAGAAATTGAAAAATTAAAATTAAATACCTGAATAGATATCAAATATATATCAAAATGGAATAAATGAATGGAAAATGGATGGGAAATAGATGAATTAGTAAGTTTCTTTGAGCAAAATAAGACCAAAACTAAGGCCCAACATCTCTCCCTTGCTTATCATCAAGCATGTCCCCATGCTTGCCTATTCCTCTTTGACCTTCTTCTTTCTGTAGTAGATGTTGTACCTGTAGATGCTTCCTATTGTGCTGCCCTTGCCAAACAATCCAAACCTGTGTCATGTCTTTCCTTGAACAAAGCTGCTTTGACCTTCTGTTTTTCATACTTGGCCTGCCACATATTCTTTTCCTTTAACCACTTAAATGCTTGTTTAGAAAGTAGATCATTTTTCCTTTTCAATCTCCCCAATTATTCTTTCAATTTTTCATTTGCCTTGACCAATTTAACATTATCTTTCTTATTTGCTTTGTTTTCCTCTTTTAATTTTTTCTCCACAATTTTGTTAATTTCCAATTGGTCAAGTAAGTCCCTGATTTTTCCATCATTGATTTCTTTTTCAAAATCTTGTGTTGTTTTCATTAATGATGCTGCTGCTTCATCATCATTTGAAGAATCCCTCTCAAATTCTTCTTGTACAATGTCATTTTCTTCTTGTGGTCTTGGGAAATATGTTTCTTCTTCCTTGTCTAAGTTAATGGGACTTTTATTTGTAAATCTTTTGGGAATAGACATAACAGATATTTCATTTTCCATGGCCATATTACTCTGTTGTTTAGCTCTTGTTCTAGGATACAAGGGTGAGTTCATCAATCCTCTACTTTCCTGCTCTGTTTTATCCTGTACCTCTTTAATCTGTTCAGTAAAATGATTTTTAATCATGAATTCTCTCCACACTATGCCCTGTGATCTCACCTGATTCTCAACTAGGATTTTGATCAATCCTTGATGATACATCTGTCCTGCTTTAGGCCTGCGTTCATGTTTTGCTGTTTCAATCATTCTCAAGAGGCTCTTATATAGGAAGTAAGGCAAATTAATCCTATCGTCTCCCTTAATATGCTGTAGAAGTTTAACATGATACAAATGGGCAACACTATATCCTCGATCACAAGTCAAGAACTTTTGGATGATCAAGACCAATTCTCCCCATGGTTCATTAAACCACTCCCTGGGTATCCCTTTTGTCCTATCAAATGTCCCCTTCCAGTTTTTCTCAAGGAAGAAAGTCCATGCTTTCTCCTTGAAATGTAGGCCTTTGTAATACTTCTCCCCTATCATTGGAAAATCTAAGGCTTTGGACAAGTATTCTTGGGTTACCGGGACAATGATTTCTCCTACTCGAGTCTGGTCTTGACTAAAATTATTTATAAAATCTTTGGTTATCTCCTCAGAATGGCCATTAAATTTCTGTAAGAAGCCTATCATCCCTGCCTGATAAAGTTTTTCTATAGTCTCTTTTCCCCAGCTTTCTATCTGAAATTTTGGCTCTACTCTGTTTGTCATTGTTTCTGTAAACCAATCAATGTAGGCCTCTGCTGTTACTAACTTCATTTTAATAAAAAATTATGACTATCGTTTTTTTAAAATGAAATTCAGGAAGCAAAGAAGTTTACCTTCCTCCTCTGACTCAACTCAACTCTGCCCTCTTTTATCCTCTGTTATATTCCCTTGCAAAAGCACTGTTTGAATCCCTGTTTAATGCAAACAACACCTGTATACTTCTGTTAATATACTGGTCTCTGTTTTTTTTTAATTAAATATACATGCAGCAATAACCATGTTTACTCATCGCCAAAAAACATGATTTACTGTGTATATAAAACAAAAAAAAAACTAAAGAGTGCTCTCGGCCTCATCATAAAATTTCCAAAATGTTTTTGGCCTAAGCAAAGACATTTGCAAAAATTTCTGCTTGCAGACTCATCATAAAAATCATAAAAATACAAAAAGGCTCTCGGCCTCAACCAAATATAAACACGGCTTCAACAACCCGACTCCCTTTGGCAACCAACAGTTCACTTTGACAATCCGGCATTCGATCCCCTGTTTTAGTCAAAAACAAAAACAAAAATGCAGTGGCAGCAAGTGTTTATGGCATTTTCCGTTTTCATGTTAACTGTTTGTTAGAATGTTAATGCACACAATTCACTCAACAAAACACGGTTTAGTGCGCATTTAGTCAACAACTACCGCCATGCCATAACAACTCTGTTCTTGACTTCAATCACAGCATTCCGTTAAAATTCCTAACGTGTTATCCATGCACTGAGTTTTCATTAAAATGCTGCGCATCAAAATCTTATCAACATATCCGTAAGTGCTGTCAACTGGAGATAATCACGGATTTGTAGCGTTACCTGACTGTCAATGAGCGCGTGGAGTGTAACCGGGCGCTCCAAATCCCTATTATTTCGGTCAATTAAACTAGTGGCAAGGCAAACGATTTAATGGTTAATGACAAGCAATATCCCATAGTCGCCGAGCGTAAATAAACTTCACTGTTACCTGACTTAATCCCGAAAATCTGCTATCTCTGAACGTTGAACCCGGAACGATTTCCCTTCTTAAATCCGCCTTCTTGCTTCTCCGGGATGATTTTCACTATTTTGCAGCTTCAAACGCCTTCTCGCTTCTTCCGAATAATGTTTCACTAGTCTGCAGCTTCAAAACGCCTTCTCTCTGAGCTCTTTGGCAATGAGGATTGAGGTCTAAACGGTCATGAATTGACCGAGTTCATGGGTGTACTGTGCCTATTGGTGTTATGATGCGCAGTTGGTATGGCCGTCCTCTTTGACCAGTCACCCGACTGTGTCATGAGGATGCCAAATCATCATTTTGTTTTGAATATTATTGCCACCGCCGTGTGCTATGTTGAATGATATGCACGTATGATTGCCACCATCGTGTGCTATTTTTGAATGATATGCATGAACTATTACCACCGTCGTGTGCTTATACGTGCAATGATATCCCGGCATTGTATATGCAATTATCATTTCACCATACCCTGCCAGATCATAACAATTATGCAACCCTGCCAGATCATAACAATCGTGTCATATAGTTTTTACATGGCCGTCCTCCATTTTATATGCGCCCTTTCCTACCATATACCTTCGCTTATCCTTATTCCATATACGCGTTGGTTTCATATACCATATATATTAACCTTATATCCTTTGCGTTGGATTTTATATAAATGGCTTTAACGCATTCCTTATTTGAACTATGGTATATAGTTTAATTTAGCGCATTATTTGCTTTGCCTTATATGCACACCTTTATGATTTTAAAATGACCATCTTAGGTCATGCTTAAAATCATCACCATACTAATGCTTGAATTGTATGTGCAGGTGGAAAAAGTTGTCCTAGCTTGGTCTTTTGCTTCTAAAGAAAAATACTTAGGATTATAGGGAATATGTATAGGAAATGTGTATGAATGAAATGGAATATGTATAGGGGTAATATGAATATAGGATATGTATAAGAAATAATGAATATCCTCAGGTACTAATTTCAACTTAACAAAAACTAAAAATTTCTAAGAAAAATTTGAATTTCAAGCACAAAAAATGACTATACATATACTCCCCTGGATGATGTCTGTACAGGTGGAATGAAATCAATTGATCAGATGTTGTAGATGGATCAAAAAGTAAATTTTATTGCTGCTCCTTGTTCTTCATGCTCTGGTTCTTGAATTGAAAAATCAGGTTCCTTTGTAATGATTCTTTGTTTCAGGTCCCTCTGCACTGCTTACATAATATGCACATGTTGTTTTGACATTGGCAGGTCTCTCAGGTCCCTCTGTATTGATTTATTATTTCAGGTCCCTCTGTTGACAATACAAGTTCCTTCTATACTTCAGCTTTCCAGCTAAAGATCTAATACAAGTCTCCCCCTTGTTTAAGATATGACTTGTCCTCAAGTCAGTTGTTGATGGAGAGTACTTGTATTGAAATTATGTGAGAACAGTAGAACAAGAAAAAGGAATTCATAGAGTCCAAGTTGCCCTGGTTTTCCCCTATGAATTCGTGTTTGCTTAGTGCCAGTTGCCTGGTTTTCACTAGCAAACAAATTATTATTTTTTTTTTATGTTTTTTTTCTTTTTATTTTTTATATTTTTTTTATTATTTTTATGGTTTTTTTTTTTTATTCAACTACAGGACTGGAAGATGGCTGAGCCTGGTGTGCCATGACTTCCAGTTCTGTATCTTCTGTCAGTTGTTTCATAAATGCTTCTTTACTGATAGGCCTATTATAAACTTTGAGCCTATGTCCATTCACTATAAAGGAGGTGGAGTCCTGGTCAATTGTTTTGATCTTGACTGCTCCATTGTCGAAGATTTCATCAATTTCATATGGGCCTAGCCAGTGTGTTGTGAACTTTGCTTTGAAGTCTTTGAACTTGGAGTCAAAAAGTAATGCCCAATCTCCCTTGCGAAATATCTTTGTTTTGATATATCGGTCATGCCACTTCATTCTTTGTTGTTGTACCAATGTAGTATGTTCTATGGCCTGTTGACGATGCTCATCCAACTGATTCAGTTCCATGATCCGCTGCTGTTGTGCTTCTGTCAGGTCTAGTCCTAGTTCAGCTGCTAGTCTGTATGTTTGTATTTGAAACTCTATAGGAAATAAGGCCTCTTTTCCATATACTAACTGGTATGGACTAAAACCAGTTGTATTCTTCCATGTGATTCTATAGGCCCATAGTGCATCTTGTAATTTTTCAGACCAATCTTTTCTGTTCAGCTGTACTGTTTTTGTCATGATATTTTCTAGGACTTTATTTGTTGATTCAACCTGTCCATTTGCTTGAGGATGATATGGTGTAGATTTCCTATGTTTTATCTTGTATTTCTCTGTTAGATCTCGTACTAGCTTTGATGTAAATTGTGTTCCTTGATCTGTTACAATTTGTCTAGGTACTCCATATATGACAAAGATTTCTTCAAAAAGAAAGGTGACCACTGTATCTTCTGTTGCTCTGTTTACTGCTTTAGCCTCTGCCCACTTGGTTACATAATCTGTACATACTAAGATGTACTTCTTTCCATTTGATGGTGGATTGATGGGTCCAACAAAGTCAAGTGCCCATTGCTCAAATGGTTCTATAAGGACCTGTGGCTTCAGCGACATCTCATCTCTTGTGATTGGTCTCCCTGTTCTCTGGCAACTGTCACATTGCTTGACATATTTCTTAGAATCTTTGAAGATGGATGGCCAGTAGTAGCCCAGTTGCAGCACCTTATATGCTGTTCGTTTATCTGCAAAATGGCCACCACATGGTTCATCGTGACATGCCCTTAGAATATCTAATATTTCATCTTCTCGTACACATTTTCTAATTATCAAATCTGAACCAGTATAAAATAAATCACCATTTACCCAACTATACCTAGAACTCTCTCTAACAATTTTGTGTCTTTGCTTTTTAGTGAATTGGGTTGGAAACTTTCTAGAAGATAAATAGTTTGCAATGTCTGCAAACCATGGTGTTCTTACTGTGATAGCAAACAGGTGTTCATCGGGAAAGTTATCTGCAACCGGATTTGGATCATTGGGTGAATGTATGCGGGACAGAAAGTCAGCCGCTTGATTTTCCTTGCTTGGCCGGTCTTGTATTGTGATATTAAATTCTTGCAATAACAGTAACCATCTTGTTATTCTTCCATTTGTTATGGGTTTATTCATCAAGTATTTGATTGCTGAATGATCTGTATGAATGAAACTTGATATCCTGTTATATAATGTCTGAATTTGTTTACTGCATGTATAACGGCTAACATTTCTTTCTCTGTGACTGTGTAGTTCAATTATGCAGGTGTTAGATTCTTGCTTATAAAATATATTGCATAATTGAACAAGTTCTCTTTTTGTCCAAGAGAGGCACCTATCGCAGTATCAGATGCATCAGTTGATATATGAAATGGCAAAGACCAATTTGGTCCACGGAGAATGGGTGCAACTGATAATTTTTCTTTCAGATTTTGAAATGCATTTTGACAGTCATTTGTCCAGTGAAATTCAATATCTTTTGCTAATAGTTTAAACAGAGGTTGGGCTATTTTACTGAAGTTTTCAATGAATCGTCTATAATAGCCTGCATAACCTAAGAAACTTCTTACCTCTTTCTGTGTTGTAGGAGGTATTAAGTTTACTAGGACTTGAATTTTTGTTGGATCCACTTTAATTCCTGAAGCAGAAATATGGTGTCCCAGAACTATTCCTTCTGTCAACATTATATAGCATTTCTCATTGCTTAATGACAAATTTGTTTCAATGCATCGTTTCAGCACTTTCTCAAGATTATTTAGGAAATCATTATATGTGTTTCCATAAACTGTAAAGTCATCCATATAAACCTCTACACATTCATGAATTAGATCAGCAAAGATTGCAAGCACTGCTCGTTGAAAAGTTGCAGGTGCATTACATAAACCAAATGGAAAAACATTATATGCATAGGTTCCCCATGGGCAAGTAAATGTTGTCTTGTCTTGGTCTTCTGTTGCTATTCTAATCTGGTTGTACCCGCTAAACCCATCCAAGAAAGAGAAGAATTTCTTTCCAGCCAATGAGTCTAACACTTGATCAATAAATGGTAGAGGAAAATGATCCTTTAGTGTAGCTTTATTTAGTTCTCGATAATCCACACATACCCTCCACTTTCCATTTTTCTTTGGAACAATAACTAGTGGAGAAACCCATTGACTATCTGAAATAGGATAGATGAATCCAACATTTAACAATTTTTGCAGTTCTTCTTTCACTATTTCTTTCATCATGGGATTCATTCGTCTTTGAGGTTGTCTTACAGGTTTGATTTGATCATCTGTATATATGTGGTGGACACATGTGTTAGGATGGATTCCTTGCATATCAGTATAATCCCAGGCAAAAGCTTTTGAATATTTTTGTAATAATGCAATTACCTCTTGCTCTTGTGCTGATTGCAACTCATTTCCAATGTTTAAATGTTTTCCAGGACTTACCTCAATTGTTTTTATTGTTGGATTGGAGATTGTGTTTACAGGAAAGATGTCTATAAAAGAATTCCGCAAAGTTTGAACAGTACAGGTTTCCTGAAAACATTGATTCAAAAGGTTATTTGCAGCTTCATATTGGACTTCTCTAAGCTGCTCTGAAATACTTGGTTCTGAAATGAAAAGATCCATTAAGTCTTCATTCTCTTCTTCTTCTCTCAAATCAAAGAATTGATTTATACTTAAAACTGATTTAGTTTGCTATTTTTCTTGAGCTTCAAGCACTGATTCTAAAGAAGTTGATTGTGCAGGTGAATAAAGAGCAATGTGTTTCTTTTCATCTCCATGTGAAATAATCATGCTTCCTGATCTGCATCCTATGAAGGCATCAGCGGTAGCTAACCATGGTCTGCCTAAAATTAGAGGATGTCCTCCCAAATTTGTTTTTGGTTGCAAGATAAGGAAGTCAACAGGATACTCCCATGAATCCAAAGAGACTATGATATCTTCCAATATTCCTTCTGGAACAACTTTAGATCTATCTGCTAGTTCTAAGATTGTAGAGGTTGATCTAATGTTGTTCAAATGCAAAGTTTTCATTGTCTCCATTTTCATTACATTTATAGCTGCTCCCAAGTCTATTAATGTGTTAGGTACTGAGAAATTATTTATTGATATAGTAACCATAGGGATACCAGGATCAATATATTTTTCTACTTTGGTTTGTGTAGACATGAGGCTTGCTAGTTTACCAATGACTTGGATTGTAGTAGGATCCTTCTTCTTTTTCTGCGATTTCTTAATGCACAATTCCTTTATTGTTTTAGCATATATTGGTATTTCTTTAATTGCCTTCAACAAAGGAATTTTTACATAAGCATTTTTTAACTCATCTAAAATATCAAATTCGGGAAGGGTTATTTCTTTTTGTTGTTCCACTAACCTTTCAGGATAAGGTGGTGTTTGTGTTGTAATGTTTGTTCCTTTCTGAATTTGTATCTTATTTTGTGATGTTTCAGGTGATTCTCCTTGTTCAGTTGGTTCTTCTATAATTGGAGGAGAATCCTTTTTAAGCACTTTTCCAGACCTTAGATGGACTTCATTAAGAAGAAGAATTGAATATGTGGGAAAACATGTTGCTTCCTCTACAGTGTATGCAGCTTTTTCCACCTTATTATTCGGATTTTCAATTGGTTGGGCTGGTAATTGAGTTGGTCTGGGTTGATTTGTGGGTAGCTGTAACTGTTATGGTTGGGTCAACAACGGTGGAGGATTCTGCTGTGGAAATGGGATGGTTTGTGGATATGCAGAATGTTGTTGTTGAAATGGTATGGATTGTGGATATTGTGGATATGTAAATGGCTGTTGGTATTGTTGCTGGTATTGTTGTTGATATTGTTGAGGTGGCTGGTTTCCATAACCATATCCTCTCCATCCTTGTGCAGGTTGTTGTGGATATTGTTGTGGAGGCCAAGCTTGCCATGGCATTGGAGGGGTCCAAGGATTTTGAGGTGGATAGAGGTAATTTTGTTGAGGGAATTGTTGCTGATTTTGTTGAGGCATCCTAGGTTGCCATGGTCTTCGTGGTGCTACATAATAAAAGCCTTCCATTCCTGGCACTTCTTCCATTGAATTCATTTGTAATTCTTTCAATTTTAGACAATTTTCTGTGGAATTCTTTTCTGTACAAAGACCACAAACCTGAACACTTTGAACACTATCCAAAGGACATTCTCTCAATGGATGTTTCTTTCTACATTTGGGGCAAAAGATTGCTAGAGCTTGTTCTTGTTCTTCTTTCCTCTTATTTGCCTTTAGCACATCTACTTGTGTCCCTAATGTACTCAAGAGATATGTTTTAAAATTCTCCAATAAGCTTCCTATTTCAGCTCTTGTTATCCCTCCTGCAGCTGACTTTGCTGCTTTTGAACTTACTTCTCTTCTTCCTGTTTTTGCTCTTCCTCTAGAATATTTTTGACATAAGTCAACAATTTCATCGAATGGTAGGTTTGAGATGTCTCCTTTACACATCACATTCAAAATGTCAAGGTATTCATCTCTTATACCCTTGAGAAAGATTGTTCGAATGGTTTCTTGATTTAGAGAGTGTTGTTTAGATTTCTGTAGATTATATAAAAATCTTTCCAAATATTCTTCTAAACTTTCATCTTCTTGTTGTGTCATTCTGAAAATATCTTCCTTTGAATCTCTAGATCTACAATAAGCTTGATATTTTTTAAGGAAGACCGATCTCATATCATCCCAAGAAGCTATTGTTTGTTCTCTCAAACCCATAAACCATTTCAAAGCTACTGCTTTTAATGTTGCAGGGAAAAGACGAAGTTTATGAATGTCATCAGTGTATCCATATGTTCTACATAGAATATCAAATTCAAACATAAATGCATCAGGATCCTCTGTGGACATTCCATAAAAATTTGGCAATACAGAAGGTGGAATATTTTTCATTTTCACTTCTTCTCCTAATATTGCACTTGTGTCTATTATTGGAAAGCCAAAAGTAGTCTCATCTTCTTGTCTTTTCCGATCATTTTCCATTTTTCTATCATTTTCTTGTTTTGTGTCCTCCTCTCTTTTTCTTCTCCATTCCATTTGTTGTCTTTCATATGCAGCTCGTTTTTCAGGAGTGAGAATAACAGATCCATGTCCTTCTTCTGCCATTGGTTGATTTGTTTCAATTTTAAGTGGAGTTTCAGGTTGGTCGAAGATAGGAGGATTTATGGATGGAAATAAAGATTGTTTTCCTTTGATAATTTCTTTTTTTTTTCCAGAAGTTGAAGATTGTTTTTGCTTTGCTTCCCAAGCTAACAAAGTTTGCCTCTCAATAAAAGTTAATCTTTGTCCACTTCTTTGTTTTTCTGCCAATTCCTCAATTATTGGATTACCAGTAACTGGGGTGTTTGATGATCCTATCTCTATTTGTGGGGGGTTTTTAATAAATCTACCATGAGGACCTCTATGTCTAGGCATAAAGAAACATAACTAAAAAAAAATGTAACTACTGTTTTTTTGTTTTTTTTTGTTTTTATATATCTTTCTATTGACTATGCCGATATTTGCCTCCCCGGCAACGGCGCCAAAATGTTGAGCTAATTTATGTACCTAAACTAACACAATTATTTATTATCAATCCGGGTTGTTTATGCTTTGAGACAAGTTCACTATATGTGAATATCAGATATAATCAAACCTTGAAAGATAATTTATTCAAAAGTAATACATCCTACAACTCTAATTCAACTTGTTCAAAGTAGAGGAAAAATATTGAGATGATTCTTGACTCAAGAAGTCCATCTTTGCCTCAACTATCACTTAATGAATCAGAGATTAAAATAAAAAACTTAAGATGGATAAATTGTTAATGAAAGAAGCTCTTAACTTAAGAGACACATAAATTATTTCATCATAATTTATTCATCTCAATACTCAAAATCACAATAAGAAACTACTTGCATGCAAACCAAAGAAACTAGTTGTAATTCATCATTTTAGTAGAAGGGATGTTCAACTTGAACACCTATTTTTCCAACTTGATAAAGTTATGAATAAGCTATGAACTAATTAAATCAATCATTATGCATGAACCATGAAGCAATCTGAAATAAAACTTTGAAAAACCGGTTCTACAATAACCAGATTACAAGGAAATAAAACTAGTTAACAAGGAAGTGTACTTAGCTTGGAATGGGGGCCCTTCCACCCTTGCCTTGCACACTTGAGAGGTGATCTCAGAAGCTTAAATTAAGTTACACATCCATAGCATTGAACAGCAAAATAATAATAACACAAGTCTTCAAATTAGCTCCTCAATCCAAAGGTGTCACAGCATAAAAGTATATTAAGTTAATACATAAGCCATCAAAGTTTTGGCTTTAAATAAGAAGTCTCATGAAACAAACTGATCTATATTCACTCAAACAAACCCATCTAATCTCATCCACCTATCTAAGTCGAATTCATTACTCTTATCCCAAGAAATATGACCAATCCCATAGAATCTCAAAACTGCCCTATTTCTATGGGATTTCTGAATGACTAGTCATGATTGACTAGCACCAAATGGGCCTAATAAAGCTTGTTCTGTTCGAACTAAGCATAGCTGGCTTAATCCTAGTTCCCAAGCTGTCCATCCATGCATTTAATTTGTGCCCAAGTTTCCTGCAACCACATCAACCATAAAGCTATTACGGGAATTTCTGAATCTGCCAATTTTGCACTAAAAACCAAACTTTCATAAAAACTTTAGAAATTGAAAAATTAAAATTAAATACCTGAATAGATATCAAATATATATCAAAATGGAATAAATGAATGGAAAATGGATGGGAAATAGATGGATTAGTAAGTTTCTTTGAGAAAAATAAGACCAAAACTAAGGCCCAACACTATGCTTTTAGTTTCATCACCTGATTCAGACCCTAAGTCTTTTTCAGAAGTTGCAACGATTTTTCCCTTTTCTTTGGCCTTATCTTTGTTTTTAAATTTCTCTAGTTTCAGTTCTAGATGAAGTTTCCAGCAATGGTCTTCATCGTGGCTTGTTTTGGAACAATTTTTCCAAAATAAATTTCCTTTTTCTTTCCTAGAGTTTGCCTCCCATTGCCTTTAAATTCACTATCCATATTCTCATCAAAAGATTGTTTCCCTCTAGCCTCTAAATGCATAGCTTGTACACAAACTTCGTCTAGACTAGTAGGATTGAACATAAGGATAGTATGTATAAGATAATTGTGTAAACCACCTATATATTTCAGCAAAGTATCTTGACTATGCAAATAAATTCCTAACAACATAGCGCTTCTTATAAACTCTTGAGTGTAATCTTGAACACTTTGTCCTTTAATTTGTCTAAAACTTTGCCAATTCATGATAGCCTTTTGTAAATGAGCTAATGGATAAAATTGCTGCTTAATTGTGGAAATAAACTCAACCCATGATAAAGTGATCTTACCATGTTTTTTAATTTCATCCTTGGTCTTGGCCTCCCACCATACCAATGCTGCTCCTTCCATTCTTAAAAAGGTTAACTGAATATTGGTGTCGTCTTCATGAAGGTTTTGTATCCTCAAGTAAACTTCCAAATGTCTTATCCAATTGTCAAGTTTCTCTACATTTACTTCACTGTTAAACATAGACAAATCAAATTTGACTTCAAGCTTTAAAAATGGACTTTTACCAGTGGTTTTAGACTTGTGAGATTGATTCACCGAAGTAGAGGATGACGATGTAGAGGAAGAGGATGAAGATGGGGATGGTGGATCACCATTTCCTCCATGTCCTTTCTTTGACTTGTCATCACTTTTATTTCCTCCTAAACAGCCCTATCCTTCTTTCTGATTTTTAGACCCTTCTCCAACAAGCCTATCATTCCTTTCTTGGTAGAGTATCCTTACCATCTCTGTCATGTCTAGGAAAGATTTTCGGAATATTCATTCTTCTTCTTTGGGATCAATGTCTTCAGGAGCTTCTCCTTCTCTTGAAGACATGCTTGAGGCTTCTTCAGTAACTCTTGGTGGTGTAATAGATGGTGGAGGCAATGGCTCTCTGGCCCTCCTTGGTTGAGGATTAGCTTGTGCTCTAACCAATTGTCCTTCCCTCTTTTGAGTTTAAGCCTAGTAAACATCAAAACTTGCAAACAATCAACTATATCTTTGCACAAAACAAATGCAGAGTAAAACTCTAGCTTTGATACCAACTGATATGAAAATGGAAGTATTTGTAAATTTTGTGAAAAGTATCCATTTCCATTTAATTAAGTGTGCAAAGTATTCTCCATGTCTTGCAAGTTAAACAAAGTGTTTTTGGTAACTGTTTCTGAGTTTATGTGTGAGGGAATGTTAATTAAAATTATTGTTTAACATCTTAAATCAGAAATACACAGTAGATAAACTTCACCATAACATAGCACATCAACATGATGAGGCAGTTCACCCCTCCTGGGCTACATCTGTCGGGTCCAAGGCTCCCAATGGGCATGTCCTTGCTATATTAAGTTGCTCAAATTGGTTATACAGTGATAAATATGCTTAAACAGGCAGAACCAGCTATGAAATTGAATTCAAAAGACAGAAATAAGCTAAAAATGGCATTGGTTTCATCTCAAACAGTGAATTATAGCCCAATACAACTCCATTTCCCTAATGGCCCTGGTGGCTCTCCAAGCTTCCCTAAAGAAAAAAATGGCTGAAGAACACTTCTATTTGCTTTGAAACCTATCCCAAACTCTCCAAAATGCTTATCATAGCCAAAATTGAGTAAAATTTCATCCAAATTGGTTCAATATTGAGGAAGTTATGACCTCCACAAATTTCTGCCCAATGTCCCTTGAAAACCCCACTAAATGTGGGCTAACTGCAGTTAGGGGCGCTAATTTGGCAATCTGGCCGAAAATGAGGGAATCAGTGCTTCATAATGGTGGAATCGTCAGCATTGACATTTAATGTCTGTGGTGGTGGTCACATGGTGCTTCTGCCTGAACCGCCACCTAAACCGCATTCTTTATCGTTAACTAACCACCGTTGCATTTATTTTCGAAGTGATCACATGTTTTAATATTTAATGTTAACCACCCAAGAAAACCCATAGAGTTTCAAGGCCATAAGGCCACGGTTCAAGCGCTTGTAATATGACCTTTGGGCTAGCCCCTTTTCTGCCCGAAAATTGGAATTTCAAACATTAAATGCAACTCGTCTCCAATAAGGGTTAAGAACTTCCTCATAAGCTGGGCGGTTGGGCCTATGGGCTGCCAGCTAATAGCCCCGAGGTCAAAACCTGTAGGGTCACAAAAATTTTGTTTGACCATACATATTTGGCCTGGGGCCACGTGGCGGCCTCTGGGCTTGCCATGTGGTACCTGTTAGTGTCAGTCTTTGCAGCCTTCCTCCAATGATCAAACATGCTCTTACAAAGTGATTTTAAGGTGTTAAGGTCAAATTTTGTCATTTCAGTGAGTCTTCAAGCAAAATTTGGTCACTAGGTATTAGGTCTAGGGTTTGTTTTCAATCCTTTCAAAGTTGTCCAAATGTCGGTCCTTGCCACCATTCAGCTGAGTGTACCATCATTCAGAGGGTTGTCATCATCATGTCAAGTTCCACTGGGTCATTTTACACCTTGTTCATGCTTCAGTTGTGCCTAGGTAAGGTTCATTTCCCTCTCCTAGGGTTTTGGAGGTAATTTCTCTTGGATGGTCAAATCATTAGCAAAAATTGTATCCTAATGTTCATACACCTTCCCCTATCCTTAATGTACCTTATTAAACACTTCCCATCACCGAGATCCCCCAAATTCCTCATTTTCGCACAAACCCTAGTTTCTTGCTTCAACTTGGCAATTTTCTAGGCTAGGCCTGTGTTTTGCTCTTTTGGACCCCTTCCCCTCACTCAATATTTGAAATTCAACTTTCCCCTACTTCCTAACATCCATCCCTACTTCTCAAAATTTTCTCAAGAATTTAGAAGCCCCTTATCCCCTTCATTTCACTTCATTTCGACAAATCCCTTGTTCCACACATTAGGATAGGTTTTACTCCAATGATATTTTTGAGCAATAAAAGATGAATTTGGGAAAAATGAGATATTTTTTTGTCCAAAATAGGCCAAGGAAGAAAAAACTCCTTCAATTTTTACATAGGTGTCATGGTTTTAGAGAAATGTCAAAAATACAGTTGCCTTAGGAGAAATGATGCACCTCTGAAGTGACCTTGGGAAAATCAAGATTTATCCTAGCTTGGTTGGCCAAATTACTTACTTGATGAGTCAAATGATAACTAGACACAAAGATATTTCCAATGAGCTATCATGAGCTCAATTTGGAGTTGAGGAAGACCTTCAAAAGTTTACTGCAACAGTACTCTGCCTTGAGTCAGCCTCATTTTGCACATTTTGACCAGTCTTGGGAGATTTGATTTTTGAAAAGACAAATGAACTCCAAATTGAAAAATTCAAGTTGGTTTGGAAAGTAGACTCAATAATATTTCCAACGAGCTATCCCAAACCCAATTTGGACACCGTGAAGGCCTCCAAAATCAGCTGCAAAAAGGCGCTACGCATAGGGAAATCAGCGCGGCGCATTGGAAGAATTTTGCTCATTTTTGGTCAAAAACTCTGTTTTTCGCCTAGTTTTTTCACAGTTTGAATTTTTTCCTTCTAATTGTAAAACTCATGATGTAATTTAATGTGAACTGATGGATTTTGATGTAATTATGCTGAATTTTCACTCATAGAGGTAGATTCATCCATTAAAAGGTAGTTTACAACTGAATGAATCAGTTCCCTAGTTTTTAGAGGCGAGCTGTTCCACTGCCTACTTTTTAGTTTCTCAGTTTAGAATTTGTTGGAACAGGTCCTAAACTCATGATCTCGAACCCTAGAGGCTAGGATGAATTTTTTTTTTCTTATATCTTATGTTTTTTCAGTCATTAGCATGGTGGGATTTTTGGGAAAGCTTGGAGCTTATTGTACACTCATTTCCGCAGTTTGGGTAAGGAATAGACCAGGGTTTGCAGCATTTTATGGGATTCTTGTGGCATCTTGATTTGGTATTGTGTTTTATTCTGTAATTGTAAGTCTACATGTGTTTTATGTATGCCATATCTCTCTTTATTTCATCTTAACTAAATCAAACAAAGATAAAGGTAGAATACATTGAAAGTGCAGTGCTCTACCTGGGGTTTTCTTAGTTATCTATGTTTTCAGCTGTTTGAAGAGGATCCCTGAGACTTTCATGCCCTATCCAACTCCTCACCAGTCTAAAATCTCTCCATCTCACTCAATTTTAAGTACCAAATCACTTTTCTACCTTGCCCCATAGAGATCTTTGCAAAACTGAGCCTCATTCCCCAGACCCAAATCTGCCTTTCCATTTGAGCCAACAAAACATCATTAAATTTGAATCAAACTCTTTTGCATACATACCTAGCCTAAAATGAGTCTTCAAATCAAGTCATCCCAAGCCTCATTGATCATTTTTTGCTGAGATTGACAAGGAGAGAGCCCTCTCCCGACCTGGTAGGGCTAGCTACCAGGTTAAGCATGGTTTGATGTTATCCTAGATTCTTCCTTTCTCAGCCTGAGGTAGATTTAGGCCCTAACAGTACCCTTTGATTGGCCGAATTCAAATAAATTCAAACCATAAACCAATCAAAGAATGCCATTTGTCCATTTCCTAAATGGAATATTCCTAGGAATATTTTAGGGAATATTTCGAGAAATATTCCTAGAATATTCCTTGGAATATTCTTTTTAAAAATAATTCCAAAGTCAAAATTTAACTTTGGTCAACTGGATTTTTGAAGGATACTGAAAACTTCAAACCTGCATAACTTTCACATACGACGTTGGATTTGAGTGCCATTCACGGCACTAGAATCGCAGAAACGAGGCCTATCTGGTCATTTAGATTTCAACGCATTTTGAGCACTTCCATTTTTGAGAATTTTTTCAACTTGAACATGATCACCTGATAAGAAACTCAAAGAAAAGCATATAGGTTAAAATCAACACCTTATCAACTTATCAATAATGTGTTAAATTCCAATCAAGTCATTAATTTTCTTGAATCTCAAATTATCACTCATTTTGGTGTTCCCGAGTCATTGATATTTGATAATGCATCTTATTTCATATATCATAAGTTAGAGGCATATGTCGTAGAAAAATGGATAAAATTTAAATACTCAACAAACTATTATCCACAAGGAAATGGCCTTGTTTAATCTGCAAACAAGAATCTATTGAAAATCCTTAAAAGAACAGTCTAAAAAAATCATAAAAATTGGCATACTACAATATTTAATGCATTATGGGCAGATAGGGTCACACCAAAAGCTGCTATTGGAAACTCACCCTTTTTTCTCTTTGATGGCAGATAAGCTATATTACCCCCTCACATCTTTCTTCCTTCTCTGCAACTACCCAAAGTATCCAAGAAATCAAGTCATCAATCATGGAAGATAGAATCAATGCTTTATTAAAATTAGAAGAGAAACAAAAAACTCAAGCCAAGTTAAATCAACATCAACAACTGGTAAAAAGATGGTTTGACCACAAGTATTATTATAGCATGGATTTTGAGGTTGGTGACCTAGTTTTTAAATGGAATAAGGCCCACGAGGACAAGGGAGAGCGCACCAAGTTGTAGAAGTTATGGGTGGGACCCTTCATTTTTGCAAAAAAATTAAAATGGACCCAACACATTTCAACTGCAGTCTTTGGAAGGTAAACCTTAGTCCCTCTCGATCAATGGGAAGATTTTGAAGATATATTTTTCATGATCTTCTTTGGGAGACTTTGGTACATATTTCTATGATGATTTTATTTGATTTTGAATCCTTGAATTTACTCTTTTCTTTTTCTTGAGTGTGTTTCTTTTTCCTTGGTACGTATTCCTTTTGGTATTGTTTTTTATGTTTTGTTCCACAACGAAATCTACTTTTGAAAGCAACTTCTAAAGGGAAACTTTATCAGATGATTTACTAATTCATGTGTTAAATATTGAATCAATTCTTTCATATTGATCTCAACAAACCAATTTTTATGTTCAAATATATTTTTAGATCTAGTCTCAATTACATGAATTATCTCAGTCCACTATTAATCAAGGAGAATTCATATTTTAGAAGAACATATTAATTTTAACAAAATTATCAACACGAAGTGGAAAGGTAAACTTTTCACGCCATCTCTTACTCTTAAGGAGCATATATTCCTCCCCATCTATTAAGAAATCCATTAAGGGTTAATATTAATCATATTGTAATTCAAAAATATAAAAGGATAAAATGAGAGATAGGAAGTCTCATTACGAGTCGACCTACCATGATCACAGGTCATAACAGAAGTGACATTACCGTTGTTGGTCACCAAGCCAAGATAATGGATTTTGGTCATAAGGCTAAAATATAAGATGTCTCATCATGAGTCGACTTGTTCACTCTTGTTAGTTCTTGTGACTGGCATTGTCACTATCTAGGTACCAAGCTAGGACAACGAATTTCAGTTAATTACTAAGAAAAATCTTAAGAAATGTAAATATTCTTAATAGCTCTAAATATATGTCTAATGGATGGGATATAAAAACATCATTGGACTAAAAGGTATCCCTATCAAGGCTATGAACAGTTGCTGGTAGCAGCGACTTTACTTGTGGTATTAAAGTTATCATTACGCTAACTTTCATGATTTGTTGTTTATCTTTTCAATATGTCTCCTTCAAAATTATTTTTCTGAAAAATTAGTGGTATTACTCTAATTTATGTATGTTTTTTATTATGTATAATGGAGATATAAATGGGAATTTATATTATGTTTCAAGTTAAGCTGAAAGAAACTATTTCTCAACATGATGTACATGTTTATATTATATCTTACTTTTATACCTTTTATTCTGTAATTTCAAGTAGAGAAAATTGGTTCGACCCAACAAGTCACCAATTGTTGGTAGGCCAGCCTAATCCCTTTTATTTCTGAAAAATAAATGGGCTCGTCTTATATTCGCTTGTCAATTTGTATTATGTGAGTTTAATTTCATTTTATTGTAATGATTTTTGCATGTAAAACTTCTATTGATGAAAGAATATGCCTTTGGTTACCTTATTGAGTGTCTATATTTATAACACTTACTTTCAAGATTATCTAGTCAATTTGTCCCTTATAGATCACTAATTCATAAGTAGGGAAAATTTTAAGAATGGACGTTTATCTTAACGTTTAAAAACTTGGCGAATCTTAGTAGTCCCTAATATGTAAATTGTAAAATTTTTGATGTTATTTTGTAAAAATATTTAGTTTTCTAATAATTTTATATCAATATATATAATTTTTTGGTGATTTTTAGGGTAAAATATTTTTATACTATCAAATTTGGGCAAATCAATTTAAAAAAGAAGAAGGAAATTGGCGAATCTTTTTTTGGAAAAAACATGGAAAATTAGCCCACCTACGAATATTAGCCCCTAAAATTTTCCATGTTCATAAGTTTTGTTTCTTTCACTTGTTTAAACCAATTATTCAGGGCCTAGTACTTATCTGGCATATGAATGTTAGAGTGAAAGGAGGTCCGCTACAAAATCAAAGATTTTGTAGTATCCCTTCCTTATTCAATTTGTTAAATCTTTTCCCTAGCTCTTCGCATCGTTTCCAAAATACATTGGTTATGTTATTTGGATTTGTAATATATGTGCATAATTATAGTATTTCTCTACATGTGTTATATTATGGTTTTAAATGAATGAAACTTCATTTAATTTACTTGTTAAAAGAGTGACCTAAGACTATGTGTTCCAATGCATGATTGTGATGATATTACTAAGGTTCTCGATTCGAATGATTATAGTTGGACTTCACTACACAAATATCATTTTTTTGGGATCCTCATTAGGGTTTTATGATTACTGATTGTCCTTTATAGGACAGTGATCCTAATTACTACCAATTGTGTTCAATCAACTTCTCTTTGTTATTCGTAATTGGAATCAATTATTCGTTTGGCACTATCTTTTCATTCCTCAGTGTTGAATGCTTTTGGGTTTCATTGATACCGATCTTACTCATTTCCATCATTTCTTCCCTTACTTCACTAGTTTCTCTGCAACCTAGGGATTGATATTTTTTTTGTTGCATCTTCTCCCTATTTTTCCATAATCTATAATGAAAACATCTGCAAAACCCTAACCATGTCGCATCTTGTTCGTTCCGAAGCTATTAGCTAATAAATGTTGGAGGCTTATAATGATTGCGTGAAATTGTTCCACCATGTGCGCTAGTGGGAATTTCTACAACCTTTTCAGGGTTTTAGCTTGGGAGTGGTCACTGATTTTTCTGCTACATTTGACAAGAAGAAAGTGACCATGGTAGGTGGCCTAGAAATTGTAAAAATTAATTGCAGATTCAATACTTCTCTTATAATATTTTAAAACATAAGACTCAAATCTAGTCCACTCACCTACAGAAATCAATTCATTATTGAGAAGCTATATCAAAAACATGCATCATGATTTAACACACATACATGAGGATATATCTAGGGGAAAGAAATTGCTCAAAACCCCTTCCTATATGTATTGCATTAGTTAGAAAATAAAGAAGGAATACAATGCTTTCTCAAGCCTGAGCAACCTCTGCACAAGTAAAATCTATCTCACTTCCTCACAGACTGACTCTGGCCAACACTTAGCCAATTTTCCTGCCTTCTAAGCTCCTATTTCCTTGCGTTGTTTCTCAAGGAATTAGTCCCCTATTAATTAGGGAAATCCCCATCCTGAACTGCACAATCCCTATAGTCCCTTCTCTGACTGCATGCACCACTTATACAAATTGGATAATTATACAACTAATAGTACACTACCCTTGAACTCCAATCTCAACTAGGTAACTCGAATTTCATGCATGCATGAGTTAATTATTAGTTGATTGATTAGTTAACTAGTTTAACATTGAATTTGCACATAAGTGCTAGACCTCCTGCTAGTTCCTCCAACAGTTGGAACTAATTTAACTGACCTTAACTCAATTTAACTGAATTAAATTGTTACAACTGAAATTTAACTCAACCTAGGATCCTAAAATTTAGGAATAAATGTACACAAATCAAGTTAAGCCCTCAACTCGAATGAACTAAGCTAACTAAGTGATAAAAACTCAGTTAACTCATTCAAGTTGTTAGCGAGGAGTCACTCCTTGACTGCAAAAGGGGTAAGCCTTACACATCATAATTCATTTCAAATTTAAAGGTTTTGAGTGATGGATGGCTTCTTAAAGAGTTTTTGTTATGTATATTTTATTAATTATTAGTTATATATAGTTATCTTAGGTTTTATTAAGTGAAAGGGCATGATCAAAGATCATGCCTCTTCACCAAGGGACACCATGAGGCTATATTTAAAGCCATGGTGATTCCCCATTGTAATCATCTCTCATCTTTTATCAATAATAATATATACTTATAAAGTTTACCAGATTTTTTACACTCCATCAGACAGAGTTATCAGCCTTTCGGATAACGCGTGGATCACCTGTAATTCATGAATTACAAAAATTCCAAATTGCAGATTTTTTTAAAACCAGTAGCTAAAAAAAAGTAAATATTTTTTAAAAGAAGAAGAAGGCAATTGTTATATATATATATATATATATATATATATATATATATATATATATATATATATATATAATATATATATATTAATAAAATAAAGAGAGAAGGAAAGATAACACAAAGGGGGGAAATAAATTAAAAGAAAAAAAAATAAAAATATATATATATATATATTTAAAAGAAAATAGTTCCAAAAGAAAAAGAAAAGTAAAAGTAAAAAGAGAGATATATATATATATAAAGAATGACATATACGCAGATGTGAAGACAGTAAAAATTAAAAGGAAGAGTAATGTCGTGGTTTGTTAAGCTCGCGGTTTTGGCCCATGGTAATTGCCCATGGTATTAAAACCTTATTTTCCTTTCAGAAATGAATTTTATTTTTTCAATAATAATAATCTTTTTCCTATAATTATATATATATATATATATATATATATATATATATATATATATATAGATATATATATATATGGGGAAAAAGATTGTTAACCTTGAAAAGTCACGTTGTTTTTAAAAGTCACTTTGTTTTGAAAAGGCACGTTGTTTTGAAAAGGGAAAATGGGTTTTAATACCATGGGCAATTACCATGGGCCCAAAAACCACGAGCTTGTAAACCACCAGCAATTACTCTTCCTTTTTAATTTTACTTTGTCTTCACATGTACGTATATGTACTTATTTATATATATATCTCTTTTTACTTTTTCTTTTTTTTTCTTTTGGAACTATTTTCTTTTAAATATTTTTTTTTTCCTTTTAATTTTTTCCCCCTTTATGTTAACTTTCCTTCTCTCTTTTGTTTTATTAATATATATATATATATTTCTTCCTTCTTCTTTAAAAAAAAACAAATGTTGCTACCCACAAGCACTTGGTTTTTAAAAAATCTGCAATTTTGGAATTTTCTTGTAATTCCTTAATTCTGGGTGATCACACAGATCCCGAAGAGCGATGGCTAATAATAATAATAATAATAATTTCTATTATTATATATATATATATATATATATATATATATATATATATATATATATATATATATATATATAATAATAGAAATTATTATTATTATTTCAAAAAAAAATAATTTAGTTAATTAATTAAATATTAATTAATTAATTAATTTAAAAAAAAGAAGAGGGAAAAACTGGCAGAAAAATATTCCCCACCTCATACACGTTCAATGTCTTCATCAATGTCGATGGCCGAATTCCAGAAGAAATTGGTGGATCTCGAGAAACAAATCAATAATAATTCTGAAGAATTCAGAAAAAGATTAATTGATCTTAAAGGTACGGTTGCAGGACACTCCAACAACATAAAAAAGGTTCATGATACGACAAATCGAATAGAAAGACAAATGTGGCTAAATCATCACGAGGCCACAGAAAAGCATAACGAAGCAATGAACAAGATGACATAACTCTTCAATAAGCTAAATGATAAGATAGATAAGTTAAGTCAGACACAATCCCCAATATTTCCTAATATGGAACAAAATCAACAAAACAATTCTGCAGATTCAGGGAACTCAGAAGAGCATCAGGAAAAGACCGATTCCCCACATCATCAAGAAGATAGTAATGCAGATTTTCAAAATAAGCAGCCTTGGAATGCATTTGCTAATCAATATCCCCTTCTTGTTCCACCATTAGCATATCAGTGAAAAGCCAAAATCTAGCTACCCAAGTTTGATGGTAATGAAAAAAATAGCGTTGCATGGCTTAATAAAGCGGAAGAATATTTTGAGATTTATGACATTACTAGTGATGATGAAAAAATTAAGCATGCTTCCATGAAAATGGAAGGAGAAGCATATAATTGGTATATGTGGTGGAAAAAGACAACGCTTGCTATTAGTTGGAGAAAATTTAAGGATGCATTCTTCAAAAGTTTCAAGGCATAAAAGAAGAAAAGTTTTTTTCAACGCTTATCAAATTACGCCAAAAAGGAGATGTGGATGAGTACACTCGAGAATGGGAGACCTTGGCAACACGAGTACCGGGATTGTCAGAATCTCATCTAATCCAGTCTTTCATCTCAGGACTTAAAATCCATATACAAGAAGAGCTCGAACTTCATGAAATTACATCAGTAGAAGTAGCAAGGCAAAAAGAAAAAGTTGTCGAAAAGAAATTTGAGAGGTTATCAAAAACATAAAAAGTATATTCGAGACAAATATTTCCTCCAACTGAACATATAGACGACATAAAATATGTCCCACCCCATGTTCATGAAGAAAAAAAATCTAATGTGGAAAAACAAAGAATAAGAGAGGGCAAGTGCAAGCGTTGCGGTGAAAACTGGGACCCTAAGCACATATGTGCTAATGGAAAAGCGAAAAATCTATACAGTTGTGAAGCAACTAATGACGCTAACAATAATGATTCATATATAGAAGGATTAGAAGACAACTTAGAGTTCTCTCCAGAAGTGGATGGCGAAACTATTCCACAAGTGTCATTATCAGCTATGACAGGCATATCACAACCTCAAACCCTAAGGTTAAGAGGACATATCAAGAACAACAACGTAATGGTTCTCGTCGACACTGGCAGTACCCACAATTTTCTAGATTCAACCATGGAAAAAAGGCTTAACATCTTTACCTTCCCCATGCCTAATATGAAGGTAATGGTGGCTGATGGTAAGAAGATTGAGCAGGTAGGGAAATGCCATAAAGTCAAACTACAGATAAAAAACTTTCATTTAGAATCTCCATTCTACACTGTTCCATTACGAGGAGTGGATGTGGTCTTAGGAATTCAATGGCTACAAACTTTAGGTACTTATTCTGCCAACCATCATAAGTAGTTTACAAGTTTTAAGTGGAAAGGGCAGAAACACAGGTTGTATGGATTCCAAGCCCCAGAAGATCAAGTCGTATCTTCCTCTCTGATGACGAAGATGATTCAAACAGGAGCGCCAACATATACAGTACAATGTCATCAGTTAGAAATGTTATCTTCAAAAGGGAGCCACGAAAAGTCACCAAAAGAACAAGGATTAGTTCGGACACACGAAAAAGTATTCCAGGATCTACCCATAAAAGTGCATCCCGATAGGAAAATAAAACATCCAATAGAAGTCAAGGAAGGACCTGACCCTGTCAATATCAAATCTTGTAGCTATCCACATCACCAAAAGATTGAGCTTGAGAAGATGCTCCATGATTTTTTTAAAATGTGGGAAGCAAGAGCCCGTCGCTCGAGAAAACCAAAAATTCGTCAACGATGTCCTTCATTACGTATGCTTTGAGGACAAAGCATTTTAAGAGAGGGGCAATGTTATGTATATTTTATTAATTATTAGTTAGATATAGTTGTCTTAGGTTTTATTAAGTGAAAGGGCGTGATCAAAGATCATGCCTCTTCACCAAGGGACACCATGAGGCTATATTTAAAGCCTCAGTGATTCCCCATTGTAATAATCTCTCATCTTTTATCAATAATAATATATACTTATAAAGTTTACCAGAGTTTTTACACTCCAGTTTTAAATTATTTTTTATCTTTCAGACTTTCATGCATTTGGAAAGCTGTGGAAAGTATAAATTGTATGGGTAAATTGGTAGTATAGGGAGCAGATTGTAACAAATGAAAGGAGATAGATAGATGGTACTTACTCTAAGAAATGTGCATATCATAAATCAGCCACACAGCTACAATAGTGGCTCTTTACATAAACTCTATTTTATGTAAAGTAAACAACATTTAGAAAGTAGAGTACATGCATAAATTATTTCATAAATATTTCATGAAACCTTCACTAACATGTTCTACACAACATTTATATGATTTGCAGGAAACTATTAGATCCTCTAACAATTTCTTACTCCCACTATAATAGTTGTTGCAACTCATAAATCATAAAAAATAAACAATGAGAGGAACACACCATACATTATATAGTCCTTGAATCACAAAATCCTCCAACATGAAGTGAAAAAATGAGTTTTCTTTATTATATTAAGTCTTTAGGTAGACCAACATACAACCTGGAAATTGTATTTGCAAATGATATATATAGAGAGAGGCACCAACTCCATCTCTCCTAAAAGGAACGAACCACTATTTCTCACATTACATAGGTGTTATAGGAAATTAAAGATATATTCCATCGAAATATACTAATAGGATAGATGTAGATGAGAGAAGAGAAGACAATTTGGACTGTACTATTGAGTATGCTGACATGCTGCCCCTTTTTCCATTGATTTCTCTCCTCATGACATTGGTTCTTTAATAACCATGTGTCTTCATTAAATATGACCTTCAACAACCTCATAACCAGCTATCAATCATCACTTGTTATATCCATATCATTATGAATCCTTATCTTTCCTGAACTTGCTCGAAAACTTTGCTGACAATTGTCAAAAATAATTTAAAATAGGTGCTACCAGAAATTCCGGTAAAAACCTGTAACTGCGCAAAAAATGTAATGCTACCAGAATTTCTAGTAGCGCTCTATTTCTTTTTAAAAAATGCTCAGAAAATACTTCAAAAAATCGTGCATAATGATACACTTTGAAGCTTGAGTTGTTGTTCATAAATATTCTTATTAAGAAAAAAGGTACTTTATTAGGAAACCCTCTTACCTTTCTTCCATATGGGTTGTTGCTTATGAAAGCTTGTCCAAGTCTGATTTTTTGTCAACAGTTGATTTTGATCTTGTGGTCTCGGTGGCTGTTTCTTTGATAGTGGTCTTCTTCTCCTTTGAACCCCTTTTAATTTTTCTTCTTTTTGAGGATTTTGTTTGCTGGTCTGAGGGGGATTTTATTTTATCTTTCTTATTGGACTCATTAGTCTGTAACCCTTGATATTTTCCTTCTACATCTATGACCTCTGTTAGCAAACTTGGATTATGCAGGGCCTTAGATTTGAGCCTAAACTTATTGTTGTCCCTAGTGTTATCACTCCAATAACTATCAGGGTTGGTATGTTTTGTTTTAAAGAATGTTAGAGGTAACCACAAACCTACTTTTAAGCTTTAGGATCTAGCCTTCCTAATGCTGATCAGAGAGGGCTTTCTCTTTATGATTTAACTTTGTTGTTTTTAGTTGATTTTAGGCTAGTTATGTAAGATTGAATGGATTTTGATTTTGGTTTGGTTTGGTGGTGGAATCAATAATTCATATGGATAGATGCAGGTATGTTTTCCATTGGGCTAATGGTGTCAATATATCAAGAACCATGATAGGATCAAGTTCTAAAGGAAGTTTTCATAGGGCAAGGTAGATGAGCTGATTCAGAGCTTTAGGATGGAAGATGAAATGGTTTCAATCGGGGTGAGAGAGCAATTAAAGATTCCCAGATCCAGATAATGAGGGAAATGAAAGAGTTCAATCGAAACTAAGGAAAAATGAAGAATTCCCTAATCTAGATATCAGAAGAAAACATATAAATGAAATAATAGTTTAAGACAGAGTGTTTTTAAACAAGTTCTGAAATAAAAATCCTGTTATACATTTAGATTTAGAAAACATGAAAATATGTGAAAAACTTAAGAGAATAACAAAGAAAAATTTAAAGTACTTCACTGAAGTGGCTCAACACATGAAACCTGTAATATAATGCCTTTATTTCTCAATCCAGTCTGCTGACTTGAAAATGGTATAATCACCCTCAGGTTTCAGATCAATACAACTATAGAAATGTTTAGAAATACACAATCCACACACAATACTTTGAATTATGAAGTATTTATAAAAAAACTATTACAAAATATCCTAAACTGACTTAGGAATTATTCAAGGAAAAATAAATATCTTCATGCAAGAAGATAGAGACAGTATCTAACTAATGCGAGTTGTCCTTGCTTATTTGGATTTGTTGTTTTCTTGTTGATATTTTTGTTGCTTTCTCTCATTTTCTCTTTTGTTGTATGTTGACTATCTTATTTCTGTTTGAGTGTCTTTTACACTGCCTTTTACTTTTAACTATGCTGTGTACTTTAAAATCTAACTTTCATTTGATAATCTTTACCCTGTCTTTAAGCTCTGTGAATTATCTTTATTTGCATGCTCAGTTATTGTTTTACCTTTCACTGTTACTGTTGTTTTTCACTTTAAACTGCCTGCTCTATTACTTGTGACCTCTTTACTTTCATATTAAATCATTTAACTTCTCCCAAGCCTCTGCATCTGGTAATTCAATCGTTACCATTCTCTTGAATATCTCATAAGCCTCTGTATACTTTGCAAAAGTAGTCTTGTTAATGAATAGATGTTTTATCTCACGCTGGAGGTAAAAGAGGTTCTCAAAACTCTGATAAAGCACTTTTCCAGTAGGCATTCATTTCATGGAGGAATTATTTGCGTTTTCCTTTGCCACTTATCTGATTTTCTTATCATAATCCTCATGTTTCATCAATTTTTCATTGATAACCAAAGGATTTGGCAGACCTTTCTGCCTCAAAACATCAAATTTCACCATGAATCTGGTTATGGCGAGTTCCATGTTCTAACACTTTTCTTCAAGTTGTACCATGAATTTTCTCTTGGAAATAACCTTCCTAACTTCTAGGATTGTTTTAGTTTTGTCACTAATTCCAATTTCTTCCAATTCCTGTTTGTTCTTGGAATTAAGAAACTTAATGATTTCATTGGCCTCCTCTAGCTTCTTACCAAGTTCTTCCTTGATTTTCTAAATGGATTCACTTGCTTCTTTGATTAAATCCTTTTGATCAAAGATGTCTTGAATCATATGGCCAAATATCATTGACAGAGTCAATGATATTGGCCCATGACTGCTGCTTGGCTTGGGCAAGTGGTTCTTTCAATGTCAGTTCTTTCTCTAAATTTTGCACTTTCTCTATCAATCTGTTTGTCTTCTGTACTTCATTATTATGCATGATTTGAACTAGTTTCTTCTCATCCTATAGATTTTTTATTTTTTCTTTAAGTCTATTTATTTCGTTAGTCTATATGGACATATATTTCATTGCTTTAACTAGTTTTCCTACTTCATCACTAGGATGATCTGCTGTTGTATATGATTCTATAGATGATGCAATGGGAAGTTTTGTAGCTACTAGAACTGCTGTGGCCACTGAAGCTGCTAAAGTAGAAGGAAATATTGTAGTGACTGTAGGAATAACAGTGACAGGGATTTCTTCCATGCTGGCCTTTTTCTCCTGTACCAACTTATCCATCTCGTTTTCCATTTCTTTCAATTGGGCAGTTAACTGAAGAATGAGTTTCATCATCTCATATTTTTGGCTTTCATCCTATAATACTCCTTTGGCCTGCGGATGTTCAGTAGGAGGAAATTTGAGCTGTTTATTTAATGCAAAAATGTTTGCATTCTTTTTCTTGATGATTTCTTCTGCAACTTTGATGTTCTTAAGATAATATCCTACCTCTATACCAGTTCTTCTAGATATTTGATTCTGTTGTATTTGGCTTGTGAGGAAGCCTTTTCTAGCTTTACCTGAGCTCTAATGTTTTCTAGAGTGTTTTGCAGCTTTTGAACACTCATGGCTTTATTGGTCGTGGTAGAATATAAGTTTCACCAGTTTTCTTATGAAATTCTATTTAGTCTATAGGATGAAGATCTTTGGCTTGAACTTCATATGATGTTTTATTATAATCTGTTGATGACTTAGGATGCCTCACTGTGGGCTTTAAGAAAGTCATTTGCATCTTCCTGGCCTTGTAGTAAAAAGATGAAAGTAACCTACTTTGGTCACTAGGTGTCTGCTTCAGCATTGGGCATAAGTATCTGCTTTTAATTCCTCATTCCTGAGTTTGATTTCCTTGTACTTCTGCATGATATATTGTTCTTTATATGCTGGCTTACTTGATGAAGACACTTCAACACTATGCTGCTTTTGAATGATTTGAGTGTTAGATTTTGAAGGCTGGTGAGTTTCCTCTGAAACTGTTGGAGGTGCATTTTCTTTTACCACTGTATCTGTATCTATGATCTCAATAGTTTCAACTTGTTCATTCACAGGATTTAATTTGGGCTTCTTCATGTACATCAGTTTGAATTTTGATTCAGTGGTGGTTTGAGTTGAGTATGATCACTCTTCTTTGACTCTTTTGGAGTTCCTATCTTGTGGGGCTGGAGTTTGCAAGATGGAACTAGTATGACCTTGCTTCTCTTCCTCTTTCATATTGTTCTCCAACCATTTAGGCTAATTGGAGTACTTCTCTATGTCTGGCTTGGACTCATGGACAACAGGAGTTAATTTAAAATTTATTTTTAACTTGCTGATAACTCATAAAGGATCATAATTTCATTTGAAGCTTTCACTGAAATTAAATTTCTGAAGACACTTTTATGCATGTTGACTAGTAGTATTGTTATTGAATATGAAGGGACCAATCTGGCTTTTGATCTTGAACTATGTTTTCTTCTTGGCTAGTAGAAAGTTAACCTCGTCAGAGTTTAGGATTTGCCTGATATATTCAAGAGAAAATAACCTCATTGGGAGGTATTTAGGCGGCTTATATGGAGTGATTTGACATCCATATACCCTAATCACAGTGTGGTTTTGGTAAAGATAACAGTCTCCTATCCTACTGTGTTCTGATAATTGCAAGACCTTTTTTATCTCATCACTAGCTCTTGATTGGATGTTTTTGTTAAGCATGTTAACAATTGGATAGATGAATGAGTCAATGAAGCCTTTGTATGTGAAATCTGTGGAATATTTCCTGATTAATGAAGTCCAAAAGATTACCGACTGAGGATTACCTTCAACATCCAGTTTTTGAAGGTTAATTGCAAATCTTTTAGATTGAAAGTATAGGAACATATGGAACAAAATAAATGAATACTTGAACACTCCCTCCTCTAGTAATTCGAAACAGTTGTTCATGGATTGTATCAGAGAGGTACAGGGAAAAATTGAATGTAGAAGCAGGAGGATAACCAGGGGAGAAAATAAACAAAAAAACTAGAATGGAAGCATGTACATGCTTATCAGAACAATAACCCAAAATACAAGATAGCATTGTGATGATATGCCTAGTTCTCTTAGAGAATATAGCAGCTGGATAAGGAGGGTTAGTATTGGGAGTTTCTATTGATGAGGGAATGAATGTTTGGAATATTTGGAACCTCTTTGGAAAGTCAAGATTGAGATACAATTCTGTGAGGGTCTCAATAGACAGTGGGGTTTCATCAGGCCTAGGTTGAATTTTCAACATTTGGTTTATTGATTCAGTTGTGATGGTGAATAAAGTCTCTTTGCCAAGGGTCACTAAGGCTCTTTGATCAGGAAAATAACTATTTTGACATATTTTGATAACCTCTGGACATTGGAAGGTCTGTGGGACAATATGCTTGGGAAAATTTGACTCCCAAAGGTAAAAATCATCAGCTTGGTCAATTGACTTATCATGGCTTCAACAATGGATCTCAAGGAGGTTAAAATTAGTGACAGGTTCACTAATTTTGAAGTCTTTGTCTGCAAGGGGGGTATGTTCCACATCAAAAAATGGAGGTTGCAGGGGATTGACTGTTACAATAACTTAGGAAGCCATTATTTGTTTGATTTATAAATTAATTATTTATTCTTTTGTGATCAATAAATAAGCTCAGCCCCTTAAAAATACTGTAAAAAATATTATTACAGTCTTCAAACAGGGTCTTGGATGTAACAGTGGCTTTTCTATTGGTATGCAAAGTTCCTAAACTGGTTCAATTGATTAACTGGTTACTTTATTTGCTTAAGAATGGCCCTTGGCACTTAGGAATACCTGGAACATGTAGTTTCTATTTGTAGAGGAGTTCCTGGAGGCAGTGGAGGCTTTATGAGTATTCAAACTAGTCTTTATATGGCTTCGGGATTATTCTGCATCAGCTTCAGTAGCAAAAGGGTTGAATTATATTGCGAAATGGCCTAAAAACAGGTCGACAGAAATTATTTGGCTCGGAAATAGGTTGGCAGAGCTGTATTTGAGCAAATCTTGAACAGAAATGGTGAAAAGACTGAAAGGGAAGTCTAATTCGTTTTTAACCAACAGTAGTTAATCTTTTAAGTGTGGGGTTAAATTCAAAATAGAGGGGCGGTATCATTGCAACTGGCAGAAAACAGCTCTGTAGTTTTCGCATTGTGAAAAGCGAGTGGGCGGTATTCTTTTGGAGGATGCGATAAAACCAAGGGTTTCCACATAGCAAAGAGAAGGGATGGCGAAACTACTTATTTCACAAGCTCTTGGTGGTGTTAAATATTGCTCGGTTAGAAATACGATAGAGACTATTGGCCATTGGATCTGGGGAATGACGATTCGACGGATGGGTAAATAGGATGGATGTATCGGGGACTTGATAGGCGGTGGGGCCCGAGATAATGTTATGCGATGGGTTTTATGTATATAGAAAAGGTTAATATAAAGCGGAGTTATCATTGTAGGGGGGCCCAAAAATATGTATAGGCAGGGTGATATATGTGAAGGGTGTTGTATATATATACTGTTACATCATTTTTTGGTCATCTAACCTATTATCATTAGATGGACCCAAATACATCATGTAAGACCAATTTTACTCCAAGTAAAATTGCTTTCACTATGAAAATAACTTTGTAAATCATCTTTATTAAGTTGTTTATGGTCTAAATAGGAATCCCCATAAGGAAATATTAAATAAATATACATTTGTTTGATTTTCCTCAAGAAATAATTAGCTAAACAATAGTTTAATTAATATCTTTGATTATATTTAACCCAAAACAAGGAAATTAATTAGATAAATCATTATTTATCTTATTATTTTCTAAAGAATAATTGTTTAAATCTTATTTAAATAACATTCTCTGTTAAATATGACTAATTCACCCTTAAATAATTAAATAAATCATTATTTATTTGATTATTACTCAACCATATCCTTAAAATGATAAATAAATCACTTATTTATTTATTATTACTTAATCACATCCTTAAAATAATAAATAAATCATTGATTTATTTATTATTTACAAATAAGGGGGTTTGACTCAAGTCAAATACCTTTTCCCTCCAACAAATATAATAAAATATTCCATAAAAGTTGGATCTAGATTTGGTTAATAATATTTTAATTATGCACAAAGATCTAGACTAACTCAATATTTTGTTCTAAATAGAAGGGTTTTCCCATTCATTTATAACCTTTTGTTTCCTAAAGATCACTCTGGATATCAACACTTGGTCTGGCTATTGATCCATAATCATAACCATACTTTTCCATTTTTGTCTAGGTTTTCTACACCATCAAGAGAGAGAAGTTCTAAATCTGAAGTGTTGAGGACTCACAAGAACCCAACCCATTGAGGAGAACATGGAACACCCTCTTGTGTTTTCCTCCCAGGAGCCATTAATAAAATTATTCAAAGGATATATTCTTGTCTTGTCTATTGGATCTATGGAGTAAATCTTATTTTTATACTGTTTAATGTCTTCTAATGCATAGATCTAGATTTTTGCAACATTTATCTTGATCACCTAACTGCAGATCTGAAGATATTAGCAGTCCTTTCCGATGTTAGGGCTGTTTGTTATGCACAACTAAAGTGGTATTTTTTCGTACACTTGGAATTAAGATTCATACTAACATATACATAGGGTTAGGAATATACAATGGGCGGGGTAATAAAACAAACTATATATTAAATTAACATAAGGGGTTGGGGAAATACATATAAGTGGGAGTTAATATAATATGGGTTAAAGGTATATATGGGAGTTAATATAATAAAGTTTAAATACAGGATTAATACCTGTGCGGGATTTAAAATACACTAGGAGTGAATTAAAATAACATCGAGGTGGGATTTAGTAGTGGGACCCGATATTATTTTAATATTTTAATGTGTTTAAAAGGAAAAAGGGAAATTAGTAAGGGGGGTTTTACTTTTCAAAGGAAAATATGCATTTTAATCTAAGGAAAGGAGTTAAGTAAGGGAAAAAGAGTGAAATAAGGGGGAAAGGGTTAAAATGAAGGGGAAGGGGTATTTTTACAAGGGAAAATCCCCTTTAAGAGTGGCATTTGGGTTTTTAGCAAAAGGAAGGGGATTTTGAGGGATATTAGTGATATGAAATTACCAAATTGATGCTTTCCATGCCTTGTGAAAACTACTTCTACCTACCCATCTTTTACCCTAACATTTTTTCTTCATTTATTTGGGTGCATTTGAGCTTGCGGACCCATTAATTTTTCTTTGATAAGAAAACTATCTAATTCTAACCTTATGACTTCCAATGGCTCAGATTAAACTCTTGAGCTCATTATTATTCTGTACCTAACTACCGATCTGCCAAAATTAAACAGTTTGGCTTGATCTTTATTCTCTATCTATCAGCATGAATAATCAAGATTAAGTTGTTTGACTATCATGGATTGTGGCATTTTTGACAAACCACACACAATATTATTTTGCAAAGTAAAGTAAAAAGTAGAGGCATATAATTTTGCATCACTTCCAAGATCTATTTTTTATCTCTTTTTTGGTGGGGTTCATATTTTATATTCTTTTTTTATATTTTTCTTTCAGTCCTTTGATTTTTTTTTTTAGGACTTACCCTCTTTACATTTTTTAATATGGGAAAACAATTTGCAAAAAATCAAATTATGTACATATTACAAGACTAATCATAGTCAATTCAAAATTATGAATCCTATTATTGTAGGAACCTAACACCTGGTGTGTCTTTTTCTACTACCAGCAATAGGTTTGGCATCCTCTTTCCTTATTTTTTTGTTGATTTCATGCCTTGTATCTTTTAGTATCTCTTCATCAAACTTAGTGGGTTGATATTCCTTCTGAATTTTCTGTTGAATGTTTGCTTCTGAAACTTCCATTAGCACCTGTGTTTTGGATTTATCTGCAGTTGCATACCTTCCTCTCTGTGTGCTAGTATAAACATTAGGAAAATGAGAAATGGGATGCACCATCTTCATGGGTTTAGGCTTGTTGTTTGATGAGCCTTCTCCTTTCTCCAAATTCTTCTCAACCTTGATTGAATTAGCCTTCTCTTTTTTTCCTTTAGCCTTTTTATGGATATTCTCCTTCTTAGCCTTTATCTTTGTTCTCTTGATAGGCTAAGGGTGTTACTTTGAAGCTAAAGATGGTTGAGCTGGAACATATGGTGTAGGTGGAGGTTGGCCTACCCTATAAAACAAAAAATGGTCCCATGATTGATTTATTCTCCTAAGTTCTTCCTCAACTAACACTTTAATAAGAGCTTGATTATACAAGGTGTATTCTAATGCAGTTGTGTGTGTTTTAATCCTAGCTGAGATATTTTCTAAGCTCTTCAGTAAAAATAATGGCAATTTGAGGGTCTTTATACCTGCAACATGAAACAAAAATATCATATGATAAAGAAAAACTACAGTATAACTCCTCTCACAAGTGATGTAAATTTCGATAATCTTAACAGTCTCAGCCCATTCACTCTTGAGGTAACTACTGGGAATTCCTTCAGCCAAGTTGGGATCTCTGTGTCCATATTTAAGGAAAGTGTTACGGTCTTCTCCAGTGATGAATTGGCCTTTAAACCATTTTTCTCCTTCCTGTGGAAGGTTGAAAGCTTCATCAATTGAATCTGCTGATACCTGCAATTTGAGACCATAGATGGTTGCTTACTGTCCATTGGAAGAATGTGCAAACTCTTGAGCTACTCCTAAATGAGAGCTTTCTAGTATTGAACACAGTGGATACCACCCTACTTGAACAAACAACCTTCTCACATTCATATTAGCATCAACTAGTTCAACTCCTTGGGGTTCAATTCATTTTAGCTTTCCTCCTTTCTTAGTCATCTACAGTAATAAATAAGTTTGTCTGCTGAAATATAATACGTGGAAAGACTATAGGATCTCACCTAACAGGTGTTGTTGTGTCTTCTACGAGATCTTGTCTGAAATCTAAGACTCCCTTCCCAATTTTCTCACTAGAAAATCTCATTCACCAATAGTTAAACTAAACACTAATGATCTTCCTTCCTTTTCGGTGGTTTAAAACAAATACGTTGGTTCACCTTCTCATGCAAGAGATTTTTCATTATGGTATTTATCTTAGACCGTAGCATACATCCTATGATATTCATTATGATCTTCAGTTGGATGCGGAGTTTTAGATGGTATGCTATAGGTGGCTGGAGATGAGCAAAGATGGAAATGCCAGTCACTTCCATTGTATCTTTATTATAGGCCTAAATTTCCGGCAGCGCCCATGTGTGATCAACCAAATGGTCATCGCATTAAAATTGCTGATCCACAACCTATTTCAACAAAAATCAAATACTTTGACATGAGGATGAACTAACTCAGCTGACAGACAAGATGGACAACATAAGCTTCTCTTGACTGTGGATTGACACCTAGCTGCTACATGTATAACTATGACTCAACTCAACATTACTTATCGTAAACCTTTCCTATCACGTGACCTAATCTCATGATAAAATATTTAAAACGTATCTAATAACAAGAACATGTGGCTTAACACAATGCAGATGCACTTTTTTTATTTTTTAAAAAATAGGGGAAGTTACCAGAATTTCCAGTAGAATCAGGTTAAATAAAGACATACATTAAACAGAATTAAACAAACTCTCTGAAAAGGGCTAAAGCATATGCTACTAGAAATTTTAGTGGCATTCAATATTTTTTTGAAATTTACAATTTTTCATCCTAAAAACAAAAAAATTAAACTAGACTCGTAACTTAGCAAAGAACTGTGCTAACACAAGTTGTCTTATGATGTGGAATTTCAATTTTCTCCTAATTTAATTGAAGGGAAAATTAAATTAGGATTTTTTTGCTGCCATTTTTCAACACTCCCTCTCATCAAGAAAGGGATTATCAAATACCCCAATCTTGCCTCTATGGAACTCTAATTTTCCTCTTGATAAAGCCTTTGTCAAAATATATGTATCTTGTTCCTCTATAGGAATGTATTCCAACAACATGATCCACCTCTTCACACAATATCATAGATGGTGATATCGGATATCGATATGCTTGGATCAATTAGTGAGCCCTAGTATTGCACCAAGAGTGTTGCAACTCCCAAGGGCTCCTCAACTCAAATTATCAAACTGGGGTTCGTACAATATTAGAGATGGCAGTGCTTTAAGGAAAAATTCATAGCTTTTCATTGATAGATAAGTTACATGTTACATTTGCTTGTAGTGTTCAACAAAATCAGGTTTTTAGAAAACCATAAACTACCATATAGGCATCCAAATGATCCATGTCATAAAAATAATAAACAGATCAGCTGATGCATAATAATATGCCTGTAACATCACATGTAAGTTCGGTGCATAACTTACAGGAAACAGAAACAGAAAATAAATACAAATATGTAAATGCTGATAATAAGTCAATGGGAAGATAGAGTAACATAGAACAAAATATCTCCCCAACGAGGCTGTTCATCAAACAACCCTCTTATTTGGTGCCTCATCAATAAAAGGCCGATGGAAAAATATGTAAAACTGGTCACCAATATGCTCAGAAATGTGCCATGTCCACCATGTCAACTTCGTGGCTTCTTTGGACAACTGATCAGCCACATAGTTCCGAGACCTGTAAAAATGATCCACAGAGATGATGTCAAATAGAGTCCTGAGATGATGAACCTCCCACAGAAGAGCAGACAGTGTGTGCGAGTGACAAACAACATGTGCATTGAACCAATTGACCACAAGAAGAGAGTCTCCAAAAATCTGGATAGTGTTGCAGAGCTTTTCCCGAGAAAAGACCATAAGAAGTCTAAGGCACTGAAGTTCTGCGTAATTGTTAGTGCCTGGTCCCAATCCCATGCGAAGTTGATAATGGTGGTTCTCATTTAAGTGAAGGATTGTGCTCCCCCCTACATCCCTGAGCAGTGGCAGCACCATCAAAGTAGGCCCAAGGTCTACTGCGATCAATCCGTTCAGGGACAGCTACCATGGGAGGGTTGTGGATTTTCACTTCAGGCATGAGATTGTAGGTGGCTAAAGTTGCGGCCCATATGCGATCGACATGTATTGGTTGACCATTGAAAATGAATTTTTTGCGACCAATCCATATCTCCCATGCAAAAATCAAAGGGAGATTTCACAGCCTCAGACTGTTAGTGTTCAACTGGCACCAGATTTTCCAAGCATCCACGAGAGTAAGACCCCATCAGGGGAGAATGCAGCCCAAGGAAGTAGAAATCCGTGTCCAGATACCCAATACAACATTGCATTGAAGGAATAAATGTGGGGTGTCCTCACCATTGGACAGGCAATAACAGCAGCGAGATGACCCATGGATAGCATGACGATGGAGAAACTCCATAGTGGGAACATAATGGTTTAAAATACACCAGAAGAAAGTTCTGTGCTTATGCGGGGCATTTAGTTTCCAGATGCTTCGCCACCACCAATATTTTTGGGGGGGTTCTTTGTGCTGGATGAGAGTGAGTTACCCAAGCTTTGGTGAATATTGTCCATTAGGTGAGAAAGCCCAGATTAACTGGTCATCTCGATCAGTGATCTAAATGTGAGATGCTTTGAGCACCCAAATATAATTCAGCCACACCCGGTGACCATTGCATGGAATCTCAAGATAATCCGTCGACAACCAGGCTTGTTCCTGCCAGGTTGTGTGCACATGATCCGCGATCTGAGCAATGTAAATTATGTCTCGGCGAGCCAAATGCTCTAATATGTAATCTGGAAGTTTTTAGAACTCGCCGCTTCTAGACCAAGAATCTGAACCAATTCTCACTGATTCCTCGGAGCCAATATGCCATGATAATCCCCTCTGTATGATATGCGCCGCTTTAATGATTGCCTTCCAAATGATGGATGCACCCGAGGGCGGTCCAATTCTATCCCAGATCCAATCAAGTGTGCTTCTAGGTGCAATATATTTATCAATAATGACCTATTTCCAAAGGCTATGTCCAGAGGTTAAATGCCAACACATTTTTGCTGCAAGGGCTTTCGAAAATAGATGGAGATCTTTATCCCCCACCCACCCCATTGTTTGGGAATGTTGATACTCTCCCATGCAATCCAAGCAAAAATAGAATCCTTATCCTGGTTGCGCCATAGAAAATGTTTGCAAATAAATTTTATTCTATTCGTAACACCAATAGGTATCCAAGCCAAGGTCATCCAGTAGACAGGTATAACTTCAAGCACTGATTTCATGAGGACCAAACGTTCTGCTCTAGATAGCCAATGGTTATACCAAGTGTTGATCCCGCGTTCAACTTTGGCAATGAGCCAATGCCAATCATTGACCTTGTAATCGTTTAGTTTGATATGATATCCTAGGTATTTGAGTCCAACACTGATATCAATTCAAACATATGAAAATAGTTCCATGGCAGTGCCCTGTTCCTGATCAATACAACCCATCATAATAACAGTAGATTTGAGGGCATTAGGAAACATACCAGTAGCTCTACAAAAACATTGGAGTATCTTATCAAATTGAATCGAGTCCTGTCTAGTGCCATCCAGAAATATTAGAACATCATCCAAAAATAGTAGATGAGTGAGGCGAAGGATGTCATTGATCAGGAGACCATGGATGGTCCCCTAGATCCTAGCATTTTTAATTAGGACAGATAGCCCTTCCATAACTAGGACAAACAATAGGGGAGAGAGTGGACAACCTTGGCATAGTCCCCACCCCACATGAAAGAAATCAGAAGCTGTACCATTGATGAGGATGCTAAAAGAAGCATGACAAATGCAGCCCATAATCCAATTGATAAATGAATGGGGAAAGCCAATTTGTATGAGGATGAGATGTAGATAGCTCCAATTCACTTGATCAAAAGCCTTTTTCAGGTCTATCTTGAGTATAGTGGATTTAAGGCGCTTGGTTTTGATGGAGTGGAGGGCTTCTTGGGTGGTGCCAATAGCTTCATGTATTTGTCTATGGTGGAGAAAGAAAATTGTTCCTTTTTGATGTGGGAGGAAAGGAACGACTTGATGCGATTAGAAATAATTTTAGATATGATTTTGTAAATGTAGTTGCAAAGGGATGTGGGTCGATAGTCATGAAAGCTAGATGGATGATCCAATTTAGGAATGAGTGAAATAAAAGTAGAGTTGAATCCATCATAGATTTTTCCTTGCACCCTACTATCCTCAATCATGATCAACAGGTCACGTGCCATTAGGTCAAAAAATTGAATGAAAAATTCAATGGGCCAGCCATTAGGCCCAGGACTTTTGTATTTTTTGAACCATTTCAAAACTCCCTCTAGTTCGCCCATAGAAACAGGTGCATTGAAGTAATCAATCTGGTCCTGATCCACATATTTGCCCAAATATTGGGTAATATTCATGATGTCAGGAAAGTCCATATTTAGTGGAGCTCTATATAAGTTAGTGAAGTGCATAGTGCCCATAGCATGTAATTGTGACTGAGTATGGGCCACAAAACCATGCTGATCGGTCAGTTCCCAAATGGTATTAGCAAACCTACGACCATTTGCATGTTTTTGGAAAAACTTAGTATTCTCGTCACCCGCCTGGAGCCAAATAGCACGGCTCTTAAGTCTCCAATCCTCTTATTTTTGTCTCAGGAGATTTGCCTTTGTAGATTTGAGGGTAATAAGATGCTCCTTGGAGGATTTTGATCGGTATCCATCAAGGCCCGAGTTATTGAGATGAGAAATTTCATTATCAATTTGATTGAGTTATTCTCTCTCCTGATGCTTCTTATTCTTTACCCAATTAATGGTCAGGCGCTTGATGAGGGAGAGATATTCATTTATGACCCTGGCAGGGTCCAAATCAGGCCTTTGATGACAATGCAGCTAGGCTTGTGAAACCAATGAGTGGTAATCTGGGTCCTGAAGCCACCTGGAATTAAACTTGAAAGGAGGTCGTGCCCGGTGAGGACCACACTCAAATTCCAGATAGATAGGTGAGTGGTCAAACTTTCCTCCATGCCCCATCCATTTCCAGGCACGAGAAAGTGAGCCAAGAAGTGGCTGCTTGATCATAAACCTATCTAATCTGCATGTAAGGGCCGCATCACTAGTCCTCCTATTCCTCCAAGTGGGTTGAATCCTGGTGGTCTGAATGTCAATGAGGTCTGCATTCACTATCTGTGAGTTGAAGAACTATGCTAGCGGATCAGGTGTGGCATAAGTGCCCCAAGACTCAAATATACCTAATGAAAAGTTCAAGTCATCACTAAGGATAATGTGAGGAGATGAAAAAAGGGAGCAGGTCAGTAGAGAGTGCCAAAAGGCCTCTCTATTGATACAGGGACCATAAACATTAATAAATGTGAACACCTACTCAGAATGCCCAAATATAATATCCATACCAAGAACTCCAGCTCGACCCCAACAATTAATCATCTGGGAGGTTTTGCAGTTAATACCCATAGCACAACCACCAAATCTTCCATGGGCATCCAAATTTATGAAAGACTAGTTTGGAAGGAGATATTTCAGGATAGAAATTACCCCAATTCCATCCCCTAAAGTCTCTTGTAGGAATAATATGTCAATAGGCTTTTGTGCAAGAAGATCCTTCAGAGCCAGTCTCTTATCAGGGTTGGCCAATCCCCTGTAGTTGTATGAGAGACTAATCATGAGGTAACCCCCGGATAGGGTCGCCTTGCTCTAAGGACCCTCATGAGGGATGATTGAGTACTAGCCTCCACTTCATAATTTTCACTCTTGATAGCTTTCGCCATGGATGATGGTCGACCTCTTGACTTATTAGGGGGGCATCCAGGCCTGAGAACGATGCCAAAAGAAGCCTTAGAATGAGGTTGGGTGAGTGATCGCAGAAAGTAATTATGTCTCGAATTGGATGACTCAGAGCGAGATGATGATTGGCAAGGGTTAGGATCAGCTGAGGTGTGTTGGATATTGGGCGTAAAGGAGGGTGGAGCTTGTGCAATGTTGCAGAAAATCGAAGGGTATCTCTGAGATAGAGTGGAAGCAACAGAAGCAGATGATAAACAAGGAAGAGAAATAGATGATAAATCAGATGAGAAAATAGAATGAAAAGAGTAGGAGATAGGACTAGTACCCGGAATAGTTGTAGATCGCTGGGAAGACTCAGGAGTGACCAAAGCATGCGATCTAGGGTGTGTTACTGGCCAAGATGGAGGCATGTGAGTCATTTCCAACCCAGCCTCCAAGGGAGGATCCGACACAGTCATCTGTTCGCCTTCTGATACCCGATCAGAAATGATGTTAGGCTCAGTCTGGGATGCCACTGTCCGAGATTTCTTGACCACAGTCGAAGAAAAACCCATCTTTGGGCATTATTTGTACAAATGCCCAACCTCGTGGCATTTCCTGCAACAAAATGGAACACCCTCATAGTCAAGCACCTATTTCCACATCATCCCATCGAAGAGAATGTTGAGGGTATCATGAAGCCCATCACGAGTGTCCAAGAAGATCAGTATTCGAGCCACAACCCTGTAGCCCAAGTTCAGATAGGACCGGTCATGGTCCAGTTAAACGCCAAATAGACCCCCAATGAACTTGAGGGAAGTCTCAGTCCAGAAGTGCTCTGGAAAACCAGGCAATCTCATCCAGATAGGACCTGCGCCCACGTTCTCCTTGTTGGGGTCAAAAAGCAGTGCCCATCACTTCAGGTAGACGGGGTGCATTTCCAAATTCCAGTAGTGCTTAAGAGCCCAGTCTAATTTCTCTGGTTGTGCGAAGGTGAGAGAGAACCATCATTTTGTTAGCACATGAACCTCCAGCAGAATTGTAAGTGATCTGCCCCAAATTTCTCTGGTCCATTTCTGCAGTCGCACATTAGAGTATTTCCGACCTTGGACCCTTCCAACCAGCATGGATGCCGAAGTATAAGCCCAATCTTTCATACCGTTCTCAGGACTGAAATTTATGAAAATGCTATTCTTACACTTGGTGACCCGAGTCTTCTTACCTTTGTTTATGCGACCCAGATCTCGCGCAGCGGATGTGTCAGAGTTAGATGAAGAGTTCAGTTTCTCCAGGATGGGGGGGATCATCGGAATATTTTTGAATGCACCTGAAGCTGAAGATTCAACACCCACCTCTAATCCACAAGACGACACACCCGCATAGGCAGCTTCGCAGAGCGTAGGGACACTGAGAGAATAAGCACCCCCAATGTTAAGATGTTCAAAGGAGAGTGAAGCCTCTCCAATACACTGATAAATAACATCCGAAGATGGTTCTGAGAGCCTAATATCCACCTCAGCCAAGTGAGAGTTATCTGCCAGAGAAAAGCCCCAAATCCCATTTTGTGAGGGTGAGGGAGTGTCAAAGTTGAACTGATCGAGCACACCCATGGGTGATGAGCTGCCCTCCACCACAGCAAGAGAAATCTAATCTGGCACCGCAACACTAGGAGCTGGGTCCAGGTCATCCATCTCATTTCCTCCACGTGAGCTTGATGACCCCAGATGTCCACCCTACCCAGTGGATCCTCCGAATAATCCACCTCGTCGTCATAGTTCCCCATATCATCCAACAAGGCAGGTGGTCCAAGCCGGAACTGACACTTAGAAAAGGAATAGAAATATTGACAGGCCCGCACTGGCCGGCCAGTGGTCGCTCCGGGCCAGTAGATGGAACAAATGTTCCCCTGGCAGAGTGTAAAACCCTCGCACAACTGTAGGGTTCCAAGTCACCACAAGTAGAGGGAGCAATAAAAAAATGGTTCACTGCAAATAGCCTCCCACAGACAGCATCTAGCCGAAAGTCACGGGCATAAGACACCAAGAACCATGGAAAAAGAGGGCCGATAAACACCGAGGCATAGAATAAACGTGACCCAAGATTTGTGTGCCAAGCAGCGTCCATAATAGGGCCCCATCCTGGCCGTAGAGAAGAAAGGTAAACAATCAGTGGAGGCAGTGCAAAAAGTCTGAGCAAGTATGTCTTCGCCCAACAGATGTTCAAAGCCAATAATGCGGTCCTGGGAAGCCAACCAGACCCCACACAACAATCCCGAACATTCACCAATAAAATAAACTATTGGAGCCAATATTAACCCCGAAGGATTCACAAGAAAACATTAAACCTCAACCCTGAGGTCTGTGCACAACATGGAAGCCAAGCAGAACAACCATAGGCGAAAAACTAGTCCATAGCCGCAACAAATGCCGATCCAAAGTCAAACCAGGTCAGCCGCCATCCTAGGGTTTCACCTTCCGAGATGGCAGTGCTATATGCACATTATATTATATTCCACTCATGCCACCCTCAACTATGACATTAGATCAAATTGTTCATAGATAATTCCTCCTACATGTCTACAGTGAAAACTTGATGATGAAAGTATAATTGAAAACTGACTCTAACTAGGAAAGAAAAACTACCATTTGTTCAATTTATAGATGCTAACTATCATTTCATGAAGGGGAAATAAAATAATCTTCTTGCAGAAGGAAATCTACTCTACCTTTCATAATTCATCAAATTATTAATATAATTGGATGTATTATCTATCTACTTCACACTTTCTAGAAAATAAAAAATTTAACTTGTAACTTGCTTGTAATTGGAAGACTAGTTCTACTTTGTTTTTGTAGTGAGGAAAATGAATGGTTGGAGTCGTCTAGGAGCTTATCTTGATCGTCAAATCATATTTGGGGGTCATTATTCATCCTAAATGAGCTAGAGTTTAAGTGGGGAGAAAATCAGGTGAAGGAAAGTGGTGCTACCAGCATGCTATAGAAGGCTACTACAAGAGGTCCTATAATGCTACATGAAGACCGATAATGCTACAGAAGGGGTTTTGAGGATATTGTTAGGGTGGAGATTAAGTCTTGAAGGAATTAAGAGGTGGATAAAGGTTATGGAGAGTGAAGGAAGGATGGGGAAGCCTCCTAGCCAAGCCCAATACCTCTCTGAGGTCTATCTTGCACCATGATGAATGCCCACGGTGTCCTGAATTTGCTAGGCATAGGGACTATGGAAACAAAGTTTTAGAGATAGGATTGAGATATGAAGAGATAATATGGATAAGTGAAAGATGGAGGTGAAATAGGTGCCCTTCCTTGCATGTTAACACAACCTTCCAATAAGCTAATACATCCATTCATTTATCATTATGACAATGATAAGAATTATGATGGGAAAGATGAGTTGAATTTAAATAACATATATTCTATGCTCTAACACTACTTTTATCACCAAGCTTACTTATAAGCTACTGAAAGAAAATATGAATAAGGACAACTAACATTCATCTATCTCTAAGAAATCATAAACATAATATTTTTTTACCGAGTTTGTGAATCCTTCCAACCATTCTCCCACAAGAGAGGTGATGCAGAAGCTTCCAATCACATATTTTTATAGATTAACCTCTACTGAAATGAAAGAAATCTATGAAATTATTGAAGCTAAGAACAAAACACAAATACACAAGAGGGACCTAAGCCACTAGTTTGGTCCCAAACCCAAGGGTCTTGGCCCTCTAAAACTAACTCAGATGCAACTTAATAACCAACTTATCATTATCATAAAGTAAAAGTATTATACATCACATAAAAGTTCAAAATGATAGTGTGAATATCTGAGCTCAATATCTACACCTAGCTGAATCAAAGTTTTTAATCCTAATGAGCTTTTCATCTTGTTTACTTATACAAAATGGTAGCTAATAGAAGCTCCCTTGAAATTGGGAGTGACAGCCTCCTTGATCTTGAAAATAGTGGATCTTGTCTTTCTTGAGCTTCACTTGCACTAGGAGTGAATCAGCTGCTAATGAATTCAAACTAATGAGAGAGGATGTTGTAATCCAAAGCCAAGTTAGAGAGTTAAGGAGGTGGAAAAACCCCCCTAGATTCTCCCTTGGTTGTCTCCATCGATCCCCTGCATAGTAAATGCCTCAAAAATGCTTCATTTCCCAACAATTAAACCACATTAGGCTACATACTATGAAAAACACCTTTTACTCTTCTTACTAAGCATAATATAACCAAAAAATGTGAATTAATGTGAGAAAAGGATAGTTTTAAGGATGGAGGATGGCTTCATGATCTTCAAAATATACCTATTGATGGGACTCATCATCACCCCACTACTGAAGGTGTTTCTCATCCTCTGAGAAACTCAGTGATCCATGTGAAGCTCTTTCATGGCTTTGGTGGCCTCTCTAACATCTTAATGCACCTTAGATGGTATGCCTTCTGGTGGGAAAATCTTGCATTTGTCTCTATCTCAGTCCATTCTTTTTGTTCCTTTTTCTGGGAAAATCTTCTCTGGAAAGCTTTCATACTTTATATTCCAAGAATTCTAAAGGTGTCTTCAAAGTGTAGAATGGCTTGCTCCTGGGTTGCAATATACTTGGGTTCTAAAGTAGCATCAGAGGAGATGAGGTTATGATTTCTAATGACAACCTTAGAAATCATAACCTCTTGTACAAGGGTTCCTTATCCTCTTGTTTCATTACCTTTTTCACGTCCTCATCCCTTGTCTCTTCATGAGCCAACCAAAATGCTAAAGCCATGAGCAGCATGTCTCCCAATATTGAATTGGGATCCCAAAAATTCAGATATGTCAAAATGAAATTGTGAATGTAGAACTCAGCTAACTTAGCCCTTCCTTCCACACTAGTTTCCTTGCAAAAATAAATACATTGCCTATAGTTTTGAAAAGGAAGAGAACCATATTGTGCTAGAGTATTTATTTGTAACTGCATCCATTTTTCTTTGAGAAAGAGAACACGAGATTTTGAAGGTTTCCTGCATTTCATGGCTTCCATAGAGAGACTTTCCATGGTGTAAAGTTGTGTTTCTTTCTCCTGTAGCCTCTCTTTCAACCTTGTGTTTTCTACTTGTTGCTTCTCTTTCATAATAGACTCCCTGAGTCTCAAATCAACCAATTATTTTCCCATTGCAATGAATTTCTCCTCCATAAGTACCACATCTCCCACATTCTTTGATTTAACAATTTTCATTCACCTGTGGGTTCAACCTCTCTCTATCTCCAGCTCATAGAGGAGGGGGATTACAAATTTTTCAGGGATAATCCTTCCTCCTTCAATAAATTTGTATTAGGACCCCAATCTAGGTTGTGGATCAAGCTCTTGGAGCTTTTAGAGGTCCTTTTCAATTTTTTTTTGAGGTAGCTTCTTCTACCTATAATTCCTTTTTATGCTCCTATAGCTTCCTATGTTCCTCTTGTAGAAAACATTGTCTCTCATGTAGCAAACCCTTCCCCTCCTGTAGCTTCTCTTTTTCTTCTTGTTCAAGGGCAGCTTGTGTCTTTGGTTTCTTAAAGGTAACTAACCTAGTGGTGGGCCTACCCACAGATGGTATAGGTGCCTTGTTTTTGGTTTTAGGAGAAGTGACCTCCTTAATCTTTCCCTCACTGGGTCCTACTTCTCCCTTTTTACTTGGTGATTCATCAATAATAATAGGGACTCTTATGGGAGTTTGTGTTTTCCCTTGTTTAATTATGGTTCTCTCCCTGGTCTTGAAATATAGGGGACCTTGTCTTGATTGGTTTCTTTTGGGCTTCGTGGGTGTTCCCAATGTAGCTAATGTTGCAACTAATTCTTGTTCAATATCACCTGGATATAGACATGTTTTAGGTGGTTATTTCTTTTCTCCTTGGGGTTTAGAAGTCTCCTTAGAGCTTACCCTTCCTTCTAATTGATTCTCCCCCTCTTCTTATTTGATTTTTGCTTCTCCTTCCTTTGCCATTGTTTCCTCTATGTTTATTTCCACCACTTCTATTTTTGTTGCCTCTTCCTCCTTTATTTTTCCTTATTTACCTCCAATGCTAGAGGTTGGTGTCTCCCCGGGTGTGATGGTTTAGGTTTGTATGAAATTTTCCCTATCCATGTCCAAAAATTTAGTCCATAGGATAGGGATATTTAAGTGGCTCAAAGCATCCATCATTATTAACTTGATGAGGCCATGGTAAGTTAAGTGTTGGTGCTTTCCTTCCCTCACCTTTTGACTCATCTCAATGATTGACTGTAGGAGGAAATGGGGGACACTAAGCCTTTGAGGTACAGTAAATTTTGCCTTGAACCTCAACTAATGGAGAAATATGAAGTGGTAAGCATATACCACACTCAATATCCCTTAACAAGATATACACTTGAGGATATGGTAAGCCACCTCATCTCAGGGGTAAGGTAGACTTTCTCTTATGACTCCATTCTTATCCTCAACATGCTTCTCTTTCAAAATGAATAATTTTTTCCTAGTTGTGACATGCAGTGCCTTGTCTTATTTTCTCTATTATAGGTCAATTTGGGCACCATTCCCAATGACCCCATTAACTGGACATCATCTCCAGGACCAATAATCAAGGGTCTATCATTCCCTGTCATTTCAGTTGCTACATGCCCTAAGATAAGAAATAAGAAAAATCAAGCAAGACTTTCTTCAAGCAAAGGTTTCCATGGTTTGAAGTTTATTATATAGCATATGAGAGCTCACCAACGTAGGCTCTAAGGGGCCTAAGTGCGTTGCATATGCAGGTAGCCCCATGCAAGGTTGCTCTGCAAAGCACTTCCCGACATTCACAGGTGCATTGGTCACAATGGGAGCGAAATTCTCATTGTTCTAGAATCTCCACTTGGCCAGTGCCTTCTAGAAGTGTTCACATGTGTCAAGCTTCTGATCCAAGTGTCCATTTGACATCTACATGGATGGAAACATGTCTTGAATATTTTTGGAAAGTTATTGATTGCAAAACAACCTACATTTCATGTATAAATTGAACACAGATCTAAGTGTTTGAAAAGGAAGAATTTGAGTAGAGAAATGATGGAAGATTTTCAATTGAGAGCTAGATTTGTGAAGCTGCTGCTGGAGAGATTTATGCTGTGATGAGGCTTGGGAACTTTGCTGGAAGGTCACTTAAAATCAGTCACTAGGTTGCAACCTCTCCTTCTATCATCAATAAAGAGTACTTCTTATTTTTCCCTACATGCATCTGTATTAACTTTGATTTTCCATATTGTAAGATCTTGGTTGATGAATGTAGTTTATGCTTTACCGATTTAGCTAACTAGCTTATTGGCGACTCCGCTGGGGATAATTTCTCTTAGTTCGAGGTGTTTTGGTCTCTGATTTTCTTTGTTTATCCACCCAGTAGCTGTTACACATAAAGATTAAAATTTTTCAGAGCCTAATTTGCAAAGACATTGAGTTAAACAATAGCATTTTTCTTTGTTTAATGCGCCCAACGCACCCTTAGACTAGACACAGTGCTTTGCAAAGCACTGTCTCCCTTCCAAGCCTGCATTGCAGAGCACTGTCTCCCCTTGGAGACTGTGTTGACTCCTAAAAGTGACCAAATTCCCTTGAATTTGAATTTGCAAATTGCTTCAATTTTGTTTGTTGATGTGTTCTGAAAAGTTTGATGCTCAATTGACCAGTGACTCTATATACTTCTTCCTCCTTTGGCTGAAAATTTGTTCAATATTGTTTTAGAAAAGTTTTTCTTTATCATTGACAAGTTGATTTCAAAGTATTTTATAGTTGCATTAAGAATCATTTGCTTTCAAAATAGGAAATTGTCATAAAATATTCATTTCCTTGATAGGAGAAATTGTTGTTGAAATCCTCATTTTTCCTTCAAAAGATAAATTGTTGTTTGTATTCTTCGTTTCTCAAAAGTAAAAAGCATTTGAATTATTGATCTAGTGCACCTAGTTTCTTTTCTGCATTCATAAAATTAAGGAAACTAAAAAGAAAAACTTGCATTTGCATGTAGGATTGTGCGTGTTTTGCAAAAGGAACATTAGGCAATCTGCATTTAGTTTTTGATTCATTGATTTTTATTTTTGTTCATTGATTTTTTTTGCTCACAAACTATTTTCTCTCTTCCCTTAGTAGCTAGGTTCTTCATTGAAAAAGCTGAAAGTGAAATTTTGTTTATCATTATTAGCTTGCATTTTAGGAATTTCATATACATCATCACGGTGAACCTTTGAAAGGAAAATTGTTAAGAAATATCACATAAAATAAATCTCAATTTACTTAACAACGCTTTGGAACCATAACGATAACATTTATAAGGTCTAGGCTAGAGACGTGTTCTGGTGTCGTAAAACATAGCAGCTGTTGTTAACTTGCCACTGATACATTCTGAGTGTGATACCTCACTCCACGTACGTAAGTATATCATAGCTCGTCCACATACTTTCAGGTATATCGGGCGATGTTACAGTACGATAAGTATAAAGGGGTGCTCTCACTGTGCGATTTTGCGTCAGATAGTGCTAATACGAACTTGGGCCTCCTACCTTTGGGTATATTTGGGAGGACAACTTTTAGGTGTTATCCATCCATAGTGAACTGAGTCGGCTGCCTTGAAATTGTGATACACTGAACACAACATTCGGGGAGATTACCTACTTGTACTTCTTGGTTCGCCAGGATTTATTCTGTAGTTCACAGTTTCTTGGTAAACCCTTTTGCCTAGCATTACCCTCTTTTTGTTTATCTGTTTTTTGGTTAAAATAAATCAGTCATCGTGGAAGCACAAAATCCTTTCCCCCAATTTTCACGTAGACATCGCTCTACTGAAACCAGTACCATCAGTACCTCTGGTGAAGCATCATCTTCCCATATACCATAGTTGGCACAAGTTGTTTCTAAAAATCCTGGTTTGTCTACTGTTGTCAAGACAGAGTCCTCACAGCTACCCGTGGTCACGATCTATCCAGTCTGTGAGACCATACCTCCCGAACCCAACATTGTTCAAATGGAAGTTGATCTGGATCACATTGTGCTTTAGGGGGCAACTGTTATTGGTCAAACTGGAGATCATCCCCAAGACCAATGAAATAGGGTCTATCATCCCCTTATATTTAGTTTCTATATTCCCTAAGTGGGGAAAATCTTGATCCCGAAGTCAAACAACTGGAAGTTGTTTATGTATTGGTCACTCTACAATCTATTGTAGCCATCGAGTCTCCCATATCACACTATCAACCACCTGAAATATACTTCGTGCCTGATGGTGAATTTCTTCCACTTGGTTTCATTTCGATTGAAGAAATATCATAAGACAAGACACCTTTAACTCCAACTCATTTTCGGTAGGAGCTTTACCTGTACGAGTCTTTTCCTCAATCACCTTCCTCTGCTTTTGTTGATCATGTTTCACTTTGAGTTCCCATAGATTATATAGGGTATACATTGGGTCATTTGACCATGGTTGAGATAACATCCTAGACTGAACCATCTATTTCAGCTGCGACAACATCTACTGTTGCTTCATATTTGATGTTTTGTCCATTGAATTCACCCATGTCATCATCTGGAATCCTATCTGGTTCCTCCTTTATGAGTATTGAATGGCTTGATCCTTTATTCACATCTTCAGTGCAATATCAAGTTGATCCCATCAATTATTCTCCTTGGTGGTCGGTGATACCACATAAATTACCCTTGGAAATTCCAAAATTCAATGAAAACCTTGGAGAAGACCCATTAACACATGTTATAAATTATCATTTGTGGTGCTCATCAAAATCCTTACATGATGAATCTGTTAGACTACGTCTTTTCCAACACACACTCACTATTCCATCTGCACAACGAGGATGGTTCTTTTTCTGTGTCAACCTCGTTAAAAAATGAAACAGAGTTATGAGGATGATTCTTTTTCTGTGTCAACCTCATTAAAAAATGAAACAGAGTTTTGAGGACAATTCTTTTTTCTTGTGTCAACCTCATTAAAAAATGAAACAAGTGCCTATGAGGATAGTTATTTTTTCTTGTGTCAACCTCGTTAAAAAATGAAACAAGTGCCTTTGAGGAAAGTTATTTTACTTTTTCAACCTCGTTAAAAAATGAAACAGGTCATGAGCGTAGTTCTTTTCGTGTGTCAAGCTCATTAAAAAATGAAACAAATCCTCCCCTATAATGAACCTTCATTCCATCCAACTATGAGTAACTAGTATTCTACTTAGGTGAATGAAATGAAGCTTGGGGGGCATTCGGAATCTTCTCTTGCAGGGGGCATTCAAAAAATTCTTACTAATTGCACGCAATCAATGACTGAAGTTCGGGGGAAAAATCAGGATCAAAGCTCCAAAATGTAAATGGTAACAATGGAATGGTAAAAATGAATAGTGAAACTACTTTTTATAGTCATTTAATTATTTGCAAATTAAATGTATTGCTATGACTATAGTTTTATTATGTTTTTATCATGAAACAGGTATTTTTAATCCATTTGATGTTGTTTTGAACAAGAAATACAACTGATGAACATATTAGTCGTGCAGATTTATTCAAATAACGACTTGACCACAAAGCATGCTTTTTCTCCTTATTTTTCGAGCTTTGTTAAAAAATAAAAAGGATTTGAAGCACACTTTTATCTCTTTTTCAAGCTTCAATAACAGCGAAAAAGGAACCCTTGGAGTCTTCTTTCAGCTCTTTTCAGAATCCAATAATGTGAAAATATTTCCGAGCACTTGTCATTTTGAGCTCGTTAAAGTAAATGAATTGATATCTACTCAGTATAAGTTTAACCCTTTTTCAGACTGAGATAGATTATTTACAGAAAAGGAATACCTTGGTTAAACATGACCAAAAAGGTTCTCTCAGATATTATTTTACAATTTTTCGGATCTGAGTGACAAATTTACGAAAAAGTACTTTTTTGAGTTCTCTTTCATCCTCTTTTTTAGACTCTCTAAATATGAAAAAGGACTGGGCTATCAATGTCCTTAAGCTCGTTAAACATAAAATAGCGACGGGCTTGTCGATCATGGCAAGAATCGAGTTTCATTCATCGCTAGACTTGTTAAATTATTAAATAGTGATACTTTATTCGCCCGAAGGGTTGAATTATAGATCAAGTAAATGTTATCCTCCTCAATCTTGTTAAAAAATAAAGAGGTACTGGTCGACAAATGACTGGGAAAATTTTGGGAAAAGTAAGTAAAGTTTCTTTTTGGTAGCAAGTCACTCTTGAAAATGACACTTCTTTCACTCCATGTCCATGACTATTTGGGTTGGGTAATCATCTTGACGGTTCATTCACACGTATGGTTCATCATACCTTCACTTTGGTTTTGGGTCAATGCTGCGAACTCATCACAGTGGTGCTAATGTGTTCAAGAGAAGTCATTTAGTGATTAAAAACTCATCCATCTGCAATACTCGTAAACCTTCATTTTCATGACCGTCATCCCTGAAAATTGCTATATCAAGTCATACCCTTGTCTCTGAAATCAGTAACTCTTGTTTTGAAATAAGGTGACTTCCTGTCAATGAAAAATCAATATCCAAGAAGTTCACTTAGAAACATCAGATTCCAGTACCATGAGGCTTGCTACAACATCGACAAGATTCTCACTTCCGTACCTTTGACTGAAATATTTTGTTTGATGTTAGACATCAAATCATCTATTCACGCCTTACGAAATGTACTACAGTACCTTGAGGGCCAGTGACATTAATGGTGGTTCTCTCATGTTTGTTAACAATTCACATCATTGGCTAGTAATCAAATGATGTCTTCCATGTTTGACGACAAATCATATATTCGCATGGCTAGACTTGTACCTGAATGATTGAGTGAACGAGATAAGAAGACCCTGAATCTAGTTTCATCCATCTGGGCTGCAATTTTAGGATTGTTGTACACATCATCTGTATGGTGACCTTACATACAGATTGTCATCCAAACATGGGCCTATATCTGTAGGCGTGTCTGCATCTGGGCAAAATTCAAATGTAGACGACTTTCTGAATTATGTAGATGTTATTAGATTGTTTTATGTGCTAAAAATGGGAATGTCTACCCTCAGAAATTATGATCAATAGAGGATATATCATGATGAAATGTATTGTAATATTGATGCAGGTGACCACTCCGCTTCGTTTCCAGACTCATCACAGTGTAAAGCATATCAATCAAATGTTCTTATTATTTGGATCTCATGCTTTAGGGGGAAATTGTTATAGGTCAATTTTGGCACCATTCCCAGTGACCTGGTTAACTGGACATCATCTCCAGCACTAATGATCAAGGGTCGATGTAATGTTCCTTTTTCGGGAATTTCTACAATATGGTCCTCAAGGACGCTGTATAAGGGAGGCAGTGTAAAAATAAGCTGAAAGGGGCTTGGATCCCCTTGTTAACTCACTAAACACTTCTCTTCCAGAATTTGAGCCCAAAGAAATGACTCTAGTTGGGTTATTCAGATCTCCCCAAACTAGATCTCGTAAAGAATGCTCAAAGAGAGAGCCTACAAAAATACATGAACACAATCATGAAACTCTGCAAATTTGTACACATCAATGAATGGAATATAATGCAGCCATCATGTTTATTAATATATCAGCTACAATATATAGAAATATCTTAAGGGACAAGCCACCCAAGCTATGAGGACTAATCTCCAATGATCAAGCAATGAAATACATGAGTTGCTGCAACTGCACAAAATGCCAAAGATAAGTGACAACGTTGTCTATATTATGGTAGCTATTGCAATAGATAAATATACATGAAATATGGCTAAACTATATAAATAAATTCCCAAGAATAGAAGAATGGGCTCCAATACAAGATTTCTAACCAATCTAGGAGAGATTGTTAGACATGCCGGAAAATGTACAATGTGACAAATAACTTGTCACTGCAACTAAATCAAAATGAGAATGAGGCTATGTCAGATTTGAAATGCTCATGCCCTCCTCTGATAATGTTCTCAAGCAAAGGGCTGATTCCTTTCACTCAAAAACACTCCTTCTGCTAAGCACAAATGGCTCTCCCAGCAACTGCCTCTGAGAATAACATAGTATTTTCCCTAGACTACGCTGTGAGAGATGGTGAGTGTTTGGCCTGATGCCAAAGATCTGAAATGAAGCCTGGGAGTCTCCTCTGCTGCTCCTCCAAAGAATATCTAAGATCTCCGCTAAATTATAAGACAAGGAATAACTCAATGAGTTCCTCTGTTGCTGCACCTAGCAACACAACATTTTCTGCTGCAGAAATAACGCTATAGCTGAAGGGATAAGCTTGGCCAAATGCCAGAATGAGGAAATGTAGCTCAAACCCTCTCCTTCCTTGAGGATGAGGTAGGGATTACCAGTCGGGAACACCCTTGGGTTCAAGAACCCTACAACCCTGCTAAACAGCCCGGGGATGCAATTCTTTGCAGACCCAACGAAAATAACAAGCTAATGCATAATGAAAATGGTCTGCCATCTCCTCCTTATAAAGCAAATGAACTCTTCTCACCATGGGTCCCATTCACACTTGCTTCTAGCTCAAGCAAGTGGAACCTCCACTAAAACTGCGCTGTCCAAGTAGGTGCAATGTATCTAGATAGTTTTAGTTGACTTGGTCAAAATGACTAGATCAAGCTTGATCTAATCCTGTTCACACCATGTGGTGCTCAATTCAGCTGCATTATTATTCCTCCTTTCACACAAGGAGTGTTATTTCTCCATCAAAATGGGTTAAGGGGTCTCCTTACCCATTTATTCAACAAAATAAAAATATGCTGAATATAATGTTCCATTTAGCTTGAGGCTAAAAATTAGGAACATTACAGTCTATCATTCCCTATCATTTCAGTTGCTACATGCCCTAAGACAAGAAAAAAGACAAACCAAGAAAGACTTTCATCAAGCAAAGGTTTCCATGGTTTGAAGCTTATTATATAGCATATGAGAGCTCACCAACGTAGGCTCTAAGGGGCCTAAGTGTGTTGCATATGCAGGTAGCCCCATGCAAGGCTACTCTGCAAAGCACTTCTCGACATTCACATGTGCATTGGTCACATTGGGAGCGAAATTCTCATTGTTCCGGAATCTCCACTTGGCTAGTGCCTTCTAGAAGAGTTCACATGTGTTATGCTTTGGATCCAAGTGTCCATTTGACATCTACATGGATGGAAACATGTCTTGACTATTTTTGGAAAGTTATTGATTGCAAAACAACCTACAGTTCATCTATAAATTTAACACAGATGTAAGTGTTTGAGGGGGAAGAATTTGAGTAGAAAAATGCTGGAGGATTTTCAGTTGAGAGCTAGATTTGTGAAGCTGCTGCTGGAGAGATTTATGCTGTGATGAGGCTTGGGAACTTTGCTGGAAGGTCACTTAAAATCAGTCACTAGGTTGTAACCTTCCTTCTATCATCAATAAAGAGTACTTCTTATTTTTCCCTACATGCATCTGTATTAACTTTGATTTTCCATATTGTAAGATCTTGGTTGATGAATGTAGTTTATGCTTTACTGATTTAGCTAACTAACTTGAATAGATATCAATATTATTGCATCTTCTATTGTTTCAGTGTTCTTTCTTGCAGGAAGCATTCAACTCACAAACCACTTGAATTTGAAGCTGCAACAGAAGCAACAAAAGGAGCCATTTGGAAGTGACTAAACAAGTAAGCCTCCAATCCTCTCTATATATCTATTCTGAGTTAGGAAAAATAGTAGTATATTCTTTCACTTGTTTTTCTAGACTAACACCTATCTAGGGAAGTGTAATTTATCCATAGATTACGCTCCATCGAATCCCTAGAGGCGGGATGGTCACTATGATAATGGTTTCAGGGTTGAGAGAGATAGCTAACACTCCAACAATAGTGGTGGCATTGTTTTCTCCACGAGAATGAAATTCCATGGAAAATTCATGAGTTAATTCATCACCATACCCCTTTAACAACTCAAAAAAACCCAACCATTGGTGTCTTCTGAAAATGTTCACTACATGAGGGTTTTGGTGAATCCTCTTAGTGTGTGAGGGCTCTCTTGTGTTAAATCCTCCCCCCATTTCTTCTATTGTCCCTCTTAGGTGCTACTTAGGTGTGGGATTCAAAATTTTTTTAAACAATATTAGTGGTTAACAATTCTAGATTCCTTGGTAGCAATGATGGAGAAGAATGCTTGAATTTCTATCAAAAAATTATTTTCCTCATTTCTAACCCCAACAATTCTTCCATAAAGACCTCCTACTACTTTCTTTGACTACTATAGGCTATCAATTTCAAGCAAACTTTTCATGCAATTGGATGTAAGAACAATTAGGGTGGATGTCACTTACTTTTTTCAAATATATTTGGATTTGTATGATGGTTTTGAGTCACTTTCGAGTCAGTGTGGCTCCATTTTCACCCTTTAATTTCTCTTGTAGTTGATTCTCGTCCCTTCTGTAACACTTGCAGAACTTCATGTAGTCTCCTTCTGTAGCTCTGGAAGACATAGTTCGAAACTCCTCAGTGGAATACAATAGATTTTCCTCCTTCTAATTATTTTTGGAAAGAGCAATGGTGCAAAAGAAGTCGAGCCCAGTACATAATATTCCGTTTTGAGGTGAAATCTTGGAGCGTTGTGGTGACATGGCATCTACACGAGTTTCGTTTTTTGGATCGTTGTGGTGACATGGCATCTACACAAGTTTCATTTTTTGGATCGTTGTCATTTCTCCTCTCCTCGTGATTATCACCCCACTCTTCATGACCCCAAATCACTTTGATTTTACATCTCCATTTTCATGGGTGACTAACACCAACTTAAGACTTAATTTTAGTAGCCAAGGGTGGCCAAGGTCACTGGCCACCTCCAACTTATTAAAACTCCCTTCTCGACCACTACACATTTTATTCATTTTATGCATAGGAAAGAGGTGAGGGTTTCCATACCTGAGCCTACTTCTGGATCAAATTTCTAGAGAGGATTGCATGCTGGAGCTGACCAACATAATATCATTACCTCAGATGGACTTGACTCTTTTTCTTATTCCTTTTGCTTGTCTTCAGAACTTGCTTGTACCTTGACTGATAATTTTATTATGTGTGTGCAGGTGTCTCTCTGACGGATAGGTTTCCAATGTTAGTGGAATTCTTCTTTGAGGGTGATGTGTCCCTTCCTAGGTACATACATAACTCCCTAATGCTTCCTTTTGGTCAGGAAAAAGAAAAGAAAAGATCCCATAGGTTTATTAGTGACTGCACAGTTTTCTATAAGAGGAGTTTATTCCTATAGAAGTCTTTTAATATTTCCTTTTAATATTCAGTTTGCATGATGGTGTTGAGGAAAATTATGACAATCCATGTGGACATGGTTGGATTCATGAGTAATTAGTGTAGACATTGGAGAAATGGAGAACATTCGCCTCTGTGGGCTTTTTTAGAGGTTAGACAGAGTGAAATTTTTCGAGAAAATCTTGGTGAAATGTAATGGATGGGTGATGAGTAAATCATCGGAGGACCCCATTTATCATTTCCTAGAGGTATCATGGACTTTTGGGTTTTTATTCTCATTAGATCCCCCTCTTGTATTTGCATAGGCTCCTTCTGTAACATTATAAGACCTTCCTGCAACACCACAGTAAGGAGGTGAAATTAAAATTTCTAGTTGAATGGAGGGTGGAGATAGATGGTTATATGAGGGAATATTATGGGTAAGAGGTGTATGGATGGAAGGATGGATGATAGCTCGTAGGGTTTTGTCCTGTATCGATAAAATCTTCCAACTGTATGCAATCCTGTAAAAGAAGAAAAAGGTTAGTAGAAATGGTGTGAGTTTGTGTTCCTCTTTTATATTTTTGTTTTTTCCTTCTTCTTTTTTCTTGAGGCAAGCAGGTTGCCTATGTGGGCGGTTTTCAAACTGCATTCCTACTCTAGGCACCTCAAAGGAATTTTTCATATAGGGATCTTTATTTTTTCCTTCTTTTTTTTTTGGCTCCTAAGCTTCCTAAGAGAGGTTTTCAACCTTGGAGTTGGCCTCGAATGCCTCATATAGGTTTTCATCCAATCCTTCATATTATTATTATTATTTTTTCAAAAAATTTAGGAATACAGTGGACTAGAAGCTATGAAACTCCCAATCACATTTAATTCTTTGTTGACTGAACTGATGAATTCTTCCTTGGATATAGGTCTTCTATATAGCTTCAACTTATAACCATTTACAAGTAGGGGAATAAATTCCTCATCAACATTTCTTATCTGGAAAAATCTATTTTCATGACACTTCTCGACTAGAGATGGCCCCAACCATATTTTCATTAGGTTTCCTTTGAAATATTTGAACCTAGAATCATATACTAGGGCTCAATCTCCTTCTTGAAAATTATTTTTCTTCATATTCTTGTCATGCCAGACCTTTGTTATGAAACTAGCTCACAAAATAGAAGAAAAGAGAGATCAACACCTTTGAAATCATCCTCTTTGAGGGGACAACCTCCTTTACATTACATAAATGAAAAATTATTGGATGATACAAATGAAAACACCTCCTTCTATACATAGGATTCCATGGGGTCACAATATAATCCTAGCTCACCTAACAATAATAATGTAAGGGCACAACAATAGAAATAGTGGGCTTTTATGGGGCACAATAATAACAATATGGAGGCTACAAGGGTACAGAAATACCAATAAGGGGGGCACACTAACAACAATAAGGGATTGGATCTGAAGAGCGAAGATGAAACCTAAGTTTTTCACTTGCGACTCTCTCTCCGCTGTTGTCAAGCCTCTACTCGGCCCTGTGGATCATGGAATCTAGAGGTCAAGCGCGCTCTCAGTTCCTCTCAGGCCTAGAGATGAGCGCATCTTCGCGGAGGATAATGTGAAGAAGGCAAGTTTTGGGCTCAATGCGTGCTCTTCTCTCTCTGAAGAAGATATGGAAGTGCTACTACTCATGTGTAGGTCTTCAATAGCCTTGCAGATTGGAAAGGGACGACCCCCTATCCTGATGGAATCCCAAAGATCTCCAGGAACCTCTACACAATGTCTGACATCAAGCAAGGCAACGATCATTCTAGCGTGCCCCTACGCTCCTACATTGCATTGCTGCAGTGCACTACCTCGGAGTTTACCCATCAAAGAAGCCATTGCACCAGGGGAAATGGAAAAAAAGAAGAAGTTGCCTTGGACTGTAGTGAATCGACCAGGATCGTCAATATGGCCTCTTAGATATTCTTTGGTAGCCAAGTTCCTAGATCCCTCATCCCCTCTTTATCAGATTCAGATCTCGCTATTCTCTGGAAAATCCATACTTCATTGGGTGTGCTCAACGGATCTGGTCTAGAACCTCACACATGCCCTCGAACACAAGCTGGGGATTCCCTCATATATTCAAATATTTCTATACAGAGGTAAAAAACTAGAGTATTCTCTTCCCCTCTCATTTTATAACATTGAAAGAGATGCTTATGTATTTTTAACCCTTTGTCTACGAGGGGGAGCAGTCGGGAAACATTCTTCTACTCCAGCTTTCTCTTAAAGGGATGTTGTACATGCACAGCCTCCCAAGAAATATGCTCAACCCTCTGAGGCTCCCAAACCCTTTTTGGTCGATAAACTGGAGGAATTCCCCTCCATAGAAATCTCCCATCCAGCTCTTGAAGACCAGCTTCAAATATATGCGGAATCTACCATCATCTGTCGATTAAATGGACTCTAGCCTCACACATCAAATACATACCAATGGATTCACTCCACTTGGACCAACAAAAACAAGGTCATCTTATGCTCAAAGGGTTTCTTCATAGTTGTGTTTTTATTCAACGAAGATTATCAAAAAGCCTTAACCAGGGGTCCATGGTTTTGGGGAACAACAAGGCTATTCCTCACCCCCTGGCTCCCAATTTGTATGCCATAGTACCAATATTTTGCAGCACCTTGTAAGGACCATAGAAATTTATCGATAATTTATTATCCTTATGAGCTTGCTTGAGGAACATTTGTTTGTATGGTTGTAGCCGTAAAAACACCTAGTCGCCTACATCAAAACTTCTATCGCTGTAATTTTTATCTGCTTGTTGTTTCATTCGATTTTGTGCCAAATTTAGGTTATCCTTTAAGAGTTGGAGAACTTTTTGTTGATGCTCGATGTGATCTTCCACTGCTTGAACCTTAGAATTTTATCTTAAAGATGATGTGATGGACAGTGGATGATATCCATAAAGTGCCATAAATGGGGTCATTTTTGCTGCAGTGCGGAAGGAAGTGTTATACCACCATTGAGCCAGAGGTAACCACTTGACCCATTGTGTTTGTTTATCAGATACAAAGCAACGAAGATATCCTTCCAAACATTTGTTCAATATCTCAGTTTTCCGATCGAATTGAGGATTATAAGATGAGCTATGAGCTATTTTAATACCCAAACAAGAAAATAATTCCGTCCAAAAATTTCCAGTGAAAATGGGATCTCTAATGCTTACAATAATCTTTGGGTTTCCATGTAGCTTTTGAATTATTTCCATAAATTTAGTAGCAATTGTACTCGCTTTAAACGGATGAGATAATGCACAAAAGTGTGCATACTTGTTAATTTTATCAACTACCACCATTATGACACTCTTTCCTTCAGAACTAGGTAAACCTGTGATGAAATACAATGAAACCTCCTCCCAACGTTGACTTGGAATGGATAAAGGTTGTAGCAGACCCGGGGTCTTAATTGTCTCAACTTTATTTTGTTGGCAAACAAAAATTTCTACCACAAAATTTTGAATATTATATTTAAGGCCATCCCAAAAAAAATATTTCTTCACCCTGAGGTAAGTTTTCAAAAATCCTAAGTTTCCTCCTAAGGGAGAGATGTGAAATTCCAAAAGAATCTTTTGTTTTAGTTGGGAATTCTTACGAAGATACAAGCGATATTTGTACCATAAGGAATCATTTTTCCAACTAAGTGTATCAAATGTATTGGGATCTTGTTGCAACTTTTGAATGAGTGTCCACTCTTCTTCATCATTCTTCCATTCCTCCCTTGCTTCGGTTATCCAATCTGGTTGGATAATAGAAATGGCACAAAGCAATGCTTCCACATCCTCATCCTTTCTTGAGAGTGCATCTACAACAACATTTAGCTTCCTTTTTTTGTAGATGATTTCAAAGTCATAACCCAACATATTTGTGACCCATTTTTTTTGCTCTTCTGAAGATATTATTTGTTCCAAAAAGTATTTAAGACTATCATCATTAGTTTTTACCTTGAATTGTCTTCCCATTAGGTAAGGTTGCCATTTATTTAGTGCATGTATTATTGCCAACATTTCCTTCTCATAAATATATTTTTGTAAATACTTTCCTTTGATTGGACGACTTTCAAAAGCAATGGGTCTTCCTTCTTGCATTAAAACTACACCAATTTCATTTCCTGAGGCATCACATTCCACAATAAAGGTTTTTGTGAAGTCTGGCATAGCTAAGACTAGTGCTTGGCACATTGCCTCTTTAATATGTTCAAAGGCCTTAGTTGCTTCAGGAGTTCATGAAAATACACCTTTCTTCAATAATGTTGCTAGAGGTGCTGCTATTTTCCCATAATTCTTAACAAACTTGTGATAATACCCTGTTAACCCGATAAATCCTTGCAACTGCTTTATGGTTGTGGGAACTTTCCATTCCTTAATGGCTTTAATTTTGTTAGGGTCTACCTTAACACCCTCCTGAGATACAATATGACCCAGATATTCCAACTCATGTACTCCAAAGAAACATTCAGAGGTTGTTGCATATAATTGTTTCTCCTCCGATAGTTTGAGCACCGTGTCAACATGTTGAACATGATCCTTCCAAGAACTGATGTAGATTAGTATATCATCAAAAAATACTAACACAAATTTTCTAAGGAAGGGTTTGAAAATGGAATTCATCAACCCTTGAAATGTAGAAGGTGCATCGGTAAAGCCAAAATGCATGACCAAAAATTCATAATTACCATCATGAGTTAGAAATGTTGTTTTTGGAATGTCTTCAATCTTCATTCTAATTAGATGTTATCCTGAATGGAGATCCAACTTGGTGAAATAAATTGCTCCATGTAATTCATCCAATAATTCATCAATCACGTGAATGGGAAATTTATCTTTAATAGTGAGATTATTGATATCCCTATAATTTGGATACATGTACCATGATCCATCCTTCTTGTGCACCAATACTACTAGAGAAGAGAAAGAACTTTGACTAGGTTGAATTATACCAGCCTCTAGCATTTTTGCAATCATACGTTCAATTTCACTCTTTTGGACATAAAGATGTCAGTAAGGCCTGATGTTTGGAGGAACACTTCCTGGAATCAAATGAATAGAATGATCATGATAATGATCATAAATAGGTGGGAGTCCTATGGGAGTTTCAAACACCTTGGAATGATTATCCAAGACTTTTTGGAGATCTGAAGAAATAGATGATTTTGATGTTTGAACTTCTAGTGAGAATAATTGTGCAATTATGCCTCGATGTTATTTCTTTAGAAGCTTTGTCATGGCATTAGAGCTTATTATCTTTCCTGACTTCCCTGTGATACCCCGTGATAAAATTTCCTTTCCTTCCAAAAAAAAAATTCAAGAAAAGTTCTTGAAAATTAAAATCTATTATCCCCAAAGATTGTAACCATTTTACTCCTAGTACAACATAAGCAACACCCATTTGAATGGGAAGCATTGGACTATTCAATACATATCCCCCCATGGTTAGCTTGATATTATGGCACTTTCCAGAGAAATTTATAGTTCCTGCATTTGCAACCATCACTTGACACTCTGGTGTTGGGTATATGAAGCAATTCAATTCCTTGGCTACCATACAATGAATAAAATTATGGGAGCTACCTGAATCAATCAACACTATTACATTTTTCTTCTTGATATTTCCTTCTATCTTAAGGGTTTGAAGAGTGGTAATTCCTACCAATGCATTACTGGATATGGTCGGATTCATTTCTTATTTCTCTAGGGTTGGTTCCTACTGTATATCCTCTTCTTTTGAAGTTTATTGCTCATTTTATTCCTCCTCTTCACAATCTATGTAAAATAATTTCTTCTAGGCACACTTATGACCTTTAGTCTATTTGTTATCACAACTGTAGAAAATCACTTTTTCTCATTTTTCTTCCAATTTTTGTGGTGTCAAATTTGTAGGTTATGGAAGTCTAGGAGTAGAAACACTTCCATATTTATAGATGTGAGTGGTAGGATTCATTGTCGCCATAATTTTACTTTCAATTTTTCTTGCCTACCTAAATTCCTTCTCCAATGAATTAGGTTCCCAAAGGCGAACCTCATGTTGTATGTTATCCTTTAAAGTCCCTATGAAGACATCAATCCTGTGTTCCTCTGGAATTTTAGTTACCCTTATGTTAGATTTTTGGAAGTCCTCAATGTGCTTCACCATTGAACCCTTTTGTTTGAGATTTATCAATTGGCTAAAGAAGGTGTTGCTCTTTGTATCCTCATAATGTGCTATTAGTTCCTCCATAAAAAATGACCAAGTGACAATTTGTTTACGAGATCAAACCCATCAATACCGTACAATTGTATTTTGTTCTAAATACAAAGTTGTAATATGTACCTTTTGTGTGTTTAGCACATTATGGAGATCAAAATATTGCTCCATCTGTAGTATCCATGTTACAGGATCCTTGACATCAAACTTCCTCATATCGATCTGTGGAATATGGTGGCTCTTCAATCCAACATTAGAGTTTATGAAATCATGATTGATTTTTATTTTGTTCTCATCATGAGTTTCCTCTTCTACCATTTTTCCATTAGGAATCATTTCTTGTAGCAACTTAGTCAAACCTTCCTTCAAACCTTCCATGTCTGCTTTTGAATCATTCTTTATGTCTTCCATGTTTCCTTTCAGATTTTCTTCCATACCATCGATCTTAAATTCCATGCCATCCATCTTAGCTTCCATGCCATTCATCTTAGCTTCCATTCCTTTCTTCAAACCATCCATTTTAGCTTCCATTTCATTTTTTGTTAATTTTTGCGAGAGCGACATTTGTTACACTTGGTCTCGTAATTTTTATATATCATGTTGCACTTCTTCCTCTTCATGCGTCATAGTAGAGCTTTATGAGTGCTTAATGCGTGTGGAATTATTTTTGGGAGGCATTATAGAATCCAATACTTATATATATAATTCAATATTCCCTTGGAATCACTTTAAACTACTTTTTCAAACAAAGGTTATGCAATTTAAAAAAATAAATACACACTTTTTTCTTGCTTTTTAGGAGGTCTATATTGAACCTGAATTATATCTGCGATTTCAGATCTTCAATATATGAAGTTTGGTCCTATATTATCCCTCTGAGTCTTCTTTCTAATTCCACAGGTCATAACTAATTTGGATTCTTAAAGACCAAGTTATGCCTAATCTCCCACAATGACCTAATTATGGGCTATTTTAGTAGATCGAACTTGTACGGCGTGCCACATGTCACGGTTTCGACCTTAACCTTTGAAATATATACACCAAAAACTACAATTCTTGCACTTTCGGCCATATTTTATAGAATTCCAATCTTATGCTTGAAACAAAATTTATGATGATTTTCCCTCGGTCACCTGTTTGAGATGAAATTCTAGAGCCTGCCAAAACCCTAAATTCGACAGATCATATCTCCGAAAATATTGCGAAAAAAAATTTGAATTTTTTACACAACGTCCTCAGGATTTCGGCTCAAATGGGTTTTTTTAAGATTCTAAAGCTTCATAGAAAGAAATTATAGTGAAAATTCCATGATGACATGTTTGCAGCAGTGAAACCCTAGAATTTAAAGCTCTGATACCAAATGTTATGAAACCAGCTCACAAAATAGAAGAAAAGAGAGATCAATGCCTTAGAAATCATACTCTTCGAGGGGGAAACCTCCTTTACATTACATAAATTAAAAATTCTTGGATGATACAAATGACAAAACCTCCTTTCTATATATAGTAGGTCATGGGGTCACTATATAATCCTAGTTGACCTAACAATAATAATGTAAGGGCACAAAAATAACAATAGTGGGCTTTTATGGGGCACAATAATAAAAATATGGGGACTACAAGGGTATAACAATAATAATAAGGGGACTATACTAACAACAATAAGGGACTACACTAGTAATATAGGGACCTAAAAACCTTTCTTTTCAATTTTATGACCCTAGTGTGTAGGAGATCTTGCATCATGAACTCATATAAGTCATTAAGTTAGAGCAGCCTTTCTTGTTGTGTTGTACTGAATTCTAAGTCCAACTGATCTATCATCCTCAAACTATTATATACAAACTCAATAGAAATAAAGGCCTTATTCCCATAAACCAAATCATATGGAGTGAATCGAGTGGTGGTTTTCCAAATGGTGTTATAAGCCCAAATGGCCTACACTAGCCTATCTTTCAAATATTTCCTGCTACTTCTAACAACCCTAGTGAGGATGCTCTCCAAAGCTCTATTTGTGACCTCAACTTTCCCATTTTCCTAAGGGTGATATGCAGTGGATTTCTTGTGTTTTATATGGTGCTACCTCATGAGATCCTCAATCATATTTGATGTGAATCGTGCTCCTTGATCGGTGACTAACTCACTTGGATACCCAAATTTGTAGAAGATGTTTTCTCTTAAAAACTTGGCCACTTTATGCTTAGTTGATTCTTTGATAGCCTTTGTCTTGGCCCATCTCATTAAGTAATCATTGCACACAATGATGTATCTCTTATGTCCCGATGATGGATCAATGGGCCATGTTAGCGTAAGGAGTCACTCCTTGACTGCAAAAGGAGTAAGCCTTACACATCATATTTCATTTCCAATTTTAAAGGGTTTTTTGAGTGGTGGGATGGCTTCTCAAATATTTTGAAATGATTTTTATATTCTTTAAGACTTTCATGCATTTGGAAAGTCGTGGCAAGTATAAATTGTATGGTTAAATTAGTATTATAGGGACCAGAGTGTAACAAATGAAGAATAAGAATAGTTGGTACCTATTCTAGGAAATATTCCAATACTAAATCAGTCACACAGCTATAATGATGGCTCTTTACACAAATTTTTTTTATGTAAAATAAACAACATTCAAAAATTATATTGCATGCATAAATTATTTCACAAATCCTTTATGAAATCTTTACTAACATTTTCTACAACACATATATGATTTGCAGAAAGATGAAAGTAGATAATTTACTATTAAATCCTTTAACAATTTCTCACTCACACCTTACTAATTGTTACAACTCATAATTAGAAGAAATTAACAAAGAAAGAATACACACCATACATTAGATGGTTCCTGAGTCACAAAATCCTCTAGCATGAAGTAAAAAAGATTTTCTTATATTCATTCTTCAGGTAGACCAACATCCAACCTAGAAATGGTATTTACAAATTGTATATATAGAAAGAGAGGCACCAAATCCATCTCTTCTAAAAAGAAGGAAACACTACTCCTAACATTACATGGGTGTCATATGACATTACAACCATATCCGATCGAAATCTAACTGATGTAGAAGAAAGAAGAGAATAAATCTGGGCTGAACTGTTGAGTGTGTTGTCATGTTGCCCCTTTTTCTGTTGATTTGTCTCCTTATGTATTTGGCCTTTAAATAACCATCTATATTCATTTAATATGACCTCCAACAACCTCATAACCACATTTCACCATCACTTTTTATATCCATTTGGTTATGTGTCTTTATCCCTCCTTAATTGGTTTGGAAACTTTGCTAACAGGTGTCAAAAATTCAGTTAAAATAGGCGCTACCAGAAATTCCAGTAAAAACATGTAACTGCGCAAAAATTGGAAAGCTACTAGAATTTTCAGTAACGCTCTGTTTATTTTTCAAAAATGCATAGAAAATGCTAAAAAACTTGTGTAGACTTATATTCTTTGACATATAAGCTGTCGTTCAAAATTTTGATTGATAACCAAAAAGGTGTTTATATCAAAAAACCTTTTTACCTTCCTTCCATGTGGGTTGCAGATTCAACAAGCTTATCCAAGTCTGTATTGCTGTTAGCAACTGATTTTTATCTAGTTGTTATTTTGGCTGATTCCTTGACAATTTCCTTCTCCTCCTTATAACCCCTTTGAATATTTCTTCTTTTTGAGGCTTCTGAGTGCTGCTTTGAAGGGGTTTTGTTTTTATCTTTCTTCTTAGATTTCTCTGTCTTTAACCCTTCAGATCTTACTTCTATATAAATGACCTCTGTCATTAAACTTGATTGTGTAGAACCTTGGAATTAAGCCTAAACTTGTCGTTGACTCTGGTATGAATTTTTCTGGTACCAGCAATAGGTTTTGCTACTTCTTTGTTCTTCTTGCTACTAATCTCATACCCTGCATCCTTGAGGAGTTCTTCATCATATTTTGTAGGCTAATAATATTTTTGCATTTTTTTTTGAATATCTACTTCTGGGATTTCTGGTAAACTATGTGCTTTAGATTTCTCTACAATTTTAGACCTTCCACTTCGAGCTCTGGTATGGACATTAGGAAAAGGAGGAATGGGGGGCACCATTTTCATAGACTTGGGTTTATCAACTGAGGAGCTCTCTCCATTCTCCAACTTTCTCTCAGCCTTGACTGAAGAAACCTTTTCTTTCTTATTCTTGGCCTTATGGATGTTCCCCTTTTTAGCCTTCCTATTGGTTCTTTTTCCAGGCTGAGGGTGTTGTTGTGAGGATGGAGGTGTAGGTGTAAGTTGTCCTGCCCTGTAAAACAAGAAATGGTCCCATGTCTAATTTCTTTTCCTTAACTCTTCTTCGACTAAAACCTTGATGAGAGCTTGATGATACAAGCTATATTCTAAAGCAATGGTGTGAGTTTGGATCCTTGCTGACATATTTGTCATACTCTTCAACAAGGAGTATGGAAAATTAAGGGTCTTCATACCTACAACATGAAAGGAAATCGCATATAATAAAGAAACACAAATGTATACCTCCTTTCACAAGTGAGGTAAATCTTGATGAGTTTAACAACTTCTGCCCAATCATTTTTGAGGTAGCTCCTTGGAATTCGTTTGGCCCAATTGGGATCTTTATGTGAATCCATAAGGAAACTGTTGAGGTCTCCTCTAGTGATAACTTGACCTTTAAACCACCTCTCTCCTTCTTGTGGAAGGTTGAATGCCTCAACAATTGAGTCTACTGAAACCTGCAATGTAATACCATAGACTAGGGCTTCTTGTCCATTGAAAGAGTTTATAAACTCTTGAGATACTCCTAAGTGAGAGCTTCCTAATATGGTGCAAAAAGAATACCACCCTGCTTGGATAAAAAATCTTCTCACCTTCGAATTTTCATCCACTAGGTAAGCACCCTCTGGCTTAATTCTTTTTATCTTCCCTCCTATTTTAGTCATCTTCAGAAATTAATAGCTCTAGTCTCTTGAAACTGATAGGTGGCAGAGCTAGAAGAGCTTCACCTAACAAGTGTTACTTGTGTCTTCCTCTTCAATACTGTCTGAAATATAGACTCCTCCTAAAATTGAAACTCTATGAAACTCGTTCTCCAATAGCTAGGTTCACAACTGATAATGCTCCTAATTTTTCGGTGGTTTTAAAACAACAACAATGATTCATCACCACATGCAATGGATTCTCATTATGGAAAATATCCTTGATGATAGTGTGTGCCATGTGATGGCCATCATATTCTTCAGTTGGTTGCGTAACTTTGAATAGCATGCTACACGTGGCTTGAAGCAATTAGATATGTGACTACCAGTTACATCCGTTGTCTTGCTGATTATTGGCATAAATTTCCGGCAGTGTCACTGTGTGATCAACCAAATGGTCATTGCGTTAAGTCTGATGATCCACGATATTTTCCATTCGAAAAACATGTACATTGAAATGAGATTAAACTGAGTTGGCTGACATATAGGACGGGATTAATGATTGGCTTTATTACTGTGGGTTTGACACCTAGATATTACATGTATACCATGACTTAACTTAAACATAACTGACCACATACGACTCTTATCACATGATATAAATCATTTAAAAATAGATTTGAAATGTATTTACACCATAACATGTGGCTTGACAAAAATTGGATGTGCTTTTTTGTTTATTTTTAAAAACAGGGGAAGTTACCGGAATTTCCGACATCATCGGAATAAAAGAAAAACAGACAAAAATAGGGATATAAAAAATTGTCCAAAAAGGCTAAAAAATACACTACCGGAAATTTCGGTAGCGGCCAATTTTTTTTTGAAATTTTCAAAGCTTAATCCTAAAAACATAAATTTAAAATGGACTCATGTCTTAGAAAAGAACTGTGCTAACAATTGGCTCCATAGGGGATAGAGCTCTCCCTGCAAGGCTCTAAGAATCTTTTGTAGTTTCAGTGCCTTGTCATTGGGCTATGGAGTCTTATTATGAAACACACCGGTATTTAAAATGAACTTAGGCCACCAACAACCTTAGTTAAAGAATTTTTTGAGAAAGCGCCCATTGAATGGGCCTCCAAACAAGTTTGTCCCATTAAGATGTTGCAACTCAAAAGTATTTTTCTTCAGAATATTTGAGATTCTAAAAGGACCAAACCATAAAGCATCAAATTTGGAATGCTTACCTGGTTCTTGATGTTGTGCATCCCATTTCAACATTAGATATCCAATCTGAAAATCTTATTTTTTAGTTCCTCTATCAAAAACTTTCTTTACCACTTGTTTATATTTTCTCACCAAATCATATTGATGTTCTCACTTTTGCTGCACTTCTATGATCTAATAAATTCTCCTGGTCATGTCATTTGGCTCAGCTTCATGATCTTGCAGAAAATTTAGCTACAAGAATGGACAATTGGACTGAAAAAGAAACATCAGTTCCATAAAACATTTGAAAAGGTGATGTATTAATAGAATTTTCGATGGTCACCCTGTCAACCCATAAATCAAACTTCAGTTTTGAATCCCGAGCTTTCTTGTTTTTCTCCAATAGTTTGGTGATTATTTTTACCAAAAATTTGTTTGATGATTCAGCTAAACCATTCCCTTGGGGATAGTAAGCTGTAGAGTGAGTGCGCTGAATACCATAATATTCACAGAAATTTACCAATGGAGTAGCTTTAAAAGCAACTGCATTATCTACTACTAACCTTGATGGACATCCAAATCTGGTTATGATTCCCTCCAGAAAATTAATGATAAATTTATGAGTAGCATTCCTAGTAGGTATTCCTTCAATCCATTTGGTGAATTAATTAGTTGCAACAAGAATCCAACGATGTTGTCCACTTGATGGTGGATGAATTTCTCCAATGAAATCTAAGCCCCATTGCTAAAAAGGTGTAGAAATAGGTATGGGCTTGATAGGCAAAGATTTCAAATGTTTCTTACCAGTGAACTTTTGAAATTTTCCACATGCTCTCACCTCAACACATACATCAAAAAATAACCTATCCCAAAAATAGCCAGCTCTTAATATTTTGTATGTAGTAGTTCTCCAATAGTGATGACCTCCACACACACTACTATGCATGTCAAAAATAGCTTTCTTGGACTCATTTGGGTCAATGCATCTCAAAAAAACTCATGTAGGATCTTTCCAATATAAACAATTATCTTTAATGTGGAATTTAACAGTTTTCATCTTCAAAGATCTTACTCTGCTCTTATCAAAATTTGGAGGAGGTTAAAAATCCTGCAGAAAATAGATGATATCCTTATACTAGTTGCATTCAGAAAGTTTTATATCCAGTGCCATTTTTTCAATAGGTTCAGAAATTTTCCCTTCAAAGTTGTCATCCATGAAATTCAAGTCCAAAACTTTACAATTTTCTTCAGCTAGTAGTTTGGTTAAACCTTCACCTTTGATTACTTTAGTAGGCTTTATCTCTAAATCAAACTCAAGAATTTTAGTCACCCACTTAGTTATTTTTCCATCAATATCAAGCTAAAATAATATCTCTCTAACAGCATATGAAGGCACATAGGCAATAACTTGAGCATACAAAATATAAACCCTAAAATATTTCAGAGCTTTCACTAATGCATAAGCATGCTTTTCCAACATTTCATACTTTAATTCTGCATCTCTAAGAGCTCTGCTGAAAAATGCTATGGGAGCTTCTTTATTTTCTGAATATTTTTGTAACAAAATAGCAGCAATAGTATCTTGGGAGACAAATGAGAAGATCAAAAAAGGTTTTGAGTATTTAGGGCTTACCAGTTGAGATGCTTCAATGATAAATTTTTTGATCATCTCAAATGAATTTATGGATTCAACTGTCCACTTGACTTATTTTTCCTTCTTTAGCATGCAAGTAATATGTTTCACCACTTCAAAAAAAATTGGAATGAACCTTCTTAATAAATTGGTCTTACCAAGGAAATATTGAACCTCTTTCTTGGATCTTGGAAGTGTTAAATGTTGAATTGCAATCACTCTTTTAGGATCAATTTTCATTCCATATTTAGAAACTATGTGACCCAACATCTTACCTTCCTCAAGAGAAAAATGAGACTTCTTTGGATTCAATGATATACCATATTTTTTTCATTTAACAAATACTTGTCTCAAGTGTTGAAGGTGTTCTTGATTTGAAGCTGAAAAACTAGTAATATCATCCAAATAGATGACAAAGAGTTTGTATTTTTCTCCAATGAATGCAAAGACCATAGCACGTTGAAAAGTAGCTCTGGCATTCATAAGACCAAATTGCATATTTGCATACATGAATGTTCCCAAGGAGTAGTGAAATTTGTCTTCTCTCAGTCTTCCGGCCAAACTGAAATTTTATTGTACTCAGAGAACCCATCTAACATAGAAATTTTGTTTGAACCAGTTACCTTTTGAAGAATATGCTCCATCTTTGGTAATGGATAATTAGCTTCCTTGGATCGTTTGTTAAGATTTCTGAAATCTGCACATAGTCTGACTTCACTACTCTTCTTTCTTATTGGAACTAGATTAGCAACCCAATTTGAATATCTCAATGGAATGATGATTTTGGCATCCAATTTTTTTTTCACTTCCTTCTCCATCACTGGTGTCAATAGTGGATTAATTTGTCTTAACTTCTTCTTGAATGGATTAGTACCATCTTTCAATGGTATTATATGCTCAATGGTGGTTGTATCATCTGTCTTAAGATCTTCATATTTCCAGGAAAAAACATCAACAAATTCATAAAAAAACTTATGGTATTCAATTTTTCTTTCTTCTGATAAAGCTTTTGACAACTTCACATACCTCGGTTCTTTTTCTGTGCCCAAATTTAAATCTTCCAATTTTTCTTCTGTTTCAGCTAACTGTGGTTTGACTGAGACATCATTGTGATCAAAGATATTCTCAAGTGGGAGTAAACCCTTTGGAATGTGATTGGTAGGAACCTGAATGATAGGTTGATCAGCAATCTGTTTTTGCAGATTTTTGGTGTCTTGCAAATCAACATCATCTTTCATGAGAACTTGATCCTGATCAATGTTTATGACAACAAACTCTTCAGAAGCTTCAATGAATCTTCTAATCTCTCGATCATCTTCAAAAAATTTCTAATGCTTGACATTATCAGGAATGTTAGATCTGTGTCAGTATGAATCTTTTGTCGGAAAAAGACCACTTCATATACGCATAACAAATAGCCCTAATATCAATTATGGCTGCCAATATCTTCAAATCTGCAGTTAATTGATCAAGACAAAGCTGCACAAATCCAGATCTATGCATAAAAAGACATTAAGAAGTAAAAATGAAGTTTTGCTCCATGCATCCAATATACAAGACAAGAACAATATTTTTGAAATAATTTTTTATATTAAAGGGCACCTGAGAGGAAAACAAGAAAGGTGTTTCCAATTCTCCTCAATGGGATGGGTTCTTGAAAGTCCTCAGCACTTCAGATCTAAAATTTCTCTCTCTTGTTGGTGTAGAAAACCTAGACAAACATAGAACTCAAAGGGAGCTCACAAAGAAAATAATGGAGAATGTGACAATGATAATGGCTCAAAGTCAGACCAACAGTATAGATCCAGAGTGATCTAATATGCAAATTAAAGGTGACCAATGAATGGGAAAACCATTCTATTTATAAAAAAATATTAGGGTAGTCTAGGACTTGGTGCATGAATAAAATATTATTAACCAAATTCTAGAACCACCTTTTAGGAATATTTTATTATATTTTTTGGAGGGAAAAAGTATTTGACTTGGGTCAAATCCCTTTATTTGTAAATAATAAATAAATAAATGATTTATTTATTATTTTAAGGAAGTGGTTGAATGATAATTAAATAAATAATGGCTTATTTAATTATTTATAAATGATTTAGTCATATTTAACAAGGAATATTATTTAAATAAGATTTAAATAATTATTCCTATAAAATAATAAGATAAATAAGGATTTATCTAATTAATTTCCTTGTTTTGGGTTAAATATAACCAGGAATAATAATTAAATTATTGTTTAATTAATTATTCCATGAGGAAAATCAAACAAATATAGATTTGTTTAATATTTCCTTTTGGGGTTTTCTGTTTAGACCATAAAAAACCTAATAAATGTGTTTTATTAAGTTATTTTACATATTGAAAGCAATTTTACTTAGGGTAAAATTGGTCTTACATGGTGTACTTGAGTCCATCTAATGATAGTAGGTTAGATGACCAAAAATTGGTGTAACAGATTGCCCCCCAGCGTACGAGTGTTAGGAGAAAATCATATGACCGAAGTACGTTGTAAGAACTCAATCACCAAACATCAAAAGGGAAGTCAAAGAGAGAAATGTAAGGTAGTATAAAGTGCTAAAGAACTAGACCCTAAGGAGTTGAGACTTACAGGTGCAACAAGTCTCATTTTATGAGAGGGTACCTATGCTAGAGGCGGGGGGGAGGCATACCTATGCCCGCCGAGACAAAGTACAAAAGAATAGTACGTCCAGTAAACAAGGGACCGAACTATAAAGTAAATGCTGGCATAAACATGAGCCAGATAAAAGATATAATGAGGAATCCCACATACATGTTGTGCCTGGGATAAAATCCAGGACTTATACAATAATATCTAAGTACATGAGATACAAATACAACCCAAATGCCCCCTATAAACGGGGAAGGGCTCGCAAAATCTGACTGATATATGAAAATCAAAGAAGTGCTGCAAGCGGCTAAGGCCAACATCATCAAATATATGGAGCTGCATTGAAGGCTGCAATGAAGAGGTCATCTGGGCATGTGGGGGGCTACCTGCAGAGCCACCCCCTCATGAGGGTTGAGACATCTCACACATACCCGGGAATCACCAATAGCTGATGCTGCATCACTGGACCATCAAGTATACGGATCTTAAGCATGCTGAAAGGAGCTGGAGTTGAGAAACAATCAAGTCAAAGGGCAATGAGAAATCCCTTTGCTTGATCTAAGGCACTGAACAAGTGTGGAAGCTAGAACCAAGATACACTGCCTTCTAGACCTGTCTTCAGGAATGAATAAGCTGATGTCGACAGAAAAAGGTCTGCCTTAGGTGAGGCGATAAGGAGTCCTTGACTAAGGCACAAAGGAAAATGATAGAGTGAATGACAGGCTAATACCAATGATGATGATGAAATGGGTGGATGTCCAAGGGGGACCATAAAAACATGAGTACAAGATGGTATCTCATGACGAAAATCAACACAAAAAAAAAAAAGTATGGAGGCAAAGTGGTGCCCCAAGTAAAAGTGTTGTAAGTGAGGAAATCCGATTTTGAGGAGAGGTGAAGTGACCCTTCGTGGACAAAATGTGTCCTAGTGAAGTAGCGAATTACGAAAAACAAACAGATGCTGGCTATCTAAAAGAAAATAAAACATGCATTTCGAGAGGGAAATGCTAAGGGTAATATTTCTTATGATAGAGTGCATTGCGAGGATTAGGAAGGGGGTGGCCTTCGAAGTCATCTAAGAGGTATTCCCCCTTACCAAGATCCTTACTAATGATGTAAGGACCTAGCCATAATGAGTCAAACTTCCCATGACCGAGGACATCGTGGGCCTGGTCATATACTAGAACAAGGTCACCTTCGTGAAAGGTGCAAGTGTGGACTTTGCGGTCATACTGAGCTTTGGTGCGCTTTTTGGCCACTTCAAGAGTTTGCAATGCAACACGACAGTCTTCAGAGGTGCGCTCAAGCATGATGAGTCGTTGTTCTAGAGGTTGGGTATCAGGGAGAAGTTCGATGGCTAAGTGAAGGGAAGGAATTTCACACTTGATCGGTAAGACTTCCTCTTCATCAAAAACAAGGTGGAAAGGAGTGAAACCGGTGGCAGTTTTAACAGAATTTATATAGGCCCACAAAGTAGGGAAGAGCATAAGATGCCAATTGGTTTTGTTCTTATTCACTGTTCGTTGAAGAATGGTCTTAAGGATTTTGTTGACCGCTTCAACTTGGCCATTACCTTGGGGGTAATAGGATGATGAATATTGGTGCTCAAAACCCAATAGTGAGGATAGCTCGTGCCATATCTCATCTTCAAAATTTCGGCCATGGTCAGAGACCAAGTGTTTTGGAACCCCGAATCAAGAAATGACATGGTTAAAGAAAAAGAGGGTTGTGGTTGCTGCCATGTTGTTGAATGCTGGCATAGCCTCGGCCCATTTTGTGAAATAGTTAACCACCACGATGATATATTTGTGGTTACCAGCGGATGGAGGTCGACACTCCATAAATTCGATGGCCCATTTACAGAAGGGACCAGCTGTGACGACAAGATGGAGGGGAGCTGGAGGAGCTCGCGCCTTAGGGGCGAAATGCTGGCAATTGGAATAATGTTTGACTGCTTTAATGCAATCACTGAAGAGAGAAGGCCAAAAATACCCAGCGCACATGATTTTTTGGGCAGTAGCAAGACCGGAGAGGTGGCCACCACAAACACCGCTATGACAGGCATTGAGGACTTGCTAAGCTTCAGCGTGTGTGAGATAACGACGAAGGAAAGTATCTACTCTGCAACGATAGAGGTTGTCACCGATCATAAGGTAGCGAGGGGCTTGGTGTCGAATACGTCGTTGAGCATCACGGTCAAGATGAAGGGTGAAATTTTGGGTTCGCAAGTAAGTAAGGATATCACCGTACCAAGGGTCATCTGTGGTAATGGCGAATAAGTGTTCATCGGGAAGAGCATCATTAATCGGAGGATCCTGCGTACCGGTAGGTAATTCAGAAATGAGTTCAGTGAGGGCTAAACCTTTCTTAATTTTTGGTGTGACAAATTCCAGGTCGAATTCTTAAAGGATAATGACCCAATGAGCGTAATTCTCACTGAGGATGCGACGGCTCAATAGGAAAGCCATGGGGTTGGAATTAGTCACAACCTTGGTGGAGCACATGAGGATGTAATGACGTAGTTTTTGGACCAAGAACACAACAGCCAGTGCTAATTTTTCTTCATCTGAGTAGGATACAGGTGGGCAGACAAGGTTCTTATTGACATAATAGATCACATGTTCGATACCGTTATCATCTTCCTAGATAAGGACACCAGTGACCAAATAGGTGGAGGCAGAGATGTACAGGATGAAGTCCTGATAAAAATCAGGAGTACGGACCAAGGAAGCAGATGTGAGAGCATGCTTGAGGGCATCAAAATACTCATGAGCATAGGTATCCCAGAAAAATGGGGTATTAGATCGAAGAAGTCTAAGGAACCGATGTGTGGTAGTGGCATAGTCAGGAACGAATCAGCAAATAAAATTAGCTTTACCTTGGAGACTTTGTAGCTGGCGTAAGGTATGAGGAATAGGAAGTTCAAGAATGGCTTGAACTTTCAAAGGGTCAAGAGTTATACCATCTTTAGACATGATGAAGCCTAGGAGACGGTCGGCGGGAACACAGAAGACACATTTCAACGTGTTAAGGCAGATATTATACTTGCGACATCGAAGGAAAATGGTACGCAGATCATGGAGGTGTTGCGCCCAATGTTTAGAATGCGCAGTAAGGTCGTCTAAATAGGCAAGGATAATATGAGCTAAGTCATCGAAACAATAAGACATGGCTCGTTGAAAAGTGGTGCCGATGTTTTTAAGGCCGAATGGCATGACTCGGTATGCGAAAGTTCCCCATGGACTAATGAACGTGGTTTTGAGTTGATCAGCATGACGGATAATGATTTGGTTGTATCCAGAGAATCCATCCATAAAGGATAGAACCTTATGACCTGCACACTTATCAATTATTTGGTCAATAAATGGTGTGGGGAAGTTGTCTTTCGGACAAACATTTTTCAAATCGTGAAACTCAGTGCAGACATGGATGGTTCCTTGTTTTTTGAGGACGGGAACTGGGTTGGACACCCAAGTGGTGTATTCGATGGGATAAATGAAACCAGCTTGCTTGAGCTTATCGATTTCAGCTTTGATAGCTTCATGTCTAGAAGGATGAATGGGTCTCAACTTTTGACAGACTGGATTGGCATCAGGCCATGTGTCAATATGGTGTTTGACAATGGCTGGATTGAGTCTGGGCATTTCTGAGTAGGACTAGGCGAAAATATCATAGAATTCTTTGAAGAGCTTGGTGTAAGCTTCAATTTCTTCCGAAGTGCATTAGGCACCCAAGGTTATATGTTCTTCGATTCCTGGTTTGACAGAAATTTCAATTTTGATGGTAGGAGAGATATTGGCCATATTACCTTCTTCGAAAGCGTCAGGTGCAGGGATGGGATTTTTAAACCAATCAAATTTATCAGGAATGAAGTCTTTAGATTCTACAACATATTGGTCATGGGATTGATGGGGAAGGAATTATGCACGATGGTGCATATCATCCCATGAAAAATCAGGTTTGGTCATGGCTTCCATAATGTCTTCATCTGATAGGAAGATGGGAAGAGTGGAGGGAAGAGGATCACCTGATGAGGTAGAAATATCAGACTCCTGATTTTGGGGAGAAAGGCTCACATGCGCAACGTCATGGGGGGTGACAGAAGAGTAAGTAGATGGGGGTTCAGGCGAAACATCAGGGGAAGGCACTAAGGGGCCGACCACCAAGGATTGCAATGATGATGAGAGGTAAGAAATGGTGGTTGAAGACTTGGTCATTTCAATATCAGGAAGGGGAATGCTAATTGGGGTAGACAGGTCTACTGGTGCTAGTGAAGAAGGTATGTGGTCATGCGTGGCTTTGAATTGGCGGTATGTGTCTAAAGAGGAACGATACTCGTCAAGGCGGGGACAGAGATGGGTATAACGGCCATGGAAATTGCACAAAGAAAAAGGGTGATTGGTGCGCAAGTTTTTAAGTTTCGGGATTGAATCAGGTATAGTGACATAGACCTCAGGGATATTGGATTTCGGAAACGTCTCATTGACCATGGTCTTGAGATGCGGTAACTCGGGACATGTATGAGTGGTGTGATCAACAACATTGCACAAGGCACACTGGATAGCACGCTTAGGCGGCTGAGGAGGAGCAAGGTGCGATAGGGTAGCCTTATCATTGGATGCCCCCTTGCGAGCTATGCCTTTCTTTTCCGGAGTTGTCACAATAGGAGAAGGGTCCTGTTGAGGTGCTGGTGGCACTGTAGCAACGAAAGAAGCTAAGGGGACCAGTTGAACCAGGGTCAAAGCAAGGTAAGGTTTGGGGTGACCAGGCGGGGTAGTGGTTGGAGGATCAAGGTACCAGACGGGTATACCCAAGGTCAAGTTGGGGAGGGATAGTTTGGCCATGATGGGAACCAAATAAACTCTGGGAGGGGGAGTAAGGAAAGGTATCTGACCAATGGGGTAATGTCCAGGAGGGACACCACCAAGATGGTTGAGATGTGTTGGAACCGACCTAGGAGGGTAGAGAGACGAATGGGAACTAGCTGTAGGAGAAGGGTTAAAAGGAAGAGGCCCGGCTAGTTGAGGTGAAGGGCTAGGAGCTGGTTGCGGTGGGCAAGGTTGAGGTTGCTGACTAGCCAAAACAGGCCGCTTAAGGTCAGCCCGAGACGATTGCATCATGCAAACATTCGCTAATATGGGATCAGAGACAGGAGGAGGAGGAAGACTAGGGAAGGTTCTAAGCAAGGAGGAGTCTTTGTAGACACCAGGGGAGACACTGGTTAAAGAATCAAAGGTTTGCTTATTGGCTATAGAAGAGATGGTCGACTCAAGGGAGGTCTGAGTTTTTGGCTCATGATTTGTCAACTGGTCAATGGTGACTATCTTTCCATTGTGAGGGAAAAACATCTTGCGATGGACCGTGGATGGGACAGTAGACATGGAATAGGTGTAGCTATGCCCCAAAGGAATGTTATAATCAAGAGGGGCATCGATGACTTCAACATCAATGCAAATAGTCTTGCCCGCAAGAGTGATAGGAAAATTATGGAATAGGCCAATGGGCTGGGAGGCATGGCCATCCCACGCACGAAGGGTGATTGTGGAAGGGGCCAGCTCAGGAGATCCGAGTTGTTCCAAACCGAAGCAGAAATCACACATGTAGATGCCCCCTCATCAATAATACATCGAGACACATTAGCGTTCCGGATTTTGACTGGGATTTGGAAAGCGACAGAAGCAGGAAGAAGAGGATGATCTGACTGACGGACGTCGAAAACAATCAATTGGTCATCAGCAGGATCTACAACACCCATGGAAGATAGTAGAGCCTTCCTTTGAGAATGACACGACTGGAGGATTTCGAGTGTTGAAATGGGAGCAGGAGACTGCGCCAAATCATCTACTATGCTATATGAATGAGCAGCTCGACCAGAAGTAGCATTTTGGCATAATGGGCCCTTAGGAACCTTGATAGGAACCTCAACTTTGGGTTGAGGGATCTGCAAAGGACCATTGGGTGTCGAAAGAGGCTCTGTAGGACCTAAAGAAGGTGACTGGGGGATAGACGGAGCAGGAGGCTTGGGGCACTGACGAGACCGAGTTTGAAGTTTAAGGTCGACGGTGAGAGGTTGGTCAGAAGTCATCATGAGAATCTGGTAATCGGAGGAACCAAAAGGGGAAGGTTGAGTGGTTACCAGGGAATGAGGTGGTTTAGTAGCCACGAATCCTTGCTGAGGGAAAGGATCGGTAAACACGGCTGGTTAAGAAGTAGTCGCATTGGGGGGAACAGTAGGGGAGGCATGTTGTCCACGCAATGTAGCCTGAGACTCCCACATCTGCCGCATCTGTGGTAATAGGGGACAATCATGAGTGTAATGACCGTAAACACCGCAACACGAACAAGGCTTATTGGTGCAAGAGGCCTATCCGGCTTGGACTGAGAGCCCTGTGGCTGGTTAGCAGTGTTAGAATCAATACTTGAAGGATTGAATCCACGATTACCAGGGGTAGATTGATTTTGATTGCCTTTTCTCTTTCTTTGAGAAGAAGGAGGATTAGTCGCACCCTGCTGTGAAAATACTTGCCCTGGAGGGGGTAGTAGTTGCTGTTGCGAGGGTTGAGAAGGCAAGGGAGGTGGAGGTCCAAATGATGGAGGAGCTGGGACACCAGGTTGTGGGTAAGGATAATGGTTAGGATGGGAAACATTGAGGTAAGCAGGAGGGTGGGCAAAAGGAGGAGGCATGCCGTATCCTGGATACATGCTACCTGGAGGGAGAAAAGTGCTGGAGGTGCTGGCCCCTTTCGGAGGGAAACCATAGCCCATAGGAGGTTGGGAGTAGGTATGTGAAAGAGCTCCAATGATACCGTTGGTAGAGTGAGATGCCCCCGGGGCGTTAGCGCCATCGGGTTTGGGGAGGTCAGGAAGGACAGTATAAACATAACCAGATTGAGCATAGATGAGGCCATATTTCAAGGCTATTTGGAGGGCGGCTTCTTCTATTTGAGGGAACTGGGATGCGACATCTTTGCCGATGGCAGGTAAGAGAGAGTGAAGGAACCAGTCCATGTAGACCCGATCTTCAAATATGGGAGCTCGACATAAGCTCCTTCTTCTCCGCCATTCCTGGACATGAGCAGAAAGGCGGGTCGAAGATGATTGACGGAAAGAAGTCAAGAGTTCGGTACTAGTTTCATATCGAAGAGGGAGTTGGAAATAAGATAAGAAGGCTTGGGCAATGGTCGCAAAGGTGGTATGGGAAGAGGTGGTCTGATCAACATACCATTTAGAGGCTTTGCTGGTAAGCGTGCATTGGAAAAATCTAAGACGAATGGAATCATTAGTAATGGAATTGGATGAACACCACATGTGGAAAGATCGGATATGGTTGGAGGGATCTTCACTAGCAAGGCCTTCGAACTTGGGAATGTCAGAGGGGAGCTTGGTTGGCATAGTAGGCCAACTAACATCGTGGCAGATAAGATTGTTGATCAACTGATTGAAATCGGGGAGATTGAGACCTGCCATATAAGGGAGCAAAGGGACAGTCAAGGTAGTTCCCGTGGTGGTTCCGCTAGTAACAGACCCAACAGTAGGATCGGGGTTGCTGCTAGCATTAGGCCCTGAACTAGACATGGTGAAGGTAATAGGGGGAGAACCAGAAGTAGGGGGAGAACCCAAAGAATCAAAAGAAGAGTCGGAGTGCGGACTCGAGGGAGGACTAACTCGACGATGGCGGGAGGGAGTAGGTCGACCAACCGAAAACTGAGGGTGAAGGCCAAGAAGTCTCCGAGATAAACACCTTTTAGGTGCAATTATGGCGGCACAAAGGGAAGAAGAAGGACCAAAAAAGGCAGGGAGGTGCAGAATCAAATGAAAACGATGTCGAAACAAGGGCAGAGAGTTGCAATGTCAATTGATTTTAAATTCTTTTCCTAGCGGTGTTAACGAGGCTCTTCTTCACTTAGGGTCAGTGTGTGGCGTGTGTTAATTTTAATTTTTAAACCCAGACATTTTGAGAGTAAAAGAAAAAGTGTGTTGTGTAACTAAAAATAAATCTGCAGAGAACAGTAAATAAGGCTGAAATAATAGAAAATTAACAGCTAACAATGCATCGATCTAACCCAAGAAGGTGAGTCTCTCAAAACTAGTCTAAAAGAGGGAAAAAATCTAGTCAAAACACACGAAAAAGGGGCCAATAGATCTAAGGTCGGGAGGGACAGGGATCTAAAGGAGAAATATGCTGAAAAGAGGTGTAGAAAACAACAAAGAGGCAGAGGCAAGGTTGCTGAAACAAAGAAGGAAATCAGCTAAAGGTAGAAGGGACAAGGAGGTGACCCTAGAGGCAAACCCAAACAAAACTATATGAGGTGATTTGAAAGGGAGAAGAGCTGATCTAAAAGGGATCTGAAAATGAGGTATCAGATCTGAAAAGAAGAAGGCTGAAACTTTGAAAATTCAGACGTCTGAAACAACTAAAACTCTTCCACAAAAATTGGAGGGTACTAAAGCCCTAAGGGGCGAGATTCCCACTTAGTTGAGTAAAACAGATCAGAAACAAGTCTAACGGGTGGGGAAAGAGGCTGGAAAACCCTGACAAAAGCTTCAGACAAACCCAGAAAAATTGCTGGAAAAGTGCAGAAAAAAGTGCAGGTCACAGGTTCTGACCTATTTTTAGTGCAGGTCACATTTTTGGGGCAGAAAATTGCATCCTCTAGGCCAGGTCACAAGTTTTGGGCCAATAAGTGCGACTTGCAGATCTGGGTCTCTTGGCGGAAAATTTCAGAAAAAGTTGTCGTCTTAGCTGTGGTTGATGTCTGTCACCTGCGCAATAGGGCCAGAAACACACGGAAGTTAAAAATTTTAATGTTTGAGGGTTTTAGAGGTGAAAAACACCATAAAAATAGGAAAAAAAAAAAATTGAAGAGAAACCCTAGGGCCTGAAATAGCTGGATATGCAGGAATATATAAAACGACAACGGTCGCAAAAGAAAACCCGTGTGGAGTCGCCAATTGTTAGTATGAATATTTTTTCGGAAAAATACCACTTCAGCTACACATAAAAAATAGCCCTAACATCAATTATGGCTGTCAATATCTTCAAATCTGTAGTTAGTTGATCAAGACAAAGCTGCATAAATCCAGATCTATGCATAAAAAGACAATAAGCAGTAAAAATGAAGTTTTGCTCCATGCATCCAATAGACAGGACAAGAAAAATATTTTTGAAAGAATTTTTTATATTAAAGGGCACCTGAGAGGAAAACAAGAAAGGTGTTTCCAATTATCCTTAATGGGATGGGTTCTTGAAAGTCCTCAGCACTTCAGATCTAAAATTTCTCTCTCTTGTTGGTGTAGAAAACCCAAACAAACATAGAACTCAAAGGGAGCTCACAAAGCAAATAATGGAGAATGTGACAATGATAATGGCTCAAAGTTAGACCAAGAGTATAGATCCAGAGTGATCTAATATGCAAATGAAAGGTGACCAATGAATGGGAAGACCCTTCTATTTATAACAAAATATTAGGGTAGTCTAGGACTTGGTGCATGAATAAAATATTATTAACCAAATTCTAGAACCACCTTTTAGGAATATTTTATTATATTTGTTGGAGGGAAAAAGTATTTGACTTGGGTCAAATCCCTTTATTTGTAAATAATAAATAAATAAATGATTTATTTATTATTTTAAGGAAGTGGTTGAATGATAATTAAAAAAATAATAGTTTATTTAATTATTTATAAATGATTTAGTCATATTTAACAAGGAATATTATTTAAATAAGATTTAAATAATTATTCCTAGAAAATAATAAGATAAATAAGGATTTATCTAATTAATTTCCTTGTTTTGGGTTAAATATAACCAGGAATAATAATTAAATTACTGTTTAATTAATTATTCCATTAGGAAAATCAAACAAATATAGATTTGTTTAATATTTCCTTTTGGGGTTTTATGTTTAGACCATAAACAACCTAATAAATGTGTTTTATTAAGTTATTTTACATAGTGAAAGCAATTTTACTTGGGGTAAAATTGGTCTTACATGGTGTACTTGGGTTCATCTAATGATAGTAGGTTAGATAACCAAAAAATGGTGTAGCAATTTGAACCTAATTTCCACTTCATATTTCAGCTTAATAGGTATTGGAATCTTGAATAAGCTTGTTGAAATAGAAAGTGAATCATCCAAAATATTACTTTATATTTCAACAAAATAAATGTTAAATGCCGGGAATGAGTCTTATACAATACTCCATACTGCATTATGGTAATCTCTGAGTCTGGGATGCTTAGTTTGATAAACATTTCTTATTTCCTAAATAATAATTTCAGCATCTCCAAAAACAAAAATTTCTGAAATATTCATGTCTTTTGTTGTTTTAAAACTAATCAACAGAGCTTCATACTCAACCACATTATTAGTCGCTTCAAATTCAAGTTTGAAATAAAAGTGGAGCTCTATTTCAAAGGATAAATGAGAACTATTCCTGCACCAGCTCCTTCTTTAGAACATGAGCCATCAAAATACATTTTGCATAGCTGGGAACCCTCATGACTGATCTGTTTTTTAGCAGGTTTCAAAAACTAAAAATTTTTGGCAGATAAGACAACATTATCCATATGTAAAATGCTTGAACCAACATCAGTTGTTCTAGCATAGATTGGATGATTAGTGGGGTATTTTTTGTCACTAATGATATATGCCATATAAGCTTCTCTATAAATTCTTCTTTGTTCTCCTCTAGAAATAGGGACAATAGCATAAGTGAAATCTATTTTCAAAGTTCCTCCCAACCTTCTAATTTGTGACATAGAAAGTAACATGCCAAACCTAGGAGGAATGTCAGCTACAACAATATCCATCACCATCCCTCTCATGGGTAATTGAAAAAGACTTACTACAAGGTCTTTGATGACACCAAGGCATTGAACTTTCATGGAATCAAAGGAGTAGAGATCTCGGTACTCTCTAGTTACTTGAAGACCTAGCTCATCCATAACTACCTTGGGCATTAAATTATATGAGGCTCCAGAGTCCATTAGGAAATTGTGCAAGATATTATCATGAATATTCAGAGATAGATAGAAGGGAGGGGTAGAGTTGTCTTTGTCTTCTACCAATGGACCTAAAATATCAGTGGGCTTGTCATCTTGGAGGTTAACAAAATCAAAAGTTACTTCGGTAGGTGGGGGTTCAAGAGATTTCATAAAGGTATTTTTGAAATCATCGTTTTTCATGAGCTCTAAAAGAGGAATAGGAATATTTATCTTTTGTATCTCATTCTCAAAATTGAAAACAAGGGGGCAGTTTGTGAGAAATTTTTACCTCAAGTGAAGGAGGATTAACTGCTACCGAAATTTCCAGTCTGCTTCTTTCAGCAACTTGCTTTTCTATTGGAATTTTAACTGCGTCCTTATTTTTTTTTGGTTGTCCAAGATTCCTTGGATTATCATCGATCTTCTTTGATCTGATATTATATGTTCTTTGATGATCAGCTGCAGTCATGGAATTATTAGAAATCTCTCAATTATTCTGAGTATATGACATAAAATATTCATATTCTGCTTGTGTAAAATGAATCATCCCTTCTTTATCTCTCACACAATTGATATCATCAGCTTTCTCCAACCTTTCAGCTTCCTCTTCATCTTCAAATATAACATTCTGCAAAGGGGGCTGCACTTTTTTATCATCAACATCTCTCATTTCTCGCTGCAAAATTTGAGCAATATGTCTTCTAAATTGATGTCTATTAGGCTGATCAAATGAAACATTTATATTGGTAGTTGGTCTTGCTTACATCTTGATCTTGGACATCTCATTAGTCAATGACTTGACCATCTTGGTCAACTAATCTAACTTAGGATATATGTCTGAAGTTCCTGAAGTCAAAACTTCAACTTTTTTATTTCGTTTTTCTTTGTCAATCCCTCCTCTAAGCATGTCAGCTACTAACACATTAGATTCTACCTCCAATACATTTTTCTGCATTTGTGTTAGTTGTTAGTATGAATCCTTTGTCGAAGTGTACGAAAAAATAGCACTTTAGCTACGCATAACTAATAGCCCTAACATCAAATGTGGCTACCAATATCTTCAGATCTGCAGTTAGTTGATCAAGACAAGAGCTGCAAAAAACCAGATCTATGCATAGAAAGACATTAAGCAGTAAAAAGAAGGGTTTGCTCCATATATCCAATAGACAAGACAAGAACAATTTTTGAAAGAATTTTTTGTAGTAAGGGCACCTGGGAGGAAAACAAGAAGATGTTTCCAATTCTCCTCAATGGGATGGGTTCTTGGAAGTCCTTAGCACTTCAGATCTAGCATTTCTCTCTCCTGTTGGTGTAGAAAACCCAGAACAAAGATAGAACTCAAAGGGAGCTCACACAGCAAATAATGGAAAATGTGACAATGATAATGGCTCAAAGTCAGACCAAGAGTTTAGATCCAGAGTGATCTAATAGGCAACAAAAGGTGAAGAATGGTAGAAAAAACCCTCCTATTTATAACAAAATATTGGGTCATTCTAGATCTTGGTGCATGATTAAAATAATGTTAACCAAATCTAGATCCACCTTTTATGGAATATTTTATTATATTTGTTGGAGGGAAAAAGTAGTTGACTTGGGTCAAATCCCTTTATTTGTTAATAAAATATAAATGATTTATTTATCTTTTTAAGGAAGTGGTTGAAGGATAATCAAATAAATAATGATTTATTTAATTATTTGTGGGTGATTTGGTCATATTTAACAAGGAATATTATCTAAATAAGATTTAAATAATTATTCCTAGAAAATAATAAGATAAATAAAGGTTTATCTAATTAATTCCTTTGTTTTGGGTTAAACATGATTAGGAATAATAATTAAATTATGGTTTGATTAATTATTCCATGAGGAAAATCAAACAAATATAGGTTTGTTTAATATTTCCTTTTGGGGTTTCCTGTTTAGACCATAAACAACCTAATAAATGTGGCTTATTAAGTTATTTTACATAGTGAAAGCAATTTTACTTAGGGTAAAATTGGTCTTACATGGTGTAATTGGGTCCATCTAATGATAATAGGTTAGATGACCAAAAAATGGTGTAACAGATTGCCCCCCATCGTGCGAGTGTTAGGAGCAAATCGTATGACCGAAGTACGTTGTAAGAACTCAATCACCAGACATCAAGAGGGAAGTCAGATAGAGAAATGTGAGGTATACTAAGGTGTTGAAGAACTAGACCCTGAGGAGACGAGACTTACAGGTGCAACAAGTCTATTTTTATGAGAGGGTACTTGTGCTAAAGGCGGCGGGGGAGGCATACCTATGCCCGCCGAGACAAAGTACAAAAGGATAGTGTGTCCAGTAAACAAGGGACCGAACCATAAAGTACAGCCGGCATAATCATGAGCCAGATAAAAATACAATGAAGAATCCCACATACATGTTGTGCCTAGGATAACAGCCAGGACTTATACAATAATATCTGAGTACATGAGATACAAGTACAACCCAAATGCCCCCTGTAAATGGGGAAGGGCTCACAAAATCTGACTGATACATGAAAATCAAAGAGGCGCTGCAAGCGGCTAAGGCCGACATCATCAAATATATGGAGCTACATCAAGGGCTGCAATGAAGAGGTCATCCGGGCATGTGGGGGGCTACCTGCAGGGCCACCCCCTCATGAGGGCTGAGACATCTCACACACACCCGGGAATCACCAAGAGCTGTTGCTGCATCACTGAACCATCAAGTCTACGTATCTCAATCATGCTGAAAGGAGCTGGAGTGGAGAAACAATCAAGTCAAAGGGGAATGAGAGATCCCTTTGCCTGATCCGAGGCACCGAACAAGAGTGGAAGCTGGAACCAAGGTACACCGCCCTCTAGACCTGTCTTCTGGAATGAAGGAGTTGATGTCGACAGAAGGAGGTCCACCATAGGTGAGGCAATGAGAGATCCTCAACTAAGGCACGAGAGAAAATAGTAGAGTGACGGACAGACTAATACCAATGATGATGGTGGAATGGAAGGGACTGAGTAGCGAATGGACGACTTCCCTTGCTAGAGCATAAAGGGCATGAATGACATGGCAGCGACTGACACAATATCATCAGGGATAAAGGACAGTGGGACTGAAGGCCATAATGTGCGACACAAGAGAGAAACCAAGCAATGAGGGATGAAGGAATATAGCGGGGTACAAAGGGACTCGAGATAGACTCCATGAATGCGATGATGACTCCACTTGGATGCTCTAAACAAGGGCGACTCGATGGTGCTGCCACACAGTAAAGGTCCAATGGGGGACCATGAAAACATGAGTACAAGATGGTAACTCACGACGAACATCAACACGAGCATGGATAAGTATGGAGGCCAAATGGTGCCCCTAGTATGAGTGTTGCAAGTGAAGAAATTCAATTTTGAGGAGGGTTATGGTTGAGGGGCATAGGTGCCCCCAAGCATGGTGTGGTCATGCCAAAATTTATTTAGAAAAAGGGGAATCTAAACACATTTTAATGATGTGGTGTGCCATTTGTTTTCGTTATGGTTATGCAGTTTGAGAAAGGAAATGGAGGATTACCAATCTCTTTTAGTATTGCATATATGAAGCAAATGGACTTTAAGTTGTCGGGTTGGCATACCTGGTGTCACTATCCCAAAGAGAGGATTTGGAGATAATGAACTGATGCTCGCCTAGAAAACCCATAGGTTGGTCAACAACAATGTCTAAGAGATTGGGTTGCTGAGGGAAGATGAGGGAACGATAAGGGGTATCATCCCTAGAGTGATCTAAAGTGATATGGGACTCTAGAGGTTCTTCTAAATGTGGAAGAATAAGGGTAATAAAGTCAACACGACCAGATACACTAGGAGAGTTGTGGAGAATTGCTTCTCTTGGTCTCTCAAATGTGGGTGCCCCCTTACCCAAACATTGGGTTTCAATGTAATGGCCACATGGTGTATGTGGTGTGAACGCATGGGTTCGATGTAAGGGGGAATAGATAAAGTCAGGGGTGGGTATTTTTTCCATAATGTCGTCATCGTGATAGAAGATGGGGTGACTGGTGGAAGAAATACCACCTGACGTGGCGAAGCGACCTAATTCATCATCATGAGAAGAGAGTTTCACATGCGTATCATCACAAGGGGTGACAGAAGAGTAAGTAGATAAAGGATCTACCGATGTTGAGCCCAAGGTGATCGCTGAAGTAAGGTCAAGCGAAACAACAGGGGAGGGTTCAGATGGAATGTTCCCTAAGGGTCTCATGGATGATGATAGGTAGAAAATTCTGGACGAAGGCTTCGTCATCTCGACATCAGGAGGGGGGATTTCAATGGGAGCAGTTATGTCTGGTAGTTTTTCCCAAGAAAAATGCGCAAATATGGGAGAGGTGGATTCATTGCGCTTGGCCTCGAATTGGCGGACCGCGGCTAGAGAGGTGCGGAAGTCCGCGAGGCGGGGACAAAGGTGGGTGTAATGGCCATGGAGGTCACACAAAGCACAGGGGTGGTTGGTGTGAATAGTCTGGGGGTTCGTGGCTGCGGTCGCGAAAGGAACAGAGGCTTCCGGGACCAGGGACTTAGGGAACGCGACATTAACCATGGGCTTGAGATGAAGCAATTCAGGACAGGTATGGGTGGCGTGACCGAAAATATCTACAAAGCACACTGGATGGTATGCTTTGGAGGCCGAGGAGGGGTAGGGTTTGTCGGGGAATCTTGGTCCTAATTGGTTGCCCCCTTACGAGCTTTGCCTTTCTTTCCTGGGGCTGTCACCATAGGGGCAGGGTCCTGGGGAGGTGCGAGGGGCCTGGTGGTAATGGAGGAAGCGAGGGGGACCGGTTGAACCGGTGTCAAAGCAAGGTAGGGTGACCGGGTGACCGGGTGGGATAGCGGCTGGAGGGTCAAGGTACCAGATGGGTATGCCCAGGGTCAGGTTAGGGAGAGAGAGGGTGGCCATGATGGGGACCGTATAGACTCCGGGAGGGGGAGCCAGGAAAGGTATCTGATCAGCGGGATAATGACCAGGAGGGACAACTCTGAGATGGTTAAGGCCTGGGGGAACCGATCCAGGGGGATAAAGGGGTTCAGGGATACCAGTTGTAGGAGAAGTACCAAAAGGAGGAGGTCCGGCTGGCGGAGATGAAGGGCTAGGAGCGGGTTGCGGTGGGCGAGGTTGCGTCTGAGGTTGCTGACTAGCCGAGGTGGGTTGCTTAAGGGCAGCCTGAGACGATTGCATCATGCAAACATTCGATAAGCTGGGATCAGAGATATGAGGAGGGGGAAGACCAGGAAAAGTTCCAAGTAGGGAGGAATCTTTGTAGACGCCGGGGGAGACACTGGTCAAGGAATCGACGGTTTTCTTATTGGCTACAGAAGAGATGGTCGTCTCCGGGGAGGTCTGAGACGGTGGCTCATGGTAAGTCAACTGGTCAATGGTGACTATCTTTCCATTGTGAGGAAAAGACATCTTGCGAAAAACCGCGGATGGGACAGCAGACATGGCATAGGTGTAGCTTCACCCCAATAGAATGTTGTAGTCTAGAGGGGCGTCAATGACTTCGACGTCAACGCAAATGGTCTTACCGGCAAGGGTGATAGGACAATTACGGAAAAGGCCAATGGGCTGGGAGGTGTGGCCGTCTCACGCTCGAAGGGTGATCGTGGAAGGGGCCAACTCAGGAGATTTGAGTTGCTTCCAAACCGAAGCGGACATCACACAAGTGGATGCCCCCTCATTAATTATACACCGAGAAACGTTGGCGTTCCGGATCTTGACTGGGATTTGGAAGGCGACGGAAGCAGGAAGAGGAGGATGCACTGATTGATGGGCATCGAAAATAATCATTTTGTCATCAGCAGGATCTACAGCACCCACGGTAGATAGTAGAGCCTTCTTTTGGGAAGGGCACGACTGGAGGAGTTCCAGTGTGGAAATGGCAGTAGGAGATTGCGCCAAATCATCTACTATGCTATACGAATGGGCAGCTCGACCAGAATCGGCATTTCGATGTAACGGTCCTCTAGGAATTTTGGTATGGACCTCAAATTTGGGTTGAGGGATGTGTAAGGGACCATTGGATGTCGAAAGAGGCTCTGTAGAACTGGAAGAAGGGGACTCGGGGGTAGACTAAGCGGGAGGCTTGGGGTACTGGCGAGACCGAGTTTGAAGGTGAAGGTCGACAGTTGGGGATGGATCAGAGTTCATCATGAGGATTTGTTAATCGGAGGAACCAGAAATGGAAGGTGGAGTGGCGACCTATCCGTCAGGTGGTTGGGTAGCCACGAATCCTTGCTGAGGGAAAGGATCAGTAAACACAGCTGGTTGAGTAGTGGCCACATTAGGGGGAGCATTAGGGGAGGCATGTTGTCCGTGCAATGTGGCTTGAGACTCCCACATCTCCCGCATCTGGGGTAAGAGGGGACAATCATGGGTGTAATGACCATAAACACTGCAACACGAACAAGGCTTATTTGTGCGAAGAGGCCTATCCGGCTTGGGCTGAGTGCCCTGTTGCTGGTTAGCGGTGTTAGGGTCAATACCTTGAGGATTGGGCCCACGAGTACCAGGGGAAGATTGGTTTGGATTGCCTCTCCACCCACTTTGAGAAGAAGGAATATTAGTCGCGCCCTGCTGTGCAAATACTTGCCCTGGAAGGGGCTGTAGGTGCTGTTGCGGGGTTGGAGGAGGAAAGGGAGACGGAAGCGCATATGCTGGAGGAGCTGGTGCACCAGGCTGCGGATAAGGCTAATGGTTAGGTTGGGCAACATTGAGGTAAGCAGGAGGTTGGGAAAAAGGATGAGGCATGCCATATCCTGGATACATGCTACTTGGAGGGGGAAAGTGCTGGAGGTGTTGGCCCCTTCCTGAGGGAGACCATAGCCCATAGGAGGTTGAGCATACGGATGAGAAAGGGCTCCAATGATACCGTCGGTGGAATGAGATGCCCCCGGGGCGTTAGCACCTCCGGGCCTGGGGAGGTCAGGAAGGACGGTATAAACATAGCCAAACTGAGCATAGATCAGGTCATATTTCAAGGCTATTTGGAGGGTGGCTTCTTCGATTTGAGGGAAATGGGAGGAGACATCTTTTCCAATGGGAGCTAAGAGAGTGCGAAGGAACCAGTCCATATAAACCCAATCTTCGAAGGGGGGAGCTCGACATAAGCTTCGTCTTCGTCACCACTCCTGGACATGAGTGGAAAGGCGGGTCGAAGAGGTTTGCTTGAAAGAGTTCAAAAGCTCCGTACCAGTATCGTATCGGAGAGGGAGCTGGAAATAAGATAAAAAGGCTTGGGCAATGGTCACAAAGGTGGTATGGGAAGAGGTGGCTTGGTCAACATACCAATTAGAATCTTCGCCGGTAAGCGTGTGTTGTAACAGTCGAAGACAGATGGAGTCATTGGTAATGGAATTGGAGGAACACCACATCTGGAAAGATCGGACATGGTTGGTTGGATCTTCTCCAGCAAGGCCTTCGAACTTAGGGATGTCGGAGGGGAGCTTGGTTGGCATAACAGGCCAACCAAAATCGTGGCGGATAGGGTCATTGATCAACTTATTGAAATCGGGGAGACTGAGGCCTGCGATGTACAGGAGCAAGGGTGCGGCTGAGGTAGTTCCTGTGGCGGTTCTGCTAGTAGTAGTTCCGGCATTAGGGCCGGGAGCACCGCTAGCGTTAGGCCCTGGACCAGACATAGTGAAGGTGACAGGGGGAGAACCAGAAGTAAAAGGAGAACCCAATGAATCAAAAGAGGAGTCAGAGTGCGGACTCAAAGGAGGACTGGCTCGACGACGACGGGACGGAGCAGGTCGATCGACCGGAAACTGAGGGTGAAGGCCAAGAAGTCTCCGAGAAGCGCGCCTTGGGGGCGCAATGATGGTAACACAAACATGGCACGAGGGGAAGAAGAATGACCGACAGAGGCAGGGAGGTGCAGAATCAAGTGATTACAATGTCGAAACAAGGGCAAAAAGGTGCAGTGTCAATTGATTTTAAAGTCTTTGCCTGGTGGTGTAAACCAGGCTCTTCTTCGCTTAGGGTGAGTGTGTGATGTGTGTTAATTTTAATTTTTAAACCCTTTTCGTTTTGAGAGCAAGAGAAAAAGTGTGTTGCGTAACTAAAAATAATGCTGCAAAAACAGTATATAATGTTGAAATAACAGAAAATTAACAGCTACTATTGCATCGATTCAACCCAAAAAGGAAGGTATCTCAAAACTAATCTAAGAGAGGGAAAAAAATCTAGTCAAAACACACTAAAAAGAGGCCAATAGATCTAGGGTCAAAAAGGGACAGGAATCTAAAGGGAAAAGCTGCTGAAAAGAGGTGCAGATCACAGCCAAGAGGCAGAGGCAAGGTGGCTGGGAAGAAGGAGGAAATCAGCAAAAAGTAGAAGGGGCAAGGAGGAGGCCCTAAAAGTAGATCCAAACAAATTCTTCAGGAGGTGATTCGAAAGGGAGAAGATCTGATTAGAAGAGGTCTGAAAAGGAGGTATTAGATCTAGAGAAAGGGGGGTTGAAACTCTGAAAAAACAGACCCGAAACAGATAAAAACTCTTCCACCAAAATTGGAGGGTACTGAAGCCCTAGGGGGCTATGGTCCCACTTAGATGAGCAAAACAGATCAAAAACAGGTCGAAACGGGCTGAGACAGAGGCTGGAAAACCTTGACAGAAGCTTCAGAAAAACCCAGAAAAATTGCAGAAAAACAGCAGAAAAATTGGCAGGTTGCAGGTTCTGACCTGTTTTCAGTGCAGGTCGCAGAAAATGGGCTGAAAAGTACGACCTGGAGGTCCAGGTCGCATTTTATGGGCTGAAAAGTGTGACCTGAAGCTCCGGGTGTCCCAGCGGCAGATTTCCAGAAAAGTTGCCGTCTCAGTTGCGGCTGATGTCTGTCACCTGCGCAATAGGGCCAGAAACACACGGAAGTTAGAAATTTTAATGTTTTAGGGTTTTATAGGGGAAAAACACCATGAAAATAGGAAAAAAAAAAGCTAAAAAGAAACCCTAGGGTCTGAAGTAGCTGGATATGCAGGAATATGAAAAAGGACAGCTGTCGTAATTGAAAACCCGTGTGGAGTCGCCAATTGTTAGTATGAATCCTTTGTCGATGTGTACAAAAAAAGACCACTTTAGCTACGCATAACTAATAGCCCTAACATCAAAAGTGGTTGCCAATATCTTCAGATCTGCAGTTAGTTGATCAAGACAAGAGCTGCAAAAAACCAGATCTATGCATAGAAAGAGATTAAGCAGTAAAAAGAAGGGTTTGCTCCATATATCCAATAGACAAGACAAGAAAAAATTTTTGAAAAAATTTTTGTATTAAGGGCACCTGGGAGGAAAACAAGAAGATATTTCCAATTCTCCTCAATGGGATGGGTTCTTGGAAGTCCTCAGCACTTCAGATCTAGCATTTCTCTCTCCTGTTGGTGTAGAAAACCCAGACAAAGATAGAACTCAAAGGGAGCTCACACAGCAAATAATGGAAAATATGACAATGACAATGGCTCAAAGTCAAACCAAGAGTTTAGATCCACAGTGATCTAATAGGCAACAAAAGGTCAAGAATGGTAGGAAAAACCCTCCTATTTATAACAAAATATGGGGTCATTCTAGATCTTAGTGCATGATTAAAATAATGTTAACCAAATCTAGATCCACCTTTTATGCAATATTTTATTATATTTGTTGGAGGGAAAAAGTATTTGACTTGGGTCAAATCCCTTTATCTGTTAATAATAAATAAATAAATGATTTATTTATCTTTTTAAGGAAGTGGTTGAAGGATAATTAAATAAATAATTATTTTTTTAATTATTTGTGGGTGATTTGGTCATATTTAACAAGGAATATTATCTAAATAAGATTTAAATAATTATTCCTAGAAAATAATAAGATAAATAAAGGTTTATTTAATTAATTTCTTTGTTTTGGGTTAAACATGACTGGGAATAATAATTAAATTATGGTTTAATTAATTATTCCATGAGGAAAATCAAACAAATATAGGTTTGTTTAATATTTCCTTTTGGGGTTTCCTGTTTAGACCATAAACAACCTAATAAATGTGGTTTATTAAGTTATTTTTCATAGTGAAAGAAATTTTACTTAGGGTAAAATTGGTCTTACATGGTGTACTTGGGTCCATCTAATGATAATAGGTTAGATGACCAAAAAATGGTGTAACATTGTTGTTTAGCACTTGGGTGTTCCTGATCAGAAATCCCACCTCTTTCCTTGAGAGGCCTCTTGGAAGAGTCTTGCATTTAATGTCCACTATCAGGAATTTGGCCAAGCTTCTACTTCCAACAACAACATAGATCCTGTTGAGGGTTTGGTTGTCTTTGTAAGCTGCAGCAAGTGGAGGTTAGATCTATTCAGATCTAAGCCATTCTAGTGCCTCTTTTCACCGGGAAAGTCTTCTATTCCATTGGCAAGAGTGTATTGGATCATTAGAGCTTCAGATACATACCTTAGCATTAAGCCAAACTGTACATAAAGTCTACAACACATTATATCTTCCAGGACTGCATTATTTTCAAGGAGGAAGAGTTGCAGGGAGTTTTGGCAACATTTGAGGAGTGATCTCTAGTGATGAGAATTCGTCTCTCACTGTGGTGATCCATGGATTTTTGTTCTTATCCATGTCATATTCAGATCTGATATGAATACTCCTGTATAAGCTTCAGGAATTCTACAAAAATTTGCAGATTTGTTGCATGAGATCTCAGATCTACTCCATATGCTTCATGTTTTGTTGGAAACCCCAAGGGGTATGTAAAATAGAGACAGTCTAGTGTACAGATCTGATATAGATCTAATATTTTGTACACAGATCTGTTCTAGATCTAAGTTGTAACCTACAGCTATTGTATGCTCATAAAAATAACGTTTTCAAGGATTTTTAGTGAAATATATTGTTGCAGCACCTCTTTTAAAGGTTTTTTCTCATGAAGGCCTTCCATCTTTCTCTTGTACATTGATTCGGCCACATTGTAAATATGATTTACCATTTTATAAGCTATTTTTGAGCTATCATATTGGTCTCTTACTACTGTTATCTAAAACTACATTATTTTCTTAGCAATTTTACTTTGTGTTGCTGCAGTTCCTTCTTTGGGCAGTTTTCAAGCCTTACTGGGTGTGGGAGATCTGTTTAACCCACCTATTTTGATTTGTTTCTGATCTCCTCTGTGATTTGGGTCTTAGATTATCAGATCTAAGGGATCCAAGGGCTGATTTCTAGATTTGTAGCATACATTCCTAAAAAAAAAATTTCAGGCATGTCTTGCTAGCAATCCCAATTTGGGGATATTACAAAACAGGCCAAAACATGCGACCTCTGCAGAAAACAGGTCAGAAACTGCGACCTGAACTTTTTGCAAGAATTTTTCTGAGATTTTTTTGGGTTTTTCTGGGCCTCTTTTCAGGTTTTTCTAACCTTAATCTTCACCCATTTTGGACCCGTACTTTCTTTTTTTAACTCATCAAAGTGGAAACCTAGCCCCCTAAGGCTTCAATACCCTCCACCTTTTGTGGAAGAGTTTTAGCCATTGCAGGTTGTCTGAAATTTCAGAGTGTTCACCATTTTTTCAAATTTGATCCCTTACCTTCAGATCCACTTTAGATTGGTTATTTATCCATCCAAAGTAACTCCTTTTAGTTTTTTTTTGGGTTTTCCTCTAAGGTCCCCTCCGCTTCCCTGCAAGTTATAGCCTTTCGCCACCTCATTTACAACAATTTTTCCTCTAATTTTTTGTTTTTTGTCTGCACCTATTTCTATCAGATCTGAACTCTAGATCATTGTCCCTCTCAAATTTAGATCTATTGGCTATTTTGGTGTGTTTTGACTAGAATTTTTCCCACCTACAAACTTGTTGTTGAGAGGCCCACCTCCCGTGGTTTAGATCAATGCATAATTGGCTGTTTATTTTCTGTTATTTCAGGTTCACATACTGTTATCTGTAGGTTTATTTATAGTTATATAGCACACTTTTTATTTTTCTCTACAAATTTTTGGGTTTAAAAATTAAAATTTACACACTTAACACACACACCCTAAGTGAAGAAGAGCTTGGTTAACATCGTCAAGAAAATACTTTAAACATTGAAATCAATTAATCATGCACCTCTCTGCCCTTGTTTCGACATTGTAATCACTTGATCCTGCACCTTTTCACCTTTGTTGGTCTTTCTTCCCTTTGAGTCGTGTTTGTGCCTTCACCAATGCGCCACAAAGGCGTTTACCCTGGAGACTTCTTAGCCTTCATCCTCAGTTTCTGGTATGAAGACTTACTCCTCTGCGTAGGATTCGATTTAGTCCTCCACCAAGTTCTCACTCCAACTCCTCTTCAGGTTCATTGGGTTCCCCTTCTAGTTCTACCCCTGGTTCTCCCCCTATCACCTTCACCATTTATGGTTCAAGACCTAACCCTGGTGGTAACCCCGGCCCTAATGCTGGGAATACTACTAGTGGGACCGCAACAGGAGCTACCACAGCTGCTCCCTTGCTCCCCTATATGGCAGGCCTCAGTCTTCCTGATTTTAACTAGTTGATCAATGACCCTATACGCCATGACATTGGTTGGCCTGCTATGCCAACCAAGCTCCCTTCCGACATCCCCAAGTTTGAAGGTCTTGCTAGAGAAGATCCTACAAATCATGTTCGATCTTTATACATGTGGTGTTCGTCTAACTCCGTTATCGATGACTCTGTCTGTCTTTGGTTGTTCCAACATACGCTTACTGGCGAAGCTTCTAGGTGGTATGTTGATCAGGCCTCATCCTCTCATACCACGTTTGCAACTCTTGTCCGGGATTTTCTGTCTTATTTCCAACTTCCCCTTCATTATGACACTGGTACCAAACTTTTGACTTCTTTCCATCAATCTTCTGTGACCTGCCTATCCAATCATGTCTAGGAATCGCGGAGAAGAAAGAGCCTATGTTGAGCCCCTACCTTCGAAGATCGTGTCTACATGGACTGGTTCCTTAGATCCCTTTTAATTGTTATAGGAAAAGATGTCGCATCACATTTCCCTCAAACCAAAGAAGCTGCTCTCCAAATTGCGTTAAAATATGACCTGGTCTATGCTCAGTCGGGTTATGTTTATACCATTCTACCTAATCTTCCTAGACCCGGTGGTGCCAATGCACCAGGGGCATCACATGTAACCAATGGTATCTTTGGAGATCTTTCTCATCCATATGCTCAACCTCCCATGGGCTATCGTTTCCCTCAGGGAGGGGCCAGCACCTCCAACACTTTTATCCCTCCCGGTAGCATGTATCCAGGATACGACATGCCTCCTCCTTTTTCCCAACCTGTTTACCACAATGTTACTCAACCTACTTATTATCCGTATATGTGGCCTGGTGCTCCAGCTCCTCAAGCATTGGCACCTCTGCCTCCCTTACATTCTCAACCCCCGCAACAGCAGCCACCGCCCCCTCGGGGGCAGGTGTATGCACAGCAGGGCGCAACTAATCCTCCTACTTCCAAAAAGAAGAGGAAAGGCACTCAAAATCAATCTACCCCCGGTAATCCTGGACCTAATCCTCAAATTAATGCACCTAACACTACTAACCCGCAATAGGGCACTCAGCCCAAGCAGGACAGGCTTGTTCGCACGAATAAGCCTTGTTCTTCTTGTGGTGTTTATGGTCATTACAATCACGATTGTCCTCTTTTCCCACAGATGCAGCAAATGTGGGAGACTCAAGCAGCATAGTGAGGATATAAAGCCTCCCCTTCCATCCCTCCCCATGCTGCCGCTAGTCAGCCAGATTTGTTAACTAATCCTTTCCCTCAGCAAGGATTCATGGCTACCCACCACCTGAAGGTCAAGCGGCCACTCAACCTCCTCCATCTGGTACCTCCGATTACCAGATTCTCATGATGAACTCTGACGAACCTTTAACTGTAGACCTTAACCTTCATACTCGGTCCCGTCAGTACAACAAGCCTCCTGCTACGTCTATCCCAGAGCCCCCTTCTTCAGGTTCTACAAAGCCTCTTTCGACACTTAATGGTCCTTTACAGATCCCTCAGCCTAAGGAAAATTTTCATACCAAGATCCCTAAGGGACCATTACACCAAGACACTGCTTTTGGAAAAACTTCCAATTCGTATAGTATAGTAGATGATTTGGTGCAATCTCCTGCTACCATCTCAATGCTGGAAATCCTCTAGTTGTGCCCTTCACAACGAAAAGCTCTACTATCTTCCATGGGCATTGTAGATCCTTCAGATGATCGATTAATCATCTTTGATGTTGACCGGTCATAACATCCTCCCCTTCCTGCTTCCGTCGCCTTCCAAATCCCAGTCAAGGTCCGGAACGCCAACGCTTCCCGTTATATCATTGATGAGGGGGCATCCACCAGTGTGATGTCAGCTTCAGTTTGGAAGCAACTTGGATTGCCTGAGTTGGCCCCTTCCATGATCACTCTCCGAGCATGGGATGGCCATGCCTCCCAACCCATTGGCCTGTTCTGAAATTGTCCTATTACTCTTGTGGACAAGACTATTTGCGTTGACGTAGAAGTAATTGAAACCCCCTTAGATTACAACCTTCTATTGGGTCGTAGCTACAACTATGCGATTTCTTCTGTACCATTTGTAGTTCACCGCAAGATATCTTTTCCCCATAATGGAAATATAGTCACCATTGACCAGTTGACATATTACGAGCCGAAGTCTCAGACCTCCCCTGAGTCCATCATATCTTCAGTGGCCAATATGCAAATCATCAACCCCTTGACCAGTGTGTCACCCAGAATCTACAAAGACTCCTCTTTACTTGGTACATTCCCTGGTCTTCCTCCTCCTGTCTCTGATCCTATCTCATCGAATGTTTGCATGATTCAATCATCTTGAGCTTCCCTCAAGAGGTCTGCCTCAGCTAGTCAGCAGCCCCGCCCTTTGCAACTTTCTCCTAACCCTTTCATTTAGCCTTCTAGACCTCCTCCTCCTAGCCCTTCACTCGCATCTGGTATCCATGAGCCTCTCTACCCTCCTGGAATAGTTCCTCCATGCCTTAGCCATCTCGGATCCATCCCTCCTGGCCATTACCCCTTCGGTCAGATACCATTCCTAGCTCCCCCTCCTGGAGTGTTCTTGGTACCTGTCATGGCTACCCTATCCCTTCCTAACCTGGCCCTAGAAATTCCCGTATGCTACCTCAATCCTCCAGCCGCTACCCTACCTGGTCAACCCAAACCTTATCTTGCTTCAACCTCAGTTCAACTGGTCCCCATGAATTCTCCCACTGCTATAGTGCCTCGACCACCTCAACAAGAACCTTCTCCTGTTGTGAAGGCATCAAAAGACAAGGCTTCCCCGAATGACCCTGCTCCACCTCTGCCTCCAAATCCTTGTGCTTTGTGTGACATCATCAGTCATGCCACCCACACCTGTCCTGAGTTGCCCCGTATCAAGCCCATGGTTAATGTTGTGTTCCCTGAGTCTACGGTCCCTAAAGCCCATGTTTCTTCCTTGAATGCAGCCAAGAACCCTAAGACTATTCACTCCAACCAACCTTGTGCTTCGTGTGATCTCCATGGCTATTACTCCCACCACTGTCCTCACCTCATGCTTTTCCATGCCTCTTTGGAAATAGTTCAAGAGTACGAGATTGAACAGAACCAATCTGCCTCTCCCATCCTTGCGCAGTATGCTTCAGGCCAGCCTAAGGATTTACCCTATCCCATTTACATTCCCCCTCCTGATGTCGAGATGATGGAGCCTGCAGCCACCATCCTCTACCTATCATCATTCATGAGACCCTCAGTGGAAACTCCCTTGGAGACTCCCCCTTCTGTTTCGCTCGACCTCCCTTCAGCAATCACCCTGGGCTCAACACCGGTGGATCCTTTATCTGTTTTTTCTTCCGTCATCCCCCGTGATGATGCGCATGTGAACCTTTATTCTCATGATGATGATTTAGGTAGCTTTTCCACATCATGTGGTCTTCCTTCCTCCAGTCACTCCATCTTTTATTTTGATGATGACATCATGGAAGCCTAGTCCACCCCTGACTTCATCTTTCCCGCCCATAAGCGGGATGGTACCATCTATGTCTATGGTGAATTTCGTAGCCTGAGCATAAGCTACACCTCCGGTAGCTCCCACAAACCACCTAACTGTTGGCATGTGAGTAGTATCCATCTTACCCAGATCACTCCCTCTCGCAGTGTTTGTTCGATTTCTACTTTGCGCTCAGGTTGCCAACATTTTTCATCATCCTCCCATTTATTGTCTTATGGCACCTTTCAGATGGACCTCCTGTCCATGCCTTTTATCGGTTATGCCAATGGTGAAATTCGCTACTCCTGGAATCTAGCCTCGGTAGGTTGGGCCATTTTTACCCCCTTACATTCGCTTGTTCTCTCGAACGGTTTTTGCATTGGTACTGCCACAAATAGTCAAGCCAAATATGATGTAGTTTGAGGTTTATTAGTCGATTCCCTTTCCCATTGCATCCTCCACCTTCATTTTCATTTAGATTCCCTACTTCTTGTCATGCAATTGAATGGTGTCTATTGTGTGCATAATCCTATCCTTTTTAGAAGGTATTTACGAGTGAAGATTTTGATGCGTGAATTTGAAATCATTACATTCATTCATGTACCTAGAGCACAAAATCTCTATGTAAATAGCATTGAAAAAAATATTCTAGATTGGCTTTTAGCACATGAATTTAACACAAGACAATAACATAAAAACCATCAAAGCGATGCATATCCATAATATGTGTCGTATAAAATGTTTTAGATTCCATTAACTCTGATACATATAACATTCCCATAGCATGTTACAAAAACTTAAAAATTGAGGGCACCATCTGCCCCTACACCTAATCACTATCTGGAGGATCTCGGGCCAATGGCTCTACTCCTACAACTTGTATATCACACATCCCCTATCCAGCCATTGCCATGTGTTGCATGACCCCTCGCCACTTCGAGGGTAGACCAATACATGGCTTTATGTATTGGTCATCTAAGTCTTTCCAGCCTCGCTTTAAAACACCGGTTAGAAGCCTCTCACATCTACGACAGATGTCCTCTAGGAGGGATACTGCATCCTCATTTTGTGGCACTCTCGATCCACTAGGTCCGGTAGTTCCTGATACTGCAGGTCGTCCCATATACCCGGTCGGTTTTACCGGTACTGTATCTGCATACCAAAAGTGAAAGAATCAGTACCATATACAATATTCTGAAACTTTACAATGCACATAAAATATTAGAAATTTGTCACTTACAATCAGGCCCCCATACTCGACCAGGCACCAGTGGCAAATTCGGGTCCCCACGATAACTCATCCCATTATAGGTATATTTGTCTATGTACAATGGCATCTCATCCCAATTAGAAAATAACTCGGGTCAGAACACCCGTCCGACCACCCCACATCCTCCTCTACACAGTAGTCGCCCCCACCGACACATCCTAGGTTCCCTAGGGCCCCCATCCTAGAGTTGTATGTGAGGTCAAAGTGTCAAGATCTTCTCAAAGAAGAGCGAGCACAACACTGTACCATAAGCATAGTCATGGTTCACTTGCCGCTTTCATTGCGACAATTTTCATTTCAACGACGACAGCATCATCTGGGCACACCCATAGTAGGTCCCACTCAACACACTCTCCACAAGTATCATATGCCCTCCAGTGATGTGGTGGAGTGCCTGGTTTCTCAAGATCTGCAGCACCGCAGTGACCATAGCACGGGTCTCTAACCTCTCTAGATCCCCGATGGGTATCCGTGTCCCTTTGACATGGAGACCCAGTCGACAATGGCGCTATACAAACTCCATGATGTTCCACCCTCGCAGTAACACTGGCTGAGTATTCCCTACCATCCCAAGTGGTGGGAGACCAGTCAGAAAATATATATCCTAGACCGTCAACTTGATCTGGTGCCCCTGCACTATAAATACCTCATGGTCCAGATCCCAATAATTAACAATCCGGGCCAACAAGGGCTCTCCAACTCTCATCAAAGGGTTCTGCGCAAACTTTAGAACCCCAACTTGGCCAATGCATTGGGAACACCCTGATCCTCTCGGATCTCCGACCGTAGTGTGTCCAGGTCTCTCTCTCTCTAGATGATCCGTAATTATGCCATATCTACACAAAACCATCATATTTGTCATTGTACATATATGAAATACTGTATCCAAACATAAAAACCTAGCTCTCAGCCAAAAAACACCACAGAAAAACCCCTCTCTATCAGGTCACACTTTTCAGGCCCAATCCTAGGACAGGTCGCAGTTTTCTACCCAAAATCTACTACCCAGGTCATAGTTTTTGCCCCAAAAAGTGTGACCCGGTCGTAAAGAAGAGCAAGGGTATGTTCCTGAGCTCTAGGAACCTAAACTGAACTTTCAATCCCATGGTAAAGGAAGTGGGTTCAGACTCTGCCACCATTGATGGATCCGATTCCGTTAATTGGGTTTGCCGCTATGATTCCCCAAGATTTAGGGCCTTCTCCTCTCTACATTCACCACGACTCCACTTGCAAATGAGTGAATTTGGAGGAAAATGCCTTATTAAAAGAGAAACCATGATTTTTCTTTTACTTTGCTACGGCGTAAGCAGTAGCTCGGTGAAAAAGTCCTTTGTACTTTTGGGGAAATATCTCACTGAGCCCTCAAATGGATATCTATTAGTTTTTTGTAAAGAAGAGCAAGGGTATGTTCCTGAGCTCTAGGAACCTAAACTGAACTTTCAATCCACTGAAATGAAAGAGTAGGGTTAGGCCTCTTACCTGCAACTGATGGATCCCGATTCCAGTGGTCGGTTTGCCCTCTATGATTTCCACAAGATTTAGGGCCTTCTCTCCTCTCTACATTCACCACAGCTCCACTTGAAAATGAGTGAATTTGGAGGGAAAATGCCTTATTAAAAGAGAAACCCATGATTTTTCTTTCGCCTGCTACAGCCAAACCGTAGCTCAGTTTGAAAAGTCCTTTGTACTTTTGGAAATATCTCACTGAGCCCTCAAATGGATATCTATTAGTTTTTTGTGATTTGATACTTTACCAAGGCACATTTTGTCCAATAAGGTTCACTTCACCACTCCTCAAAATCTAATTTCTTCACTTGCCACACTTGTACATGGGGCACCACTTTGCCTATATACTTGTCCTTGCTCGTGTCGATTTTCATCGTGAGTAACCATCATGTGCTCATGTTTTTATGGTCCCCATTGGACCTTTTCTGTGTGGAAGCATCATCGATTTTCCCTTGTTTAGAGCATCCTATTTGAGTCATCATTGCATCCATGGAGTCTATCCTGAGTCCCTTTGTATCCCGCTATAGTTCTCCAACCTTCATTTCTTGGTTCCTCTCTCATGTCACACATTATGGCCTTCAGTCCTACTGTCCCCTATCCCCTTTGATATTGTGTCAGTCACTGCTAGGTCATCCATGCCCTTTATGCTCTAACAAGGGAAGTCATCTATTTGCTACTCAGTCGCTCTACTATTTTCTCTCGTGCCTTAGTTTAGGATCCCTTATTGCCTCACCTATGGTGGACCTCATTTTTTCGACATCATATCATTCATTCCAGAAGATAGGTCTAGAGGGAGGCATACCTTGGTTCCAACTTCCACTCTTGTTCAGTGCCTCAAATCAGGAAAAGGGACTCCTTATTCCCCTTTGACTTGATTGTTTCTCAGCTCCAGCTCCTTATAGCATGATCGAGATCTGTATACTTGATGGTTTAGTGATGCAGAAAATGATACCAGTGATCCCCGGGTGTGTGTGAGATGTTTTCAGACCTCATGAAGGGGTGGCCCTTTAGGTAGCCCCCCACATGCCCAGATGACCTCTTCAGTACAACCTTCGATGTAGCTCCATGGATTTGATGATGTTGACCTCAGTCGCTTGCAACGCCTTTTAGTTTGCATGTATCAGCCATATTTTCAAAGCCCTTTCCTGTTTACAGGGGAACTTTGGTTTTACTTATATATCATGTACTCAGATATTATTTTATAAGTCCTAGTTGTTATCCTAGGCATAGTATGTATGTGGGATTCATTATCATGTTTTTACCTGGCTCATGTTTATGCCAGCATGTACTATATTGTTCGATCCCTTGTTTACTGGACGCATTATTCTTTGTACTTTGTCTTGGTGGGCATAGGTATTCCTCCCCCACTGCCTATAGCACAGGTACTTGCTCATAAAAGAGACTTGTCGCACCTATAAGTCTCACCTCTTCAGGGTCTAGTCCTTTAGCACTTTGGTCTACCTTATATTTCTCTTTCTCTAACTTCCCCTTCGGTGTCTAGTGATTGAGTTCTTACAACATACTTCGTTCATACGATTAGCTCCTAATGCTCGCATGCTGGGGGGCAATTTGTTACACCATTTTTTGGTCATCTAACTTTCTACTATTAGATGGACCTAAGTACACTTGTAAGACCAATTTTACCCTAAGTAAAATTTCTTTCACTATGAAAAATAACTTATTAAACCACATATATTAAGTTGTTTATGGTCTAAACAAGAAACCCCATGATGAAATATTTTAAAATTCCACATTTGTTTGATTTTCCTCAAGGAATAATTAGTTAAATAGCAATTTAATTAATATTCCTAGTCATATTTAACCCAAAATAGGAAAATTAATTAGATAAATTATTATTCATCTTATTATTTTCTAGGAATAATTATTTAAACCCTATTTAAATAATATTTCTTGTTAAATTTGACTAAATCACTCATAAATAATTAAATAAATCATTATTTATTTGATTATTACTCAACCACATCCTTAAAATAATAAATAAATCATTTATTTATTTATTATTTACAAATAAAGGGATGACCCAAGTCAAATTCTTTTTCCCTCCAACAAATATGATAAAATATTCCATAAATGTTGGATCTAGAATTGGTTAATAATATTTTAATTATGCACCAATATCTAGACTAACTCAATATTTTTTTATAAATAGAAGGGTTTTTCCATTCACTCACTACATTTTTTTTCCTAAAGATCACTCTGGATCTATACTTTTGGTCTGACTTTGATCCACCATCATTGTCATATTTTGCTACCATTTTTCTTGTGAGCTCCCTTTAAGTTCCATTTTTGTCTGGGTTTTCTACACCATTAAGAGAGAGGGATTTTAGATCTGAAGTGATGAGGACTTACAAGAACCCAACCCATTGAGGAGGATTGGTAACATCTTTCTATGTTCTCCTCCCAGGTGTCATAAATACAAAAAATTCTTTAAAACAATCTTGTCTTGTCTATTGGATGCATGGTGCAACTCTTGCTTTTATTTACTCCTTAATGTATTTTAATACATAGATATAGATTTTTGCTGCATTCAACTTGGTCAAATAATTGTAGATCTAAAGATATTGGTAGCCATATTTGTTTTTAGGGTTGTTTGTTATGTGCGGCTAAAGTGAGCCTTTTTCGTACGCTTGCGATTAAGATTTATACTAACAATAATCTAGCACGCAACAATAAGCTATGCTTCCAAAAATCCTAAAGTGTCCAACCTTATGCTTCATCCTTGTAAAATTATCTTCTGGTGTCATCTTCCCAACACTCTATGAGGAACCCTATTTTGAATATACATTATTTTGTTACATGCCTCTACCCATATAAACTTGGGCATATCCGGGTCATATACCATTTCCCTCACTACTCCAACTATCGTTTTTTTCCATCTCTCTCCAACCCCATTCTGCTATGGGTTATGTGGATTTGTCCACTCCCTTCTAATGCCTTTCTTTGAATAGAACCTCATGAATTCCTTTTGAATACTCACCTCCATTTTCCATTCTAAGTACCTTGATCTTTCTTCTTTTCATGTTCTCCACAAGAGCCTTAAACTCTTGGAAGTGACTTAGGACTTCATCCTTTGTATTCAAGACATTGATCTAGGTTTTCCTAGAGAACTCATCGATAAATGTTATAAAATATTTGTAACCCCTGAGATATTTTATAGACAACAAGCCACATATAACTGAATGTATAAAATGAAACACACCATTGGCTCTATTGTCACTCTAAATAAAAACTTTTAAGTCTCACAAACTTCATTTATTTTCTTGAGCGAACCAATAAGCTTGAATGTTGCTTTCAATAATTTCCCTAGCACACACCCTCTGCACACATCATCATGTTTCGTGCTCAATTTTGGAACTCTTGTTATGGTATCCCTAAGGATCCTGAGTGCTCCATGATGTAAATGTCTCATCCTCCTATTCCATAGCTCTCGCATGTCTCTGCTATTGTTGCTTACAATCACTGCATTTAGAGATTCGAACTACAACTTGTATAATGTACAACTTGACCTTATTCCAACTACGACGTTTAATGTACACCTTTGTCCCCACAAAATATACATCATATCATTTTAATTGTAGTGCAGAAACTGAAATTAGGTGGATCTTCTTATGAGAAGACAACTTCTCCATATTGGATTTCGTCGATGACACATAATGCCATAGGGAATTTTTTGTACTGTATCTCTAACTCTATTCTCCTAGATTAGGTTTCCTTTATGTCTTAAGAATAGGATTTTATTTTTTTCATTGGATAGTTTGTATATTTCATTGTTATAGAAGGATTTCTATTCCAACAGTTGATGATATATATGATGATTTTGATGTGTATTAGAAGGAACGTCTATACGATGTTACTTTGTTTCCTTGGATGTAGATTCTGGATTCTCACTTTCCTTCACTGAAGAAATGTGTCCCCAAGTAGATCCATATGTTGACCATGTACATGCCAATAGTTCCAAGAAGTAGAGTATAAAGTAGTGTATCAAAATTTTTGAGTAATAATCATCATTGTAATCCCAAATTATGTTATTTTATTATAAAATGAATCTACTATGACTTTTAAGACATGTAACAACACCTAGGTAAGCCTATTATTCTTGTCAAATGGTTTCACTCTAGGGAGTTTTTTAACCTCCCTAGTTATTTATGATTTAGACACAATAATCTGCAAAGTCTTTTTTGCAAACATGCCCCAAAGCTAGGGTGGAACTCACTGATAAGGTCTTAGGTGAGTCCTAGTGTTATCAAGTTTATGTATTTTTATCATACTAGATCATGGGTCTTGTGTCACAAGATTGGGATGTCTCTAAAGAGGTTGTGTCTATGTATGAAATTTCTCTTCTAAGGGTTGATTATTGTAATATTTTGATGTCAAAGTGTGTCTAGGAATTTTTTTGGTGAATGGTTCCTCATAATTACAACACCATTACCAACATATTTTCTAGACCCACTTAGAGGGTGGAAAAATATTTTTAATCCCCTCTTGACTCTATTATTTAATTTTCTAGAAAAATAAAACAAAATAAATTAGCTAGAAATTATCAAAAATAAAATGAGAGAAAAATTAATTACTCTCCAAGTGGGAAAATGATCAAACAATTATTGGGGCTATTCTTCAAAGGAAAAATTTAGGTAAAAAAAAAGGGCCTCATTTCCAAGGAAAGACGTCCTAGTCAGAAAAAATGGTTGTACTCACGAAGGCTATTTTCCCAACAAATCAAATATTTTGGACCAAGCACTTAATTATTTTTCATGAGTAACAACAATTCTATTTTTAAAGATCCTATAGTGGTCTAAAAGTCAAATTTTGATCACTCCCACCTAGTAAACAAGGAATATCAAATTATTTTGGAGATTTATGGCAGCTTAACAAGGGTTCAAAATTTTTTGATGAGGATCAAGCTAGGGATCGAGTTACTAGCTATTATTCTACACTTGGAGGGGTTTATCCCTTTAATTTTATATATAAGGAATCTTTATAGGTCCTCATTACAACAACAACTAATGATGCACTGACCTAAGCTCTACTATATTTATTTTGACAATAAAGCATAAGTTTTTTGGGTTTCAATTCAAGGTGACTCTCTCTCAATGATTTATAGTATGTGTTGGATGATCTTAATGCTCTAATATTGTAATATTGATTTTTTTTTTCTTTCAATAACCAATAGTTGGATCATATATTAACACAGGTATCTTTCTTTAGGTGTTGGGTTCAAAAGAAACATTTTTTTCTCACTCGATCTAGTAGGTGTCTCTAGATCTTGAGGGTTTTAAATGTGTATAGGGTTTTAAATATGTTTATAAACCCATTTTGAAGATAAAAAATTATCTTTAAAAGTGTACATATATCTTTAGGTGATTCAACCCTTGGGAAACCCCCAAGTACATAGAATTTGAGGATACCTTCATCTTGTTTGGCTTCTTGGCTTGATCTATAAAAAAAAATCTAAGAAGTTTGGCCAATACATTAGAATAAAATTATTTCTATCACTTATTTTCAAATTTATATTTGGGATATAAAATATTTATCTACTAATTAAAGCCTGAATTTTACTATATATATTGTAAGTAATTTGTTAATATTTCCTACTGAACCTTGTGTTTTATTTTTCATTTTGTGAAAATTATTTTGGGTTTTATTTTTTTTCTAGATCTTGTGTGTTATAGGCCATTTTTTTCATCTGGTCCATAGGCCTACAAACCAGATCAATCATAATTTGTGAACAAAATTTCATCATCCCTACATAAATCCCTAAGCACGACCTTTCTAAATAACTTATTTTATGGGTATAACTTCTCAAAAATAGTGCTTTTAATCCCCAATGCACCCTGCCCCTCTAGAGACCTATGTTCAACAACAGGTTTCTCCCTTCTGCAACAACGCTGATCAGGAGCATATTACCCCTTGCTAGGGGTGATATGATTCTAGAAATTTAGTAAAATTAAAAATAATCCCAAATATTCCTCTTCTAGAATCTTCCAAGAGTTTTTTTAACCATTTACCTTATATAAGAATCTTGAATCCTATATGATACTACCTTGAATATTTCACCTCTTATCCCTTAAGCTCATCCTCCCATCTTAAGTGAATCTCAAGCCTACATTGGTAAATGGATAAGAATTCCTAAAATACCACACTCTCCTATATATTTACTTCCATCCACAACATCAATGTGGCCTTTTGGATATTGATCATGCCCTCATGTTGTTGCCTTGAATCTAAGAGAGTCATCATCTTTATGTATTCGGGTGAAACTGGGGTGTGTTTTTTGGCAAGGAAGGAAAAGTCAACTTGGGGATATCTCTACAAGATCAACACTATCTTTGATTTTTGTTGGAAATGTTGTCATTGATGGCAAAGGAATTGGCAACGAAGGAGAATTCTTTTGGTCAAATCATCTGAGAAATTGTCTCAGTGTCATTGTGCATCTGTGGTTTAACTCTGTGTGGAGAGTACCTTTTGTAGTTGTGCATTTACTGGTAAAATTCGCTATTCGAACCATTCATGAGAATATGGGTTTAACTCCTGTGGAAAGGCTGGATCACATGTGATCTGTGTGGAGGATTGTTAGAGTATCTCGGTGATTGATCATGTCCATATGGATCGATTGAAGTTATTATTCAATTCTTGTGAGCACTGTAAAACATAGCCACAAGGGTTATGTATGGCGGAGCTATGTGTCGGAGTAGATGGATTAAAGGAACACCGAGGAATGAGGCTGTAATATGAAGAAACACCGTGACTGCTCGAAGAGGAGAACCTCTTCCAATAGAACAGACGGAACCTAGAAGGAAAGAGGTGGAACATAACAAAAGGAAGCGTGACGGAACCCTGAGTGGAAGAGCGGAACCATGACCGAGTGAATAGTGAAGGCGGTTTCTAGGTTTCATCGCACCACCTTTCGGTGATGGGTGGTATTTCCTGGTTGGGGAGTGATTCCATAGAAACGTTGATGCGTGGCGAGGTGGACCCACGGAAAACCGCTTGTCACTGTGCGCCATCGGCCATTATCGTTCGACCCAGGATGTCCAACGATATTGCTATGTGCCGTTGATCTCAAGGGAAACCATCGGACGGTGGTCATTTGATAAAGTTGCGTGGAAACTAACCACAGTACGGCGGGCCATTGCACGTTAAAGTTTGGCATCGGAGGTCGAGCAATATGCATATATGTCGTTGATCTAGAAGCTTTCTAATCTAACGGTGATCGGGCGTTGGACTTGCGCGAAATTTACTTATGGTACCGTGCGCATATTGGATTGGCTATTGACTATATTTGTGCGCACGGGGTCAAAGGTTTACCACATTTTTTGAAAGCGTTAAAATGCGAAGGGTTAACCTTAATCTTAAAGTTAAGTTCAAAAGTATTAAATTAATTAAAAAGATTAATAGAATAGTGTGAGTTATGGAGACCCCGCTGGATTATCTATTTTGACCCCATCCACGAATACCATTAGCAATTGAATGGTTTTGACCCAAGGTTTTAATAAAGGAAAAAACTATATAAGGTGATGAGAATCATGAAGAACAGTGTGCATGCGAAAAGGGTTGATAATAAACGAATCTCTTTTGGAGATATCTGTATGAATAAACTCTGATATATCTGAATCTATGGTGCACCTGAGAATATGAAGATTGATCAACATTTCTAGATCAGATGACGATTAATTCCTGGTTTAATCGACTGAAGAAATCACGAAGAACGTATGCATGAGTAAGGGTTGTGAATGAATACTTCACTCTGAAGTATATTTGTATGGAATGGGTAACATATCACTGAGAGATCTTAATTAATGATGCACCTCTGAAGAAAATGAATAAATCTGGTGGCCTGCAAGGTATGTTGTGTGGAAGTGGATGAAACGTGGTCTGCAGTAGTACTGAGGGTCAAAGCCTTCAGTGAGGGGGTTGAAGCTCCCTTCCAGTGCTAACTGGTAAACGAGAGCAGGGGGTTGTAGCTCCCTTCCAGTGGTAGCTGGTAAACGAGAAAAGGTTGTAGCCTTTCTGCAGGTGGGTGCCTGCGTGCTGGTATAATTTGGTGCTAGCATAAATTGTAAGAAGTTTTCTTTATATAATAAATATTGAAGACTGTGATAACAGCAGTGGCGGTTTTCTCCCGAATTGGGTTTCCACCTTAAAAACTGGTGTTCATATGTGTGGCTTGCGTTTGATGGTTTGTTTTGTTATTTATTTTCATACTTACTGCTTGCTAAACATTTGATGAATGAATGATGCAATGATCTAATAAGATCTCTGGACATACATGTTGGATTCTGTAAAATAGCATATGATTTTAAGAGAAATAAAAAGTAAAAAGTTTTCAGCCCTAAATACTGATTCACCCCCCCTCTCAGTATTTTTCCCAAAAATTTTAAATTCTCTCCTATTTATATTAATACAAAGATTATACTATTTTCCTATATGTGTTATGTTATGTTTACATTCATGTATTTCAATACTCTGTTGATTCATTGAATAGAGTGATTGAATCATGTTGTATATGTTGTATATCCTTGGATTGTTTTGGTTGTATGTGCATGTTATAATTATAGCAATCGTAGTTATAATTGGAGCTTACAATCCAAGAGGAAAGTGAAGCTTGTGACAAATCTAAAGTAGGCATCTTTCCCATATTTCAATTTATCTTAGGGAAACTCTATATTCTTTTATTTATGTTTTTCTAGACCAGTCCAGTATATCTAGGGAACATACTTTTGTCCACAACTATAAATTTTGCATAACGAATTGGAAAATTTGTTGGGGAAAGTTTCTTTCCCTTAGTGGTTTCCTTGACCTTAGCACTCGTTTCACATCTTGAACTGGCCTCCATTGTCCCACTCATACCTTGATTGACCCTAGGAAGACCTGTCTCTAAGATTGATTTTATTTTTTGTGTCGTAATTTGGCTGGATATGCATCAACACTCCCCCTATTCTATAGATAGAGTGTTGCAACACACCCTACCCTTCTCTACACCTGCGGTGTAGAGCACTGGTGCCCATTCAACACCTGTGTTTATCCTTGTTACATGCAAAAAATTACCATTTTGTGTCTTTCTCTCTGATCTACTTTTTTCAAGTAGTCTTTCTTCAGTCTCTGAGTGTGTTTTGGTCTCTGAAAAGCATCCATTTGGTTTACTTTTGGTTTTTCTAGCCTTTGATAAGAATTTGTTTGGATTTTTCTTTGTTCCTATCAATTAGGTCATTAGCAAACTTTTGATTGATGATTGATTTCTTGAAAGAATAGATAATACAATCATAATTATATACAGTTTCTTTTGTCAATGATTTAGAAAAAATCTTAGTTTTCATCTCATTTAAAAAATAAGTGGATTGAAAAGAAAAACCACATGCATTTTGCATTACATTTAGGGTTTTGTGTGTGAAATTGGAAATTGGAACAGTTGTATTAAGAGAATTGACTTAAAAATTATGTTTATTGCATCCTATATGTTTCATTAGCCTTTGTTCTATTCCCTCCCATACATAGATTTTCATTGAAAAAAAAATCATTTTGTCATGTTTGATTGCATATTTAGGATATTCAGGTGAAATTTGCAGTGAGCCTTGAAAAAATGAAACATAATTCAAGATAAACTTTAAAATTTGTTGAATCAATGTTTGAAACATTAACGCAAAACATTTGGAGGTTTAGGCTAGAGATGTGTTATGGCGTCTTTAAATGTAGGAGCTCTCACTTTTTCCATTGTTGCATTCCAGGGGTACATTTGAGTGTATTGCATAGCACTCCATGCATGAAAAGTATATGGGAACACTCTCATTATATGGTTATGCATTAGACAACACTACCACATAATGCACTTCCATGTATCATTGAGTATATTTTGGAAGTCCACACCAGGTTGCTACCCTCACCTTACGTAACCGAGTTGGACACCTTGTATATTGTGATACACCAAACACAACATTAAGGGAGATTTCCTCCTCGTACATAAATACCTTGGTCTCCAAGGTGGTATACTGCATTTCACAGTTGTTTGGTAAACCATTCTTCCTAGATTTCCTTTTTTATTTAATTTTTGTTGTTAATTTTTAAAATTTATTAAACCAACATGGAAGAACAACCTCATCGCTCACATAAGATGCAAATATTTCCTCCTCCTCCACCTGAGGCAACTTTTGGACATCGTCAAAAGAACAAAAATACGTAGACTACTTATGGTCCTCCACCTGGAATAGATCCACCAGAATCATCGTTTCCTGTGAATACTGAACCTGAGATTACTTCTTCATTTGCTGGAGAGTTCAACACAATCAAAACAGAAGCACATTAGACTTTATTACGTGAGGTTATTAAGCATGAATATATTTAATTAGAGACAATACAACCTAAGGTTATACAACCTGAGGCACCACAGTTACCTACATCTGTTACTTCATGACATTCTTCTTCTCTTCCTTTGTATTATACCCAACCACAATCTATATATCTTGGATCCGATAGTGAACCACTTCCACCAGGTCTTGTGAGTATTGAATATATTCCTCAGGAAGAGTCTCAACACTACTCTCATATTCATTTTATAGGAACTCGTCTTTACCAGGCCCATCCTTTTCCTTCTCCGAATAATCCATCACAAGCTCCTTTGTATGATTATTTTTCTTTCAATTCACTCTTGTGTTTCCCATGAAAATCTTCCTTGGGACAATTAACCATGATTGAATCTGCTATGAATTCTCATCTTGTATCTACTATTATGACCGATACAACCCATTTTGCAACCTCATCCATGTTTGTAACATCGCGAGAGACACATTTGTAGGGTGGCCCATCTATCTCTCCTGGTTACCAATCATTTTATGGTACCTTTTCTGGTGCAGAATCCATTCCATGGACCTCTCCCATGTCATATTTCTTTGGAATACCCTCCTACACTTCTTTTATGAGTGTTATGTAGTCTTCTCTTCCTCCTCCATATCAGCCAATAGTTGAGCAGCAATATGGTTCATATGTCAGTGGATACTTTTGGCCACCCACCTATTCCACTTGGACCCTGCCATTTTTTATTTCAGTTTTCCAGTTTCCTTACTTGTAGCACATTTTACTATTTTTGGCAATTTTTTGGGTCCAAAACTTCTAGAGCCGTTTTTAGGGACTAAAAGACGTTTATAGGGAAAAATGAGAGGTTGGAAAAATCTCAAACTATTTTGCCCATTTTTTTTTCCTCCTCTCTTTTAGATCTTCGAAACGAGGTATTATGATAGCTAAACGGAGATTGTATGCCAAAGTCACAAACCTGGGAAGTTGATGTTCCAACTTACCCCAACAGGGCCCACAAGCTTCTGGTGCTTCATCTCCTAGGGTTATTTTTTTTATTTTTATTGTTTCCCATTGTTTCTCAATGATAAAAATTTCATTGAGCCTCATTGTAACACAATTCAAAGTCATGTATATGCCACATCTCTTCTCAGAGATAAGATACCATCGCTCAAGCTATTTTGTTTCCATTTTGCTTCTATGCATATTTTAGTTCTTTGATATTAATGAAAAGTGTTATTTCTATTGCATCTCTATTTTTATGGTTATATTTGTATTATGTTTCATTATTTTCTAAGTTCGGGTCAGTGGTGTTATCACTCCCTCCATTTCCAAGGCTGAGAAAGGAGACTGGAGGAGGTAACCTCAAACCAATCTTTAGATTTGGTAGCTAGCCTTAGCAAACCAAAGAGGGATCTCTCTATGTCAATTTCACAATCAGTGATTTGACTGGAAAGAAAACGATTTTAGGCTAGATATATGCTCAGTGAATTAGTGTTTTGTTTTGAATTTTGCTCGATAGGAAGTGTCAACCTAGGAACTAGGTCTAGGTTCTAGGTTTGATTTCAAATGAACAACTGCAGAGATGAAGATGAGGCTAGGTAGGTATACTTAGAAACATACTTATATTTTCATAGTGGTATAGGGTTTGAAAAGTGAGAGTTAGAATGAGCATATTACAATAGTTTATTCATCAGAGGAAGTAGAAAAAATTCATGAAAATCTTATAAAACAGAGAACAAAAAGAAAGAATTTTGTTTATAGACTCATAAGGTTTATCATATAGAAGCATACATGTGATTTCAGCAACTCCATTTTGTTGAGGTGTTCGTGCTGTTGAAAATTGCCTTTTTATTCCATTTTCATCACAGTATTGCTGAAATAATTTGGAAGTGAATTCTCCACCATTATCTGATTTTAAACACTTTATTTTCAAATCAGTTTCATTTTCAACCAACTCCTTGTAGTTCTTAAAGCACTCAAATGCTTCAGATTTTTTCTTTAGGAAACTGACGGCTGTCATCCTGGTATAGTCATCTATCATTAACATGAAATATATTCTCCGTCTAAGCCTTTTGTTCTCACAGGACCACATAGATCAGTATGTATCAATTCCAATGGATGTGATGCAAAGTGTTCTTTTGTTTTAAATTGGACTTTTGTCTGTTTGCCATGCCGACATGCCTCACATAGTGTGCTGGAAGGTTTTGAGATTTTTGGCATTTCTCGTACTGCTTCCTTTTTTCTTATCCTGACAATATTGTCAAAGTTTATGTGACCCATCCGTTTGTGCCATAACCAGCTTTCATCTTGTTTATCTAGTAGACATGTTTTAGTTTCTTCATCCAGAACATATATGTCGTTTGGAGCTCGACTTGTTGTAGCCACAATTTTACCATACCTGCCTTTCCTGATTTCACATTTTATGGAGTTGAATAGCATTGTTTGTCCTTGATAACACATTTCTCCAACACTGAGCAGATTTTGATTCATGTTTTCGACCAATAGAACATTCTAGGCTATAACATATTTGCTTTCGAGAGTGACGGTACCTGATCCTATAACATTTGAAGATCCATAATTTCCAAAGGATATGGTTCCATCCTTCTTCTCTTTCAGAGATACAAATTTCCTTCTATCTCCAGTCATATGCGTTGAGAAACCACTATCAACATACCACACAGCTTTATTTTTTTGAGCCTTGAGAGCGAGAGCACAATTATCAGTCTTATTCTTCTTCCATGTTCGTTCATTCTGTGGCTTCAAAGATTCTTCTAGAGGATTTTCAAGTCTGCAGTCTCTAGCTATGTGTCCAAAGTTCTGAAATTTGTAACATTCCATATTATTTCTTAAATGTTCAAATCTATTGATGTTTCGTTGAGCCCTGGGAGGTTCATATTTGAAGAATCTCTTGGAATTGTATTGGTTCCTAGGGTACGTGCGACATTCTACAGTTTTATGACCAAATTTTCCACATGAATAACAATAACCATGAAAAATATGTTGGTACCTGGATGAAAATATTCGTCGAGGAATCGTCTTCCAAGGATGTGCTTGCAAATCTTGTCCAATGAAGTCTACATGTATGTCAGATCTCATAGGTTCATTATATTTTGTTGTAGAAGGTCCTGCTTGTTCTTCTTTGTAACCGAGGCAAGTTCTGTCGTTGTAATATCGTTGATTGCTGATGAGTTCTTCCAATGCCGTTGAGCTTTTGGCATAGTTTTGGACAGTTTTCCCCTTCTTCACTTCCTTACGTAGTGAGACTACTTCAGCTTCTAATGCTTCCCTTTCTTGGTTTCTTTCTTCCAACTTCTTTTGGAGTGACTCTTCAATACATTTATGTTCTTCAACCTCAATTTTGAGACCTTGCACTTGTTCTTCAACCTCAACAGTATTGGAACGAATATTCTCAGCATTGAGCTCTTTTATAAGCTTGATTTCCTCCTCATAAAATTCTTCTATGGTCAACCCTTCTTCTTCATTGTTTGATACTTCTTGTTTATTGTGCTTGGCCATAAACAATACTTTCTCATTGGCTTCTTCTTTTCTATCACTTTCTTCATTGGATGATGAGCTATCTTCTTTAGAGAGAAAGTTCCTTTTGGATCCTTTCTTTTTTCCTTTCTTGTTGAATTTCTTAAAGCCTTTCTTTACTTTTGAGTTTCCATCACTTTTTTTCGGACATTTTGCTACGAAATTCCCAACCTCACCACAACCGAAACATATCAATGGAATTTTACCTTTGATTTTTCCCTTACCAGGTTTTAGTTTTCTCGTAAAGTAAGCATATTCTTCATCTGAAAGACCTTCTCCATCATCTCCCTTTTCTTCACACTTGCAGGTGCATTTCATTTCAATTGAAGGTTGTTTGTCCTTATTGGTTTACTTAGATGAAACGAACGTAGTTTCTAGATTTGAAGTACACTTTTCTTCATCAAGTCTCATTTCATATGCTATGAGAAATCCACGTAATTCTTCCTTGCTGAGTTTGTTTAGATTTGCACTGTATTCTAAGACCGATACCTTTGGGTTGAATCTCCCTGGTAACGTTCTAAGAATATTCCGTATAATAGTATTCTCATCAACTGGCTCTCCCAATCCTTCCAGAGTATTGGTTATTCAATCAATGTATTGGAAGTATGCAGCAATGTTGCAATCTTCTTTCATTATGAGTTTCTCAAATTTTTCTCTATAGATTTGAAGCTTTGCTTCTTTGACATTTGAGTCACCTGCATATATATTCTCAAGCTTGTCCCACACATTTTTGGCGGTTTTACAACCCAACACCTTATGATAAGCAGATTCAATAAGTCCACTGATAATATTCTTCGCTTTTGTATCATTTTAAATTGAATGTCGTCAATTCATCCCACGGTTGATGTAGAATCTGTTTTATTAGAGGTGTCCCATAATTCACAACCTTGTGCAGAGATAGACCTCCATTCTTCCTTTCCAAAGTGCATAATTATTTTCATTGAATAGGGGTACACACCATTCTTGGTATGCTCCATGACCTCCTTCCAGCTGTTAAACTGCTATTGAAGGAACCAAGCTCCGATACCAATTGTTGGAAATACTGAGAGGGTGGGGTGAATCGGTATTCCTTTCAATTAGAGCATTATTTAATCTTCAATTATTATCAGTGTTTGTACAATGATAGCAGAAAACAAGAGGAACAAAAATGCACACAGTTTTTAAGGTGGAAACTCACTCTGGGACAAAAACCACCTAATGCTTTTCTAATAATTCTTTAATATTCGACTCCAATTGAAAATAAAGCTCTAACTTCCTAGAATCTAGAAAAGCATTCTTCTCTAGCTCCCATTGGATGGATGCTCCAACGCCTGAGATTCTTTAGTAGTCAACTGAATGGATTCCCCAACACCCAATGAGCTACAACTCACCCTAGCACCACCCTACCACCCTATAGAAGAATAAAAGAAGAATGGACTCCCATACCAGGGAAAATGGTCCACTTTACAATGATATAGAAAGATGTAGAAGAAGAAGATATACTAGACCATAACCCCAACTTTGACACAACCACCTAATGATGATCCTAGACCTCCCAACACTACCTCTTCAACCCTTGGCAAATAGACAGTAGTACAATTTTTACAATAATGTATTTACAATGACTTAGTACAATGATTGTATGCAGTGCTGCCCACTTGAAGACTTCATATGATGAACTTCTTGCTACTGTTATGCACCTTGGTTGCTACTCTTGTCATGCTACCTTCTGCTACACCTTGATTTTCTTTTCTTCCATAGAAATACTGGTCCTTTGCAACCCTTGACAACACATGATCTAGCTTTTTCTTGCCTTCTAGGAGCTCGATATTGAATCTGGTGTATCTATGTTATTTCAGATCCTCAATATCTGATTTTCAGTCCTGTAGTAATCCTCTGAGTTGTCTTTCCAATGCCACAGGTCTAACCCAATTTTAATTCTTCAAGAGATATTTATACCCAATCTCTCACAATGCGCTAATATTCAGCAGAGCGAAATTGTACGGCGTGCCACATGTCATTGTTTCTTCATTCAGCTTTGTAATTTATAAAGAGAAAACTACAGTCTGTGCACTATCTATCACTTTTTATGGAATTCCAATCCGATACTGAGAGAGATATTTATGAAAATTTTACCAAGGTCACTTCTTTGCAATTAATTTTAGGAGCCTGCAAAAACCCTGACTTCCACAGATCCTATCTCCAAAAATATTGCACACCTTGATCTGAAATTTTTACAGCAGCTTCCTCAGGATTTCGGCTTCACCTAATAAAAATTTCAGCTTCTAAACCTTCATAGAAAAAAAGTTAGAGCGAAAATTCCATGATGACCTATTTCAGATGGTGAAATCCCTTGCATAAGGAGGAAATGAGGATCACGATTTATATAAATGCTTAGGTTGAGAGGGGCTTCAACAAGTGAACGTGGGGGGGATTTTAGGAGCTTAAAAAATATTAATTATAACTTTTCAATGACCCATTCCCCAACCCCATGGGGTTTTATCCCACTAACTGGGGGTACAAACTTCAAACATGAATATCTCTCAAACTGTGAAGAATTACATGGCGTGCCATATATCAATGGAAACATCTCGACAAGTAGAAACCATAAAAAGCATTATTGACCCAGAATATATTAATTTTTTAGGTCAAAATTCCCATGCAATATTGGGTTAGCCCCTGGTGTTGCTTGGGTTGACATCACTGACAACCGCTGATCAACAATTTCATGGAAGCATAAAAATTCAACTTGATGGTGTTGCTGAGAAAAAAAAATTCTAATAAGCATACCATTGGAGTCCCAAAATTTTAGTTGCAACATGTCTTTGATTTCATTTTAAAATATTGTACATAAGCTCCACACTGCAATATCAAATATCCAACCTCTAAAATGACTTAAGTTGGAGTACATATAGAAAATAGAGAATATGCCACCTCATTGGGTCGAAACCTAATCCAAAATACATCATAAATGCACCTAATGAGTCATTACCTAGAATTGAAGGAAGTTAGAAACAGTCCCCCCAAATTTAGCTAATAAATATGAGTCTTTGTCTCCTTGACTAATCACATGATTCCTCAACAGTGAGGGGTATAAACAAACTTTATTATCCATAAAACAACTCATGGGACATCTTTAACCTCAAGATTTTGATCATTTTTCACTGACACCTATCCAGAAAGCATCCAAGACAAAAGCATCGTGTTTTTTAGCAGAAGCGTCACATGCCTTGGAGGGCATTTTTAGCTGAAATTTAGGCATCTTCTTGTTGATCTGAAAATTGGGAAAGGTAGTTGTTGGTATAATTTATGGTGGTGAATTAGAGAATCTATTTTACTTATCAATCTGGGTTGGTAAACTTAGAAGAAAACTAAATTATATGGAATCTTAGATTAAACTAGTGTAGGAAGTAGTTGTTTAGATGAAAATAATGGAAATAAATATTAAAATTATAAGTTTGAAGTTTAAGGAAACTAAAAAGTTTCTGATTCAAGATGCAATGAGAAAAGGAAAAGGACCCTATCTTAGGAGGTCTTGGTTGTCCTTCCCCACAGTATTGTCCTCAAGAAGAGAGACTAAAGAGCATTAGTTTGTGATGGGTAGAAAGCAAGAGAATAGGTTCCTAACTTAGGAGGTCCTCGTTGTCCTTCCACACAGTTCTACTCCAACAGCATTACCATTGCATCAAATCATAAACTAGAATTCAAGAAACAATTCAAGAAATGAAAAAGGATGATTTTTAGTTGTGATTCATAACTTTATAGAAAGAGAATTTAACTTAAATCCTTGGTTTTCCTTTCGTACACAAATTAGATTTTAAACCAAAATAATCCAAAAAATCATACATAAATCCTAACACGTCTAAGTAACTAAGTCATTAAACCAAAACAAGAAATACTGAATCAAAACTATGCTGATTTATACAAAATTTAACCAAAGTGTACTTAGCTTGGTATGGGGCCCTCCAACCTTTCCTTGTACACCTGAAGAATTATTCAGCTACAACTAACTTAATAAAGCATCCACAACATGAACATCAAATAGAACAGTAGAAATGATTCTACAAATTATCTCAAAAGTCTCTAATAATGTTAAAACCAAATTACACATATTACCCCCCTAAATGGTCCATAAACTTAGTTTACATAGGAAAATCATAAAAAAACTTTGCTATAATGTATATAACAACCTTATCAATCCTAATCCATCCATACAAGTCGAACTTATCAAGTTTGGTTCACAAAATCAGGAAAAGTCCCACAAAATAATAAATCTGCCCCTTTTTCCTCATTAGGGGTGTCAAATTAATGAGACAGGTGGGCAGCGGATAGTTATGGCCAGTTCAGCCCCAACCATGTGCCCACCAACTCATTAACCTCCCGCACTCAAGAGGTAATGATCCCTGGGGTAGGAGAAATTATGGCATAAGAGATAGCAAATAAGCGCGCAATGGACGAGAGGCAGCTCATTCGGCATTCGCGAGCGATGGCGAAGGTTGGTGATCCAGTCTTTGTAGATGAGAAAAAGCTAACTCTCAAGCTTTGGATTGAGCTTCACTTCTAGGATACGAGGTTGGTGCAAGTGTAGACGTGAACCTGTGATTAGCACCTGAACGCTGGGTGGAATCCTGGCAACGAAAATAGCATGTTGCACCAAGAGACGGGTGAAGGTGGTGAGGGTGATTTCTGAGCGAAGGGGGTGCCTGTTGACGGGTGGTTCTGGTGCTCCGCTCGGGTAATAGAATCAAGCCAGTGGATTGTGCAGGAAGGGTTCTACTCTGGCCAAGCCCCAAGGTGGTTATGCCTTGGGCTCATTGAGCACTTTGGCTCTCATGCGATTAGAATTTGTGGAAGGTGGGGAATTCACACCTCATCTGAGGGTGGCATTACTGCTGATGGTGGTATAGTGAATCTTCTCCATGACGCTCGGGAGGTGTTCAGTGATATAATTGGTCGAGGTTGCAAGGAAGGTGCGGTGGTCTTAGGGCTGTTGGGCCTGAGGTGACTTGGCGCTACAACCTAGAAAAGGGTGGGGGGGGTGTTAGACAAGTGCATGTCGAGAGAGAGAGATGTCAGGCTCAGCGTGGAGGTCTTGGGCATGATGGAGAATTCCCAAGAATCTAGGGACTCTAGTTCACATATGGAATCCACCGAGGGTCAACATTTGGTGGCGGCCATGACAGTATCTTTGGCTCATTCAACGGGACAGGTTGAGGCTCCAGCCACCCTTAAATCAATTTCCTCCCAACTAAAACATATCCAGCTCAACCTAGACACTTTGCACCAACAAAGGCATGAATATTGTAATGAATCCATGGCCTACATTAATGATATTTAACACCTGCAGAATAAAACCCTTGAAGCTCTGGAGAGTCTGTGTCATCTTCTGTGGCACTCTCATAACCACCTCTGAGATTTAGAAGCCCAAGTGGACCATATTGACTACCATATACACAACCAGGGATGCATCTTCACGGCTCCTCAAGTAGGTTCTCTGCACCCTCCTCCATGATGATAATGTTGTTTTGGTTGTTTTGTAATTTTGTGCAGACAATAACCAAGAGCATCATATGCCTTGGCAAGCACCCAAGTATTTCTAGGAACTTCATGCCTTCTGAGTTTCCTAAATGTAACACAGCTATGATGTTCTCTATTGTAAATTTTTATATGATAATATAAACTAGACTTTGACCGACAAAAAATAAAAAATAAAAAATAAAAAAATCCCCTTTTTACTAGGGATTCCTGAATGACAGGTCAAGTTTGACCAGCCTTGTCCAGGCATGTTTTTGCTCAATTTGACTGAACCGATAGGTGTTTCTCCATCTGTGGTTCCCAATAATTCCAAATATGCACTCAGATATCGCCCAGGGGTCCTACACATATGACTTTAATGGAGCTATTAATGCAGTCCAAAATTACTCTTAAAACCCAATTTTACAAAAATTTCCAAAATTGAAAAAGTTAATTTAGTTACCTGAATATGAAAAATAGGACTAAAATGAGGCATATATAGGTGAAATAGGATGGAATATGATGTTAAATAAATGGATTTAGGATAGGAAAAAATTACCAAAATTGAGGGCCAACATCTCCCCCTTGCTGATGTTCAAGCATGTCATCATGCTTGCCTTTGTCTCTTTGACCTTCTGCCTTTGTATGATGACTATCCTACTAATATACCTATGAATTAGGCCCCTGATGTTGAAGCTTCCTACTAAGTTGCCTTTAAAAGGATGTCAAGACCATGATGTCTTGTGTAATATTCCAAATCTGGAACAACTCATGAATCATGCACTAAAAATGCATTTCCAGCAACATTTGCAATAAAATACTGAAATGGACCATTGGATCCCATAAATTAATCAATATAAAACCTAAATCCAAGAATAGAGCTGAAACAAATCAAACTAGGTGGGTTAAACAGATCTCCCACACCTAGGGTTGCCAAAATGTGTTAAAACCCCAAGACTGCAAAATATCGGAGTTACTGCACAAGGGACTGTGCAGTCTAAGAGAGGTTTTACACTCAGAAAATAGGAGAAAAATATATCTACTCATATATTAATCAAATATGCTTTAAGAACTAAGATCTAGTCTCCTTATACAAAATACAAGATAACCTGGCAAGAGTTTCTTGTCAAACACTCTACATACAAAATGGGATATTCGGTAATTTACTGAATCACCACTACAAAATTAAATTACATGAGTTTATAAGGCTTAAATATGTCTGATCTGATGTATATCCCTCAAGGGCTTCCTCCCATGAAAGGATGAACCTCTCAATCACAAGGAAACACTGCAACGGAGCCACCAAACCATGCACTGAATACTACCTCGAGAATAACGCATTCCGTAGCTATAAAAATGCTGGGAATGTATGGGAAATGTGTGGTCTGATACCAAAGATCTTAAATCAGCTATGGATCTCTCCAAACAGGTCCCTCAAGTGAAGGAAACCTTCCTCCAATGAGAAACTAGCTCAGAAACCAGGATTCCAATCCCTTCCACTGCTACACCCAACAACACTGCACAATCTCCGAAAAAAATGCGTCGATGAAGTTTTTTGAAGCTTGGCCTGAAAAAATAATGTTTAATGATGAATACAAGCTCTCCCAATGAGGATCCTCAAAGGAAAGAGGTGGGATTCCCGCTCGGGAACACCCGGTGCTAAACAACACTGCTACCCTGCTAAACAGCAAGAGGAAGCAAAATTCTGAGCAAACATGAATAATAATATAAGACATAAAGAATAATGCTTCCATCCTCTTCCTTATATAAAATATTATTTTTCTTTCCCTTGGCCCCACTCAATTAGTTCATCTCTATCCAAAGATACATTTCCCTTCAAAACTGCGTTATTCCTCCTTGGATTCCTCCTCCTCCACAACTACGCTATTGACTTAGTCAAAGTAGAATGAATCCGTTTGATATTATCCCTGTTCACACATGGAGGTGTTTTATTAAGCTATAAATGGTGTTTCCTTTCACATTTGGAGTGGTTTTATCCTCTTTAGGAGACTTATGGGATTTTCTACCCATTTATTCACCGGCTAAAGCTGTTGCTAACTCTAATGTTCCATTTAGCTTTGAGGCTAAAATTTTGGAACATTACAGTCCTCCCCTCCAAAATATTTTCTTGACCTCAAGAAAATGTATAAGGAGAGAAAAATTCCTCCCCTCCTCCTCATGTATCCTCCCATCAATATCCTCCATCACTGCATCATGTTTCCTCCCAAGTGTGCAAAACCAAATGGTCGACATCAATCAAAGGTGGAAAGTGTGAATGGAAACTTAATTGTTGTCTCATGGCCTCCCCAAAGTAGGAGCGATGATCATCATGGTGAATGAGTGCCTCCCTCACCCATGCTATCATCCAAATGAAGTGAGTCACCCTCCAATATGGTAACTCATGAAAAATCTCCTCCACCTTGTGCTCCGGAAATGTAGGTGGGATGAATAAATAAACATGATAGGTAAGAGGGCCTATCCCACATTGTCCTCCTCTCAACTGATGATTAGTGTAGAGGGTATGTTGATATCGGGCTGCAACATGATTGCCCTCCAATGGAAAGAAGAAGATTGGTTCTCCAAGGACCCTTCCTCCAAGGTCACGAGTCATGTCAACCCAAACCATTCCATACAAGATGAATGGCACATCATCACCACATGGTATCCAAATCAGAAAATGGTTGAAGGTTATGTGAAATTTTGGATGATACACATGGTCTCTCTGGTGGATGCAGTGCAGTCCTTTCAACTGTTGATTCGGAGCATCTAGTGGCAAGTTGTTCTTCAAAGAATTTGCAACTGTGCATGTTAGCTCACTTACTATAAAGTAGTAAGCTGCAATATATACCAGCTATGTACAATCAAAGCAATACAAAACTTTCCCAAAGTCATGTAGAGATGGCTTATCAATATTACAATATTTGGCCCTAAAGTAACCATGAAACCCACAAATAATCTTGCTCTCATGTGGTGCAATGCACTGTTTACATATTGTGAGAAAGTACAAATACTCAATAGAGTAATTAACAAGAACATAAATGTACTTCTTACCATGCATCATGTGTGAGCTGAAGGTGAGGTCCAAGAGTGGGTCTTCCCATGAGGATCCCCTCATAAAAATCTGCAAGAGGAGAGGGTGTGTACTCCCTTTGGAACGCTCCATCAATAGAAACATGCTCTCAAGTGACAGCGTTGTAGGCTTTAGTAACAAGACCCTTGTCACTCCATGACTTCTTCCTTTGAAATTCCACATGCCAAAGCCATCCACCATCATGTTTTTATGTGAGGTATTATTTCGACATGGAAGCCTCTCATAATCCTCCAATGTTGAAGGGTAGCCTCCTTGCACCATGAATGTTCCTTCCTTCTCTCCGGAAATATCATGGAAAGTATGGGAAAATTTCTGCCCAAACTCTCCCAAGTACAACCACAGCAACAACAACTTCTGTTGCTACCTCATCTCTCCCTCATACAAGCCATAGAGTAAGATCATGATGGTCAACTTGTATGATGTCCCAACAAATAATTCAGCCATGAAGTGCCTCCTCAAATTCTCCAAGTGGTTCCTCCCACAAGAAGAGAAAAAGTGTGATGTGGCAATCAAGGTTTTCCCATGGTTCCTCCTAAAATGTACAACATATAAAGTGGGGAGAATCATGCTCCCACTGGGCATATTCCCTCTCAATACCACTCTCCAAATAAATCTCCCCATGAACATAAACATATCAGCAATATATGGAAGCAAAGTACAATGAGAAAAAGTTTCCAAATGACAACCGGAGAGTGAATCATAGTTCCAGTCATGGAACCAGCATAGTGCATCCTTTTCCTACATCAAAATAAGAGATAACAAGTGCTTTACCAGCCACTTGTTTGCTGCCACAGTCATCTCACTAGATGAAATCATGAAGTTACAATATGGTGTCAATGGTGCACACCAAGAATCATGTGGATTCCCCCACAAACCATCAAAAAGATAGCCAAAATCAATGCTACAAGTAGCTGCAAGTACATCAACATACAATATGCAAGAAGAGATAATTCTTCTTGTTACATCATGCTGCTCAAATAAGGAGAAGAATTACAATACAAAATATGAAATGATACCTCCTCCATCATTTACTTGATATCTTGAGCTCAAATGGCTCAACTAGAAATCCTCCCTCACCTCCAAAGAGTAGCGAAGTGGTTGTGACCTCCTCTTCATTACCATCTGGGCTATGCATCTCTCCATATGCTGATATATGTCATGCTGGATGCCCTCCCAAGTGAACTCCTCCATCAAATGGAAATATGCCTTCAAGTTCATAGAAGAGAAGTCCCCATGTGCTGCATGTAGCAGCTTCTCCTTGAGACTAGAAGATCTAGTCAAGAAGATCCTGCCATAGGAATAGATAACCACATCATCCACCATGTATCGATCATCTCCATCCAGGTCATCAAGAATCATGTATGAACCAAGATCCTTGGAGTACTCTACCTAGAGCTGAGCTTTCTAATAAGGATCAATCCTTCCTATAGACAACGTTGGTGATCTGGCATGTGAAGCTCTCCTCATGTTGTTGCCTACTACTTTGACATCCCCCATGCCAAAATTCTCCCCCAACTCTTCACCTCTCCAAAACCCAAGAGTGATGAACCCCAAGACAAGATGTATTTCATCAATGATAGATCTGGTGGCCTCCTAGGTGGAATGTCTCCATGTAGTGAGACATCAATGTCAAGAGGGGACTGTACATATGGTTGGGTAACCTTGCCCTTAATTTCACAGCGCAATACAGTCTGCCTCCTCTTTTCACTAGCTCTCTGAAATAGAGAAGGGTGTGTGCCTCTCATCAAGTGATGTTGCTCTTCCTCCCTACCTCCTCCTTCCAGCTGCAGTGTTGCACAATCATGCTTCTCACTAATTGTGTTGGGACCTCCATGTATGAGATCCTGGGGAAATTCTTGTAAGGATAAAAGAATCCCTCCTGTTGGAGCATATGCTCCTCCTCCCTCTGCATGAGGCACTGGTTGTGCTCTAGATGTGACAGCGTTGTTGCCCTCTTCTTCTTCATCAATGTGTGTAGGCAACATCTCAATATTTAGACTCTCTTTTGAAAAAGAGATCCCCATGTCCTTTTGTTGAAGAATATGAACTAGAGTTCTTGCTTCCGGCAATGTGTAATGCAATATGTCAGCTTTTCCCATGGTTTTCTGAAGTGGAGTTTCCTCCATCACATGCAAGGGTTTTTTTCTCCCAAGTTTCCTTGCTCATGTGTCTTAGGAAGTTCTTCACCAAACCTCCCCACCAATGTTTCAATGAATCTTGCATAAGAGGAAGTGTATGCATTCTTTAAAGAACAAGATTCAAAAATCCACCATGCATGAGCCTCACCTCTAAAATGCAGTGCTGCAACTCTGATGGCTTCATCTTCAGAAATATGGTGTTGTTAAGAATAGGAGTCTTGCTCCTTCACCCAAGCTCCAGCTGAACATGTAGGTGATCCGGAAAAATTAGATAGAAGAAATCTATTTGCATCATGTTGCTTGCTCTTCTCCACCTGGATCTTGAAAAACTCCTGGAAATCAGTATGATCTCTAAACCTCTTAGTTTGAGATTCATACTCCTGCAACAAATCACTAAGAGTTCTCCTCTTAGGTATTTTTCCTCCTCCCATCCATCTCAATATAGATCTGGGCACTTGACTGCGCTGTGCATCATGGTATGTAGATGCATGCTCACACTCACCATGTGAAAATCTAGATTTTTCTCTAGATCCAACTTCCTTTGGAGATCCCAACTCCAATCTCATTTTCTTCAGCTCTCCTTGAAAGCTATGCATAGATTTTGGAAGAAGCTTGGTGAGCTTGTCTTCCTTTATTCCTTCACATATTAAAGCTTTCTGATTTCTATCCATCTCTCCTTCCTCTAATAGCTGGATCTCACAGGATGAGCTAGAGATCATGCTTTGATACCACTGTAATATTCCAAATCTAGAATAGCTCATGAATCGTGCACTAAAAATGCATTTCCAGTAACATTTTCAATAAAATACTGAAATTTACCCTTGGATCCCATAAATTAATCAATATAAAACCTAAACCCAAGAATAGAGCTGAAACAAATCAAAATAGGTGGGTTAAACAGATCTCCCACACCTAGGGTTGCCAAAATGTGTTAAAACCCCAAGACTGCAAAATACTGGAGTTGCTGCACAAGGGACTGCGCAGTCTAAGAGAGGGTTTACACTCAGAAAATAGGAGAAAAATATATCTACTCATATATTAATCAAATATTCTTTAAGAACTAATATCTAGTCTCCTTATACAAAATACAAGATAACCTGGCAAGGGTTTCTTGTCAAACACTCTACATACAAAATGGGATACTCGGTAATTTACTGAATCACCACTACAACACTGAAGTACATGAGTGTAGAAGGCTGAAAGATGTATGATCCGATGTATATCCCTCAAAGGCTTCCTCCCATGAAAGGATGAACCTCTCAATCACAAGGAAACACTGCAACGGAGCCACCAAACAATGCACTGAATACTGCCTCCAGAATAATGCATTCCCTAGCTGGAACAGTGTTGGGAATGTATGGGAAATGTGTGGTCTGATACCATAGATCTGAAATCAGCTCTGGAGCTCTCCAAACAGGTCCCTCAAGTGAAGGAAACCTTCCTCCAATGAGAAACTAGCTCAAAAACAAGGATTCCAATCCCTTCCACTGCTGCACCCAGCAACACTGCACAATCTCCAGAAAAACTGCATTGATGAAGTTGGCTAAAGCTTGGCCTAAAAACCTGATGTGTAATGATGAATAAAAACTCTCCCAATGAGGCTCCTCAAAGGAAATAGGTGGGATTCCCGCTCAGGAACACCCGGTGCTAAACAACACTGCTACCCTGCTAAATAGCAAGAGGAAGAAAAAGTCTGAGCAAACATGAATAATAATCTAAGACATGAAGAATAATGTTGCCATCCTCTTCCTTATATAAAATATGATTTTTCTTGCCCTTGGCCCCACTCAATTAGGTCATCTCTATCCAAAGATACATCTCCCTTCAAAACTGTGTTATTCCTCCTTGGATTCCTCCTCCTCCACAACTGTGCTATTGACTTAGTCAAAGTAGACTGAATCAGCTTGATATTATCCCTGTTCACACATGGAGGTGTTTTATTAGGCTATAAATAGTGTCCCCTTTCACATTTGGAGTGTTTTTATCCTCCTTAGGTGACTTATGGGATTTTCTACCCATTTATTCACCGGCTGAAGCTGCTGCTAACTCTAATGTTCCATTTAGCTTTGAGGCTAAAATTTTGGAACATTACATCTTGTTTCTTCCTCTTTATAGATCGTTGTTTTCACCTTTTGCTTCTCATATTTAAATTCTCATTGTTTACAAATGATAGTAACAACGAACTTTGAAATTCTCTACCTTGTACTATGGAATTCCAACATTCAGTATTAATTATGACCATGTGATGTGTTATCACCAATCAAATTTCATTTTTTAGTTAGGATGCTCATTTAGCGTAGGTTTAATTATCTTGTCAAATTAATTCATGAAATTGATGAAATTTTGTGAATTGGTCATAATCTTAAGTTTGAAGAGTCCCACATGCCATGCCATCATGGTCCAATCCATAGAAATCCATCAAAAATATCCATGCATAGGTTTAATTTTTTTTTTTTAGTCACCTATCTTATTTTTCCTGAGTTCGCAGCGAATTCTATGCAAAACAAGTGATTTTCACTATGAACTCACCTGACAAGTTCGTAGAAAATCTGCCAACTTTCTAACTAAATTCGCTAAGAACTCATATTTTTTGCAAACAGTTTAGAGATTGATGAGTTGTCACCTTATGAGAGTGTAGAGGTCAATTTTCCATCACATTTTTACATTTTTAATATCATTATTAAATGTGTGTCATGCGTGGTCATCAAACCACCTCATCATTTTGTCTCACTTCCACTTTTTCATTTTTCATAATTTAACCCTTCATGCATTTGAGACTAATCACTTACCTTGTCAATCCCTATTAGCTGCTTTTTTCTCCTTTTACCTTTTGTCTAAGTATAGCTCTAGCTATTGTCACAGGTTAGTTTCCACCATGTGTCAACAAACAGCTTGTTGTCATATACACTTTTTGCAGGTGTCAACTTTCAAAGAAGGCGGCAGTGTTTTGGAGGAGATGGCAACATATAATAAAACCAACAAGGGAGGTTCAGTGGTCAAGTATGAACCTATGGACTTAAAATTGGCCTTGGAAGACCCTAGTGTTGTAGAGGACTTCATCAAAGCTGGTTGCATGAGATTTTACCAAAAGATACAAAGGGATTTCTATGTTTTTTCACTGTTTGATCAGTCAACTTCAAGAGAATTTTATGGGTAAATGGAGATGAATTCTGCAAAACTTAGAGAGGTTATTGTCAAACACAAATCAAATAACATTAACCTCTTTCACTTTTCTCACAAGTTCTACATATTCTTTGGGATATATTTTAAGAATTGGTTTTTTCTTGTTTTATACATGTTTTCAAATGCATATTCCAGACACCTGGAGATGTTTTTCAAAAAAATAAGAGAGGTTTTTCTTCAGCACAAACCAATTTAAAACAAATCCTCCTATTTTTCTATAGCTATCAATGATCCGGAGATAGAAGTTGTTTTTTTTTGGAATGATTTTTGTGGCATTTGAGGTTGTGGTTGCCAATTTGATTGTCCGCAAATATTATAGCCCAAAATAGAATAGCTTGGACCAATTTGTGAATAGGGAAGACTAGTATGAGCCTGTGACATCCCATAATAATTGTAATCCAGCCT